>JARHVA010003418.1:0-367500 GCA_037957365.1 Torreya grandis | reverse complement strand
ATTTTGGAAGTGAAGCCACTATTTTTGCCAAAATGTTTGTAGACAATAGTCTCTAAAGTATAAATTATAGATCCATTTTTAAAAAAATAGATATTGAATTTGTAGACCTTTATATTGGTTATGGTCATGTGAATCTAACTACAATTTAATTCTAGAAGATTTGTTAATAATAGTTGTATGCTAAAGCTATAAGATTAAATTATTCAATTTCAAAATCAATTATCTTACTATCAAGTCTAGATATATGATCTAATGTATGCACTCCACTCTTCCATCATACATTTCAATGTGATTATAAACATTACGCAAATTAACCATTGAATTTCATGTGCATTCACCAAACACTCAAGCTGCAAGTATAATTTCCACTTCATATACACCTGGACATCAAATAAAAATAAATAAAGTGGATTAAGTATTTAGGCATTTAGTAGTCCATTAAATATTTAGTCTCATTTTGTAAGTGATTTATAATATATATATATATATATATATATATATATATATATATATATTTAAATGTTTAGTTTTTTATTTTTTTTTAAATATTTTATTAGTGTCCATTTTTGTAAAGTATGATAGTATTTTAGTTCAAGACAAGTCTTTTCAAGATACTACTAAAATTTTTTATATAGTTTATTTTTAGGTCTAAAATGTAATAAGAGTTTAATAATACTCCTTTAGGTAATAGTTTATTAGTGTGTTATTACATCATTAAAACTAAAGGTTTTTTATTATGTTTATAATGTCTCAATTATAATTATATTTTATATTCTCTTTGTTTTATGTTAGATTTAACTTTATATTTTTAAAATTTATGTTAGAGTTAACTCTATATTTTTAAAAGATGCACTTTCAAGGGTAGTCAATGTAATATTCATTAGTCCAATTTATAATTACTGTTAATAATGATCGAGTATTTTCATATTAGTCAATCAACATCAATTTGTACACACTATGTGTTTGTTGTCAAATTCAATATTAAAGTAAAAATTATCAGATTTTCTCCTTGTAATAGACACATTATCAAGTGAACTCGATGTCTTAAAAAAATATTTACACCAAATCAAATAATGCAAATAATGGTATTCAATATAGTTTTTGAAGTTTACACTATTTGAGATCAGGTGGGAATGATTAAGGATAGAGGCTACATATGCAAAATTTAGTGACAAGCACAACACTCAATGTAAAAGCATGTATAGATATTTTATTTTATAATTAATGTGGAGGTGCACACCACAATTATTGAAATAAAATGTGTTATTAGTTAGAGTTTTAGTGAGTCCATTCCCACTAATTTTATTGGCTTAGATAATGATTTCTCATGGATTGGTCATTGCATCGCAATCTATGGTCGATGAGTTCTTATCCATCATAATGTGTCAAGTCCATGTTCATTTCAGTTATTGAGTGGTATTATCTCTCCATATTCATACTAATGGTGGATTTTTTTAATAATTTAGGTTTGTACGTAATTAGGTACATAATTCATATTATATTATTATTTTTATGTGTAATGAGTTATAATAAAAAATCATTATAGATAGGCTTGAGAGAGATATTTTAATTATTCTATTAGTTTTTCATAATAAGGCTAAAGTCCAAAAAAATATTATTTAGCTAGCTTATATAAGTACTCATATATCATTGAATAAATCTAACAAAGTTTTTTGTGTGTTTCTTTGACCATTTAAAGAGAATCTAAGATATTGCAAACACAAAATGTAGAGGATAAATAAAGAAAATTTTAGAAAATTTCAAGGTTGGGTACTAGAATGTGATGATGTAATGCATGATGTATGTTTCATTATTTTATATAAAATGTGAGCATATCCATGGTAAAAAAGTAATAAAAAACTAAGTTTAAAAAAATGGCATCTTAAATAAGTAGATATACAAATTGATAAATAAAAGATTTGTAAGAAATTACTATAAATCCATTTGATGTAAGAAAAGTGAAAAACTAATATGATGGTAACACCATCTAATGTTATATAAGTGAAAATTTAAATCAAAAAAATATGTGTAATAAAATAAATAAAAGACTATAATGAGAAAAAAATATAAATCAAAGTGTGTTAAAGCAAAATGTAGGAAAACACAACCATCTAAAAACATAACTATGATGAAAAAGATGATGTCGATATTAAGGTGATGGATATTTTTGAGGAATGCATGGTTGAATTCCCATGGGTATTGAAATGCAAATCATAATCTATAAATCTATGAAACATCATAAATGAAAGGTAAGAGTCAAATATGAAGAGAGAAGATAGAAAATGGGAATGTAAAGAAGAATTATGTAATAAAATATAATAAAAATCCATCAAGGGGATATTTGGAAAAATAAAAAGGAAATATATGGATGCAAGGCACCACAAGTGTAATGTAGAAATACTTATCAGAGACAAGACACTCTAATCAAATGGGCAAGGATAAGGAACTATCAACATGAAGGACCTAAATAACCCCACTAATAAACCATAAGTTGTGGCTAATAAGTGAGTATAAATATGATCCTATGGATTATAAATGCATGAAAAGTAAAAGAATCATACCTTCCCATAATGTGTTTCATGATCCTTAGAATCCCTCATAGATTCATTGGTATACCATAAGAATTTGATACTTATGTGAGAGATTAGGTGGCACTAGAATCTAATATATACAAGTAATGAAATACCCCTCTACCCAAGTCTAAGATCATATATACCAAAATGAATTGTGTATCTATCATGAGGTCAACTATGGAGTATGAGTTTAAACTAAAGTAGGGGGTGTGATAAAAATATCATGTCTTTTGGTTTAATATGAATTTTAGTATCATTTTTATTGTTAAAATTTATTTTTCTTAAAATATGTTTTATAAATAATTTGACTTTTTATATTTTCCTCCTCTATATAGATTCCAAAAAACTAAACATGATTGATAAAAATGACTAACACAAGAGAGCTTACACCTAGCCATTAAAAAGGAAAACCTACATACCTTAATGCTTAAAGACTCCTAAAATTACCACTTAAAAAATAGTGTAATTTTTAGGTTGACCTAAGTATGCATCAAATAAAGGGAAAGGAAAAAAATGGGATCTTGAAATATACATGCATGTATAACATGATATAATGAGGGTACTGGTAAGCTAGTAGATGACCATTAGAAGTGAGATTTTTGATTCATAATTAACTAGATAAAAGAGGGATTTGGAAGTACATGAAGATGTACGTAAAATATTATGAAATATAAAACATGAGAAGGGAAAGGTAATTACAAATGGTAATCATGTCACTTAATAAACCAAACTAACTGACATAGGTTCTACCACAATAAGTGATATGAGAAGTCATCCCAAAATATGGAGAGTAAAAAAATATACCAAAAAACCATAGATGAAGAAATTGATGAAAATAAACATGCAAACCTGAGAGAATAAAAAACAACAATATCCAAAAAAGGAATGATGTGAAGTATTAAAAACCTGAAAGTGATACCAAATATCCATAAGGGAAACTAAGGTTGACTGTAATATGTAGGAAAGGTTATATAGTAAAATACCAAATCATCTAAAATATGAAGGTGATGAAGTATGAAAAATCTAAAGGTGATACCAAAGATCCATAATGGAAACTAAGGATGATTCTAAGTTGAAAATAAAATTCTGAAATTAAAATCCCAAAGGTGTTGCTAAAGATCCATATGGGAAACTAAGGCTATTTATAATAAGGTAAAAATAGAAAATAAAATACCAAGGCATCCAACAAGGAAGGTGATGGACTATGAAAAAATAAAAGGTGATAGAAAATATCCAAAAAGAAAACTAAGGCCAAATATAAAGATATTCACCAAAATGCATAAAACTATCTTAAGAAATCATAGTATGGAAAAATTAAATAATCATGAAATAAAACAACAAGAAACATACATGCCAAAGATAATGTAAAATTAAAGTTGAACATGTGAATTGAAAATATATTTATCTTAAATTATTTATTTAAGATTAATGTGTTTATTTGTAAGGTGTGAAAGGTTCTTTATTATTACATCATTACAATGATGAGGTATTAAGAAGGTGAGAGAATTAGGATGTGCATCACAATATACCCCCAAAGTGTGTAGGAAGGGAAGGATACTCATCAAGAGGTTCCGCAAATGATAAAATAGAAAAGGGAGGGCATTACAATATGCCCCAACATGTGTAGTAAGAAAATAATGGGTATCATAAGATGATCCAATATGCATGATAAGAAAAGGATAAGCATCACAATATGACCCAACCTATGGGATGTAGGTGTATTGGAGTTAACCTAAAGATAAAGGATTAATAATCATGACACTTTTTTTGTAAATGTGTTACATTAAGCAATATGGAATTATAGGAAATATTAGGATACTTGATAGGTGTTAGTAAATTATGTTGTATGGTTTCTTCCTAGTCAATATGGTATGTTTTGATAGAACTAACATGAACTATATTGGATTGGTAGATTCAATTAGGAAAGTGTGAACTAATTTTGAATGTATTAGATGGGATGATATAGTTGGATGAAATAGAGTGATGATGATTGATACAAATAGGTATTAAGACTCTATAGGCACTATATCTATCCTAGTTGATACAACTGGGTAAGACAATAATTTTTTTTTGGGACATGGATGGAGCAGTTGAATGAAATAGGAAGAACTACATTGACACATTTTGGGTTATGGCTGATGATTTTGGAAAAAACATGAATAACTCTATCAACACATTTTTTATCATGATTGGTCAGTTGTATAAATATGAAGAACTATATTGGCATATTTTTGGTCATGATATTTATAGTTATTTGTAATATTAGGTAAAATTACAAGTTTGTTGGAATATTATTTCCATGGTTAGTGTAGTTTGATTGTAAATATTTGATGATTTATCTAGTTTGGAAGAGGTTGAAACTAAAATTAGACGTGTATAAGAGGTTTGAATAGGCATATAAGTTGTAGGATAAGAATCAACGTGACTTATAATTCATTTTTAAATAGGCATTTGAACTAGGTGCTCTTCATAAGTTAGGGAGTTTACAAAATTTGGTTGTATAGGATAATATATAATATGAGCTAAAGTTTGATGATTCATTTAACTAAAATTTTCCAAGGTCAATATATAGGTTGGGTTTCAATCGATGAAATCATCCTCAATATCACTTTAATTAGAGTGAGGGTTGTTATAAATGGGAACATCATAAGACATAATTTCATCCATGTTGTAATAACCATCAATATGAGAATCTTCTTCTTTAGCCTGATTATAAGGATAATCAAGATCATAGGAAGGAAGATTGTTATAGATCATGTGAGAAATAGGAAAATAATCATGGGTATTTTTTTTCAATGTTAGAAGTTTTGTCAATGGCAATATATACAATCATGTTATGGTATTCACCTCCATCATAATAATTATCATCATAAATTTAAAAATCATAAATAGTATTTTCAACCATGTTAGAGGTGTCAAAGATGAGATCATCATAAATGGGAATATCCAATACTATTTTGGGATCTTCAACCATATAAATTAATCCTCATATGGGTAGTCATAAAAAAGAATACCATATTGGAGATATTTTTTACCACTATATGTGTCATCATAAGGATCCTTATAGGTATATTTGGTCATGGGAAGTGGATTATAGTAATAACACCATGAGGATTCATCTTCAATAGTGGAAGGGAGAAAGGTGTGACCTATGAAAAAAGTGTAATATGTTGAGGCTTGCTAAAAAATACTAAGAGGAGACATCATCAAAAAATGATGGAATTTTTTTAAAGGGTATATAATATTTTTTCCAATTAAGGTATGTTTGTGAAATTTAACAAGATGGAAATGTGAAGACAATAAAAATAGTGGTGGGATATGATTCAATGTGGATTTACCAAAATTTATGCATGAGATAGGATGATGAATAATAATATTATTTCTCTCAATATACTAGGATAAAATTAAATTTCATGACAATAGATCTTAAATATAATTAGATAGTTTACAATAATACTTAGGGAAGTCATAGATATAGTAGAGGTTAATCTAAGATATGTCTAGTGTACAAGGTTCCAAAGCCTATGCCTAATATATGGGGCAAAGTTGTAAGTAGATCCCAAGATGAATCAAAAGATATATCAATGGTGAAAAATGGGGTACAACAAAGATATAATAAGGAAACCACATGTAAGTAAATCATGAAGAAGGGTAACCTAGATCCAATATAGCTATTTAAATACTAAACTACAAAGAAAATAAGTGGTCAAATAGTCAACTATATGGAGGCATATACAATATAAGGTGATAATAGAAAGCTTAATAAACATTATACACACATACACCATATTATTTTGAATAAGGATGAGCATAATCAAGGATAAAAAATGAACATAAAATATAACAAAAAATAAATCAGATCTATGTACTATAAGAAATGAAAGATAATAGGGATAAATATAATTATCTTTGGGGTGAATATTCATGACATAAATATCCCGTTTTGGCTCAAGTGGAATTTTTATAGTGATATTTTAGGATAAATACCTTAAATGACAAGAATAAGACCTATATATCCTTATTTGGGGACACCAAAAACTATGTCACATCCTCAAAAAAATTACTCCTAGTTATCTTAAAATAACTTCAACAAGTATATAAATCCATGACTAAGACCTTAGCCAATAAAATCCTCATTTAAAAATAGAGTATATTAGTGTGTTACATATTAGGAATGGTAATATTGTTAGAGGTACAATCACTAAGAGGTGGGGTGAATTAGTGATGCAAGCAATTTAACTTCAATTCCAATCCTTAAAATTATTAACCATTCAACATAAACATTCATGAAACATATAAACCATTCATTGTAATGAACAAGTAAAACCATGAAAGATCAAAGCACATAACACATGAATTATGTGGGAAACCCTCAGGGGGAATAAAATCCACTCTCAATCCTACAAACACATGGACTATAGTCCTATAAGAGATAAAAACAAGAGATTTTAGTGAAGAACCCACTTTACAAAGAGCACCAAACCCTAGGCATGAACAAGTACCTACTTGCCCTTAGATGTTGAGCACCCATAAAAAACCTTTGATATAAATACCTAAATAACTTTGATTGCCTTTAAATCTAATGGATAAATAGTGAATAACAACTCTCTTCAACCCTTCACACTTCTTCAAGTTTTCACACACAAGCAAAACATCCAAAATAACCTTTTGGATCACTCTACACCTCTTCGCTCATCCTCAATATTCAACCCTACAAGAACATTGTTATAACATTAGAAATATGACATATAGGTCATACACATATTACTCACACTACTATAATCTTCAATATATCCACAAATCATAATCATACTATGCTTTTCTTTGCATGTCAACTCTAGAAACCTTCATCTTTGTTTATGATTTTTATAGAGCCTTCATGATTACTATCTTCTTAGTCAGCCACAAGACTTTACATAACCCTTAAGGATTATATCCCACTTATAAAAATATCAAAACTACATTCATAGGTCAACCATAGCTTTGATATATCACCCTTAAGCACCAACACCTTTCAATTAGGCATATGAAGCCCTTATAGGTCCATAGAGACCTATTCATCCTTTCAACGCTTCACCAAGCAAAACTTGGAACACAAGACCACTTCAAAGCACATAGGTCAATTCCATATGAGACCTAAGACATCATCAAATTATTATATTAATCACTACACACTTCTGCATATGTAAAACCTATCAAACATTTTCCATGTACATGAAAACACCATAAATGAATAAACAATCAATTTGTAAGCAATTATTCATATAAAATATGGATTGGTCAAACCTCTAAAATACATATAGATGATCTTGAAGGACTCTAAAACACTCTCTAATATATAATTCACAAATGGAACATCCAATTACTATCAAGAAAACTTAAACATCCTTCTCATGTCACTTGTAGAATAAAGTCAAACGCTCAATCAACTTTGAACTACAATAAATGCAAATATATGACCATTCAAACCTCTAAATCAATTTCCATAGATTGTCCTTAAATTTATCTATCAATTTAATTTTTAATCCATCATAAAATTAATCCATCATCAAATGTAATAAATAAAAAATTACATACTGGTTTTCCTTTGTAAATTCAAATATTTGAATTCCAATGGTCATTTTTAATGCAAAATTAATTATGAAAACTAGTGAAATCTACCTATGAGAGAAACTATGAAACAAAATAACTTTTATATACATCATGTCAAGACCTAAAATTTGAAACACATGTTCTAGGAATAAAACTGAATAAACCCATGTGACCACTTTCTTTTAAAACCTTCACATGTGTAAATGTTGACATCATCAATATGCATACTCAAGAAATTATGCCAAAATGACTAGGATAACCTAGACCTTCACAAGACTAATCATATTTATTAATTTAACTTCCATAAGTACAAAAATTACTCTTGGACCCTCATATGACCCCTCAAATATGTTTAAATCATCACCAACATCCATAATCTTGCCTAACAAAACAAACACTACAAGGTTCATGTATGCTCACTAAGGCACACTTTGTCATTAAGAACCATAAATACATATCAAATCATGGAAAATCTTGGACACATTAGGGATATAATTTAGAAAAACTAAAAAATATCCCCCTTTGTCATTGATGTCAACACCTGTAAATGTTTTCAAAGCCAACAACAAAGCTATGCACACTTTGTCATTGATGTCAACACCTATAAATCTTTTCAAATCCAACAAAAAAGCTATGCACATAATCTTTCCCCCTCTACAAACTCTTTCTCCCCCTTTATTATTGATGTCAACACCTATAAATGTTTTCAAAGCCAACAACAAAGCTATGCACATACTCTTTCTCCCTCTATAAATGCTTTCTCCCCCTTTGACATAATGATAAAGTGGGTTTACCTACTCATCCTAAGGAACTATAAATATTTTATAATACAACATAAATATGATACTTACTCTAAGAGATTATAGAAACTCCCCCTATAAGTGTGCATATCATTCCTTACCATGACTACCTCAAGACTACTTATTGACAACACTCTTCTTTAACCATGCACTATTATATGAAGAATAAATGAAAAATATCAAGAAAATAGGAGTGATAACACATTGATAATACTGAGAGGGACTCACACTAAGTCATTTTAACTTGGGAACCCCTTGAATACCTTTAGACCATCTCCAACCATGATGAAATTTCATAGTTGCCTTCAAATTTTCTCTCACAAGCCACCCATAAAATGAAGATTTGACATTCAATATCTTTATAAAACATATATTATGCATAAATCCAACTTAGAAACATATTCAAGGATAAACATACTATTGTATTTTGAATAAAATGACCAAAAATCACTATTCTTCACACTAGCCTTGCCTAGAGGCCTAGTAGCCCTACCTAAACTTTACAAAGCCCATAAATTTATATGTATACACTCTAATGAATTTAAATTTCATACTTGATGAAAAATCATATTATAAATCATTCATGATAATAATCATCATCTAACTCTTCCTCTGCACCATAGCTCCTTCATAAACTAACCTGCGAATTAGCCCTCCATTTGCACAAAAGCTCAACCATAGGATAAAATATAAACTTCTAGATGAATGTAAATCACTTTTTGAGCACCCATTTGGCTATTTAAGTTTATTAGGTATCCTCATAACTCACATCATTTGGGAAGGTCACTAACCCATATGGTGTAAAATCTAGGGCATTAAAAAGAAATGTAGTCAAATTACCATCTTTCAGTAAACTCTAGATCCTAAAAATTATCTCACACCTAGAGATCACTAATAAATAGCATTGGACCATTTTTTTAGGTTTTTAATCCTTTGGTAACCTATATAACCATGAAATGGTTTTTGACCTACTAACCCTTAAGCAAGGACTATCATACCCAAGAGTCATAAAAAATATTAAAATTGCCATCAAGAGACCTTAAAATATTAGAACTACATGAAGCATACTTTTATGAGGTTAACACACCTTTATATGCCACAAAGTCATCTTTAATACTATAAATCTTGTTTTGAGACCTGAAAACCTCATGATTGTGCCTACATACCCTGTGTATACCCCTGTCACTATGCCAAAACACCTTTAACTAATCATGAGATCCTTATAAAATACCCATAGCATATTTTTCACATAGAAACATCAAATCCAATTTTTCTCCACCCTTGGTTGGCCTCATAGACCTCAAAGACACCAATTTTGTAAGATGAGCACTCGCTAGGTAATGAACATTGAGCAAAATGGTCAAACTAAACAAATGGTCATGAAATATTCATGCGACCAATAAAATGCATGAAACCCCATGTATTTCAATTAGACACATCCTAATCACCCTCCATATCAACCTTACCTTAAAAATTCATGATTAGGCCTTCTAAACCAAGCATTAAAATATGATAAAAACTTGCCTTTATGACCAATGTACCTGAACAAAATTCTTGAAGCTTTTCATCACAAATATATGGAGCAAGATCATGAACTTGTTGTTCACCCTTAACTAATGAAATTATATGATCAACATAAGGCTTGGTCACATAATATAATCTATTATTATACTATAATAACATTGGTCTTAAAGACCAATCAATAATTATACATATCTTTGTACTGACTATAGCCTCATGTACATCACTTAGAACACACACACTTGCTTCTACATATGAAAGATGTCTCTTAAGAAGCATATATATAGATACACACCTTTCATAGAGAGACTAAATGTCCCAAAACTTATGAGACTCCCATATATCCATGCTCTCATTTGACTTACAATCCTACCTCATCATTAAATTGACTTTGAATGGGTTCTTAACTTCATTCTTTCCTTTTGACTTAGAATCTTGCTTGATCTTCTTGTCCACTTTGGTAGATAAGACTTACTCTTTGACACTTGATCTTGTAACTTATTTTATCATGAAAAATAATCCATTTTTAACCTATTTTTCATTCACCTCCTTGGGTCTCCATTCATTATGGATCCTTTTCTTCATGTTAGGATTGCCATTCTCTGAAATAGAATTCTGACCATTCCTACAGAACCTTGCTATGTGACCTCTCTCTTGACACTTGAAAAAAATGAAGTTTATCTAATTGTACATACCTTGTGTATGATTCATATGATGAATCCTTGGAGTTTCATTATACCATTTATACATATGATGATTTGATTTCTTAATGAAGGCATACAAGTCCTTGTAATATGACCAATCCCTTGACACTTGTAACATAAGATGTCATGATTTCCTTATGGATTAGTTAACTTTCTTGAGTGATGATATTATTCATGCTTGTTATTATATTTCTCATAACTCTATGCAAATATATTAGGATATTTTATTTTGTAATCAATGATCCCATGACCAAACTAATGACAACAATAATGATAGTCATTGAAGGAGTTATCATACCTTATTATATTGAGTTACTTGATTTGATTTGAACTTTTATAGCTTTTGAAGTTGTCCTTATTATTCATATTAGTATTCTAATATATCACCACTGTCTCCTCAATCTTCTTATCCTTTTGAACATCTTCATGGAATCCTAGGCCTAACTTGCCATTTAAGACCTACTAACTACTCAATAGGTTATTAAGATCAATTGTACTTTTCTCAAATTTTTGATATATTTCAAGTTTTCTTATAAATTGATCTATTTTCACCTTCAAGGAATCCATCTCTGATTAAATTTAGCACACTATTCATCTTTGCTCTTTACCTCTTCAGTAAGCATACAAACTTGAGTTTCAAGATATTGAGTGATTTTGTCATGCTCTTTGACTTCATTACTCAACCTTTCTTCAAAGAGGCTAATTTGATCCTCATAGGTCTTAATCAAGGATGTTTTCTTTCTATTCTTGCCTTGTAGAAGCTTCAACTCTTCTAAGGTATTCATATATTTGCCTTAAAGAGTTATTTTCTCATCATCTTCTTCTGAGTTATCACCACCAAAGAGATATTTTATTAAATAAAATTCACCTTCTTCATCATCATCAAGAGCAATGGAAAGTGTCTCATTATTCTCATCATGAGTTGAATCATCACTATCAGATGTGTTTCCTTCTTCAGTAGATGAGTTACTATCTTCTTCATGGAAAAGACTCTTACTACCTTTGTATGACTCCATCTTGACATTTATCATGTTGAAGAACTTATTCTATGTTGTACTTGCTAATACCCTCAAATTTATTGTGTTCATCCTCATGAGATTCGTTATGAACTTCCTTATATTTATACTTGCCTCTATCTGGGCACTTAGCTACAAAATGACTAACTTTACCACATGAAAAACATTTAAAAGGAAGCTTCCCTTCATATTTACCTAATCCTACATTTAATTTTCTTTCAATCATGGCTTTAAGTTGATATTCATTAAGATCAAAGTCTTTAAGACTTGACTTGCACTTCTTGCCTTTTGTCTCCTTGATCACCTTGAAGGATGATTCCTTCTTTGGTTGTTTATCATCATTGACTCTCATCTCATAGGAAGTAAGGATGCCATGCAGTTCATCCATATTCATCTTGGTGATATCATGAATTTCTTCTACAACAAAAAAATTTAAATCATACTTGAGGGTGAGAGACCTTAATACCTTTTGTATTATAGTAGCATCTTCAATTTTCTCTCCAAGATCTCTAATCATGTTTACCAACTCATCTACCCTTAGAAGATAGGATGCCATAATATATTTTTCCTTAATTTTGAGGCCCTCAAATTGACTTTGGTAGGTTTGTAACTTAGTTAACTTAACTTTTGAATACCCTTCTTAGATAATCTATAATTTGTCCCAGATTTCCTTTTCAAACTTTCAATGGATTACCTTGGTGAAATCAAACTTTGATGGGCCAAAGATGATATCATTCATAGCTTTATAATTGTTCTCACTCAAATTTTTGTTATATTTTCTAGTTGGAGGAGTAGGGGGTGTAGAATACCCATCTATAATAGATTGCCAAATATCAAAACCTAGAGACATGATGTAGGTCTTCATCCTTACATTCCAAAAAGCATAGTTTGATACATTGAATAGTGGTTCTTTCTTAGTAGATAAACCAACTTGCATTTTATTACTACCCATTGTACCTTTGATAACCTTTAAGTGGTTAAACTTTGAAAAGAAGGCGTGGATCTGATACCAATTTTTAGAGGTACAATCACTAAAAGTGGGGGTGAATAAGTGATGTAAGAAATTTAAATTCAATTCCAATCCTTCAAACTCTTAACCATTCAACATAAGCATTCATGAAACATATAAACCATTCATTGCAATAAATAAGGAAAAGCATGCAAGATCAAAGGACATAACAAATGAATTATGTGGGAAACCCTCATGGGGAATAAAACCCATTACTAATCCTACAAACACATGGACTACAGTCCTATAAGAGATCACAAACAAGAGACTTTAATGAAGCACCCACTTCACAAAGAGCACTAACCCCTATGCATGGACAAGCACCCACTTGCCATTAGATGTTGAGTGACCACACAACATCTCTAACATCGATAACTCAATAAATTTAATTGAATTTAAATATAATGGAGAAATATTAAATAATAACTCTCTTCAACCCTTCACACTTATTCAATCCTTCACACATAAGCAAAACATCCAAAATAACCTTTTGGATCACTCTACACCTGTTCGCTCATCTTCAATATTCAACCCTAAAAGAACACTATTAAAACATAAAAAATATGACCTATATCTCATACACATATTAATCACAATACTATACCCTTGTATCCATTCACCAAGCATACTCACACTACTCTTTTCTTTGCATTTCAACTCTAGAAACCTTTATATTTGTTTATGTTTTTTATAGAGCCTTCAAGATCACCATATTCTTGGTCAACCACAAGATATTAATTATCCCTTAAGGCTTATATAACACTTATGAAAAGATAAAAAATACCTACCTACATTTACCATAGCTTTGATAGATCATCCTTAATTACCAATAGCTTTAAATTATGCCTAATAAGCCCTTATAGGTCCATGAAGACCTATTCATCCTTTTAACATTTCACCAAGCAAAAATGGGAACACAAGACCACTTCAAATTAAATAGTTACATGACATATGATCCATAATATATCCTAAAGTGATTAAATTCATCACTACACACCTTTTCATATGTAGAACCTATTAAACATTTGCCTTGTACATGAAAACACCATGAGCAAATAAATAGTCAACTTGTAAGCAATTGTTCATATAGAATATAGATTGGTTAAACCTCTAAAATACATATAGATGATATTTATAGAGTATAAAACACTCTCCAATAGATAATTAACCATGAAACATCCAAAAACTATCAATAAAAACTTAAACATCCTTCTCAGGTCATTTGCAGAAGAAAGTCAAACCCTTAGTCAACTTTGAACTATAATAAATGCAAATGTATGACCAATCAAACCTACAAATTAATTTTAATGGATTATCCTTGAAGTCCTAATAAAATAAATCCATCATAAAAATCTATAAATAAAACATTATAGACTATTTTTCCTTTGTAAATTCAAATAATTGAATTCCAATGGTCACTTTTTAAGGCAAATTTGACTATGGAAACTAGTGAAATATGCCTGGGAGAACAAATTTGAACCACCATAAATTTTGATATACATCATTTAAATACCTCAAATTTTAAAAATATGTTTTAGGAACAAAAATAAACAAACCCATGTGACCACTTTCTTCTAACACCTTCACATGTGCAAATTATGATGTCATCAATCTACTTGAGAAATTATGCTAAGATGACTAGGATCACCTAGACCTTCACAATACTACTCAAATGGATTACTTTCACTTATAAAAGTACACCAAAAACTATTGAACCCTAACATGAATCCTCAAAAATTTTCAACACATCACCAACATCCATCATCTTGCCTAACCAAATAAATACTACAAGGTTCATGCATTCTCACTAAGGCACACTTTGTCATTGAGAACCATGCATACATATCAACTCATGGAAACTCTTTGCTACCTTAGAGACATAATTTAAAACACCTAAAAAAATATGACCATATATATATATATATATATATATATATATATATATATATATATGGCTTCAAACCTAAATATCACTTGATATTCTATGCTGATGGTATCAGTTAGGCCAATACAGTTGGAAAATATGTTGGTTGACATAGAAGTGTACTATTTAAGTTGATAAAGTAAAATAGATAAGGAAAAGTATCAAAATTATATCATATAGGATAATATAATATAGGTAAATATATGTATTAAATAGGATATATTATCCTAGTTGATATATTAGGAATATAGAGTGGATAGAAAAATTGGACATAAAGTAGATATATAGGTGAGATAGAAAAAAATAAGAGGAATTCAAACTAATAGTAATGGAGTTATGATAGAATATTTATTCAAAATTATCTTGAAAATTACCATGAGTTTATCCCATCCCATTCTTAAAGAACTCCTTATGACATGTATTTAATTATATTGATGTGATCACAAGACCCTACAAGATAAACTCTTAGTAAAGTAATAAAAGTGAAAAATATTAGGTGTATATAGAATGATATTAGTTGATACTTTGATCTATATTGATCACTACCTATGTATAGTATATTTAAATTATCTCCTTTGGATCCATGTCTACTTATCTAGAAATACAAATATTTGTAGATGCTAAATCTATATTTTACATGAGAAGCTAATCTTGCAAACTTGACAAATAGAAATCAAGCCTCAAAAATTTAGTTCATGACCTTCCCACTACTGAAAAGATCAAATTATTCATATCACTATGCCTAAATTCTTATATATTTATCTAACTTTGATACTATGATTACCCAGATCAAATATATTCCACACTATGTTTAAGGCCTAATATATATCCTGCACTATCAGTTACAAAGATTCAACAATTCTATATTCTCTAGGACATTATTGTTATGGATTAATATCTAGTAAATTTTTTATTGTAATGTAAATTATTACATGAGTAATAATTTACTAATAGGTATAGTTTGTTATTGGCTTGATATAATATATTGTTAATAGTAAATAATATATCATAATTAATATTTAGGAGATTTAGAGGTTTTTTAGGAGAGAGTTTGTAGGGATCTAAAATCCCGTATTATAGGAATTATAAATCTTATATATTTGTAATGTGTTTGAATGAAATTAATGAAGCCGAATATTATTATTGTGATAAAATATTTCTCTTCAACTCATTTTTTCTTTGTTAATCTTCTGCAAATATAAACTAGATCTATCTTCTGGTATCAGAGTAGTAATGGAATCCTAAAAATTTGTGAGGGGTAGTAGTTCTAAACTTTGTCCTTGTGGATGCCTATAATTTATGATATTTTATTTTGTAAGTACACATTAGCTATTAGTTTAAGTTATTATAGTTTTGGATATCTTTGTTTGAAGCTGGTGTTCCCTCACAGAAGTTTTTATTGTGTTTCCTTTGGATCTATCATTGATTAATTTAGCTCAGAGGGTGTGTATCTTACATGGATTTACAAGATGTTTGGTTATAAAAACCATCAAATAATTTTGGTTCTTACATGAAACAAATATTAGTTACTAACCTTAGTCTTTCATCTCTATTGTCAATTTTAGTCCATTTACAACTATGCAAACTTTCTATTTTGATTAGATCTGGTGTTGTTATACATTGGCTTGAGACTTCAATGTCACCTAGATTTTTTTAGCTCTATTATCTACCATTTATTCAACCACCATACACTTTCATAGTTGTTCCAACATCTTATCACTCCACGTGCATTTTAAAGCAATATTCTAATTGTGTTGCTTTGCATACAAGACATAAGTCGAATATAGATCCCTCCATTGACACACCTCAACTTAAAACTCAATGCTCAAAACTTTTGTAAATAGTAGACATTAAATAAAATTCAGGTCATAAAAAATATTGTTTGCATTAATATCACCCTTCATTCTGTATTCCTATTGATTTAAATTTAGATTTATACTGATAGGAATGACATCTCATGCAAGTCTAAATCTGTCTGGTAATTGTCTTCATCAGAGTATGCATGTAAGGCTTTGTGTAAGTTTTTATAGATTTTTGTTCAAATTTAAGTATTAGATTTTGTCTATTTAGTGGGTGTTATTTGGTTTATGTATAGGTATTGTTTTTAGTTTTAGTTAAAGATCTTTTAATAGTAAGTTATTGGTATTATGAGTTATAATCATTATCATTATGTCTAGTCTTTTTAATATTTTGTATTGAGTCTTGTCAATAGGTCTAGTGTTTTATAGTTAGTCAAACCATAAAATTTAGTGTATGTCATATAAAATATGATAAATAAATTTGAAGTCGGTATTTATTAATGTCCATAAATGTCAATGAGTCAAATTGGATTTTATAAAATATATTTGTGGGTCCATTTTTTAGCACATCAAGATAGGGTTTTTAGTAATGTTGATCCATTTCAAATATATCATTAAAATATTTATATGTTTCTCAAAAGTAATTTTTTTTATGAGTCTTTATTGTCGTCAAAATTTGTCAAAAATCTTAAAAGTGTCGAGTCTAGAGTCAATTTTTTTTGGGTCCATTATCAAAATTATATATATATATATATATATATATATATATATATATATACCTTACAAATGCCTTATCACTTGTAAATTATGTCCACATTATGGGGGAGGATTTATCTTCTACATCTAAGATTTATTGACACTTTGGCTGAGTGAAGCAGCTTCAGGTAGTAGAGGATGGAGGCCATTCAAGCCTCTCACAAGCCACTAGCAAAGAGGCTACTTCTGATTAAGTGGATTTTTTTTACAATTATGTGAATTTTAGTGTGGTGTGATCATTTCTATTTTAGCATGTGTGATTTAATAAGATCAAAAGTGCAATTCTTGTTTGAATAATCCCTTTTGACATTTCCTTTTGTAATCCCTCTAAGTTAGAAAATTATGGGAATTAAATATGTAATTGCATATATGACATGGTTTTATGGTAAAGTAATAAAACCACTTGGTTGGTGGTTAGCCATGGGATAAAACATCATTGGTTGTTGGTAAGCCATGGGAAAAACCATCATTGGTTGTTGGTAAGCCATGGGAAAAACCATAATTAGTTTTTGGTTAGTCATGGAAAACCCATTTTTTAGGTTTGTGATCTTTGAAAAAATCACACAATCTTAAATTCAGATGTAATATAGGATGATATTCTCCTCATGTTTAGATTAAGGGGGTACGACCAGGGATAATAATGATAAGGGGGTGAATGTTATAGATTAATATCTAATAACATTATTATTATAATGTAAATTATTACATGAGTAATAATTTACTAATAGGTATAGTCTATTATTAGCTTGATTGAATATATTGCTAATAGTAAACAATATATCATGATTAATATTTAGGAGATTTGGAGGCTTTTTAGGAGATAGTTTATAGGGATCTAAAATACCTTATTATAGGAATTAGAAGTCCTATATATTTTTAATGTGTTCAAATGAAAGTAATGAAGTAGAATATTATTATTGTGATAAAATATTTTTCTTCAGCTCATTTTTTCTGTGTTAATATTTTATAAATATAAACCAGATCTATCAATTACCATCTAGACCAAAACACTAACATCAATCCTAGTAACCCAAATTTGACACCAATGTCCATACCCTGCAAACAATCAATTTTTCAAATCCTTTAACATGTACAGGGCAAACTATTTATCTTAATTAACCCTCTATGAGATTATTTTAAAAAGGTGTGGTATAAATACAAAATGATTCCCACTCATTATTCATCTAGAAAATTACCAAAAAATCACCTATCAATCTCACTAAACCATTTTCACCATTGAGTACTACTACCTTATTCTTCCTTATTTACAAATGAGTCATATGAGTAGTCTTTTTATAGGAATGAATCATTCAAAGATCAGCCCATGAGGAATATTTTTCAAAATTTAAGATAGATCACTACATGCACTCACATAAAATATATTACATTATTTTTCACACATAATCCCACATATAGGGGAGAAATGCATTGGTCTAAGGCCCTCTTTATAATATATGAATATGTAGGTAGTGTTCATCGATAGAAGGTTATTTTAGGTCAACTTAAATTCACTTGAGCCCATTAACCCCCATTTTTCAAGTAGCATGTCCTAATTATATGGCCTAGGGTTTTGATCACAATTGAAAATCATCATGATGATAAAAAATACTAACACATGCAAGAAGTATTTACATAAAAGGACTTATACTACATTATAAATAAAAACATCTTTTTTAGGATAGAATCTTTGACACTAATGTTCCTATTTTAATGCTAGTGTCTAGGCTGATAGAGAGATAAATTATGGAATTTGACAAATCATAGTTGAGCATAATACTAAATTATTTTGCACCTGCACTTCTCAAATCTATCTGCACATTAGTAAATAATATAATTATTATCTCTTCTTTGTTTTAAAGCATGAAAACTACTATTTGGTATTGTACTTTCTATATTTATAAAATTTTCATAATTCAACATTATATTATAGTATATTTTGAATTTAAATTATTTAATTAGCATGATTTTTAAAGTAGCTTACTCTTTACTTGATTAAGCTACTCTCCATTAATTCATATTTCCAAAAAGGGTTAAACATTTGGTGAACCTGACTTATGACTATTATTATACAAATCCTAACTTACCCTAGTGTTTTTAGCCTTTCAATGTTTCAGAATGATGCATTTATTTTTCAAGGTCTATTTTATTTTCATGGGCATACTATAGGTGATCCTTATTTATCTAACCTCTGTGCTCTTTCTCTTTAATTTTTTCCATGCTTTTATTTATAGCATTAAACTTTCTCCTATTTTTCTCATTATGGATGATATAGATATTTTTTTATGACTATGATGCATTAACTATCCAAATCTCTACACAAGCTTCATTAATGATTTTTTTTCCAATGCAAGTAGGACATGGAAATAAGAACAATCATATACTCAATATTCTATAATTCCTCCTCCTATTTCCTAAGAGGGTGATAGATATTTTTTGTCGAATGAGGTTCATGTTGTCACTACTTCATGGGGTAAGGTAGCCCATCATATATTTCCAAAAGAAGGTAATAAACATACCCTTCATTTAACCCCTCCACTTATTAGATATCCTCTATATGGTGTGTGTATGCATATTAAATCCAAAGTACCTATGGTTTGTGTATGTGAATCAATCAAAGATCAAAGAATCATTATGAGAGAAGAGTTACAAAAGAAATATAAATATTTAAATTCAAAGATTGTGTCATTAGAAAATTAGATTACATACATGCTAAATCCAAAATATGTTTGTGTTAATCACGTGTTTACATATTCATCTAGTAATGTTATGCCTAACAAGATTTCATATCAAAATAAGAATCTAAAAGATAATTCATATATAACAAGTTATTAAAAATTATACAAAAGGGTAATAAGCTTTAAAGTGAAATTCTAAATGGAAATGCTTAGAAACAAGTTGATCGAACTACCTCTTTTACATCCTATAATGAGATCAAATTACTATGCTTCATATCATAAAATTCATGAGAATCATGTAGATTTTTTTTGGACTTTGAAAAATAAAATAAAAAATATAATGGATAGTGGTGATCCTCTCATTGATACAACAATCATGTAACCCATTCACCTTATAGGCGCATCTCCTAGAGAACAAGTATGGGTACCAAAGGATAATTCAAATTAAGAATAGTTACAAATTAAAAAATTAGAGAAAGAAAAGATTCAAAAGGAAAATCTCGATAAATCCATGTTACAATAAGATTAAGAAGCCAAATAAAAAATCAAATCTTTTCCTAATATTTAGAAAATATACATGATTATTATCTAGTCCATAATGAGATGTAACATTTTTGTAATGATGAACATACTCAATGAAAAAAATCAATAAATAAAATCCAATCTATGATGCAATTGTTTTACATACACAAATTCTCAAAATGGTATATCACAAGTTCAAGAACAATCTAAGAAGTTAAGTCTCTCCTATGATAATGATTACATTGATGATAATTATCCTAATAATATAAAATATTGGTATGATCTTGATGATACTAATTATGAATCATATGAATATGACACACATGACACATGGCCCTTATAGAGGCATCCCCTTGATGATCTCATTGGATTATAGTATCAATTTTATCTTTTATATAGATTAATTGATTATCATCAATTCAAAATTTAAGAAAAAAATAATAACCAAGAAAATAAAAAAGCATATTTATCATTTGACACATTTACTAGCTTTTTCATATGTTGTTTACTTTTTGTTAGTAGATAAATATTATTTATTTATATACATATGTTTCATGGGTACTTGAGTGTGATACAAGCATACACTAGAACTATGATACAAAATTATGCAGATGTTGGACCTTTCCTGTACCTATGTGACACACTAAATTGGGGTAACTTGTTTATTTTGATCATGATTGAAATAGGTTCTATTTCTATATGACCATTTTAAATTATCATGTTGAGCTTATATACTCATGCTACTTTATTATAGAGTGTACTTGATATGTTATTCTATAAGAAAGTTTACTAACACATGTAAGGAATAGTATGACATGATTATGCTAGTTTTTTATATTTAAATTACTCATATTATCACATGGATTAATTGATTTTACTTATTGTTTGTTACTTTGTGTTGATTGTTTAACCATGTTTATGTTATTTCGGCCCTAGTGCCTTGTATGTTGTTTTAGTGTGTAGACATTTTAATATGTCCTCCCATTGAGTGTGTGACATTTGAACATACCTCTTATTTTTGGTCTCATTATACCCCATTTTTTATGAAATTGAATGCTCTTGTGTGTACACTTGATTATTTTATGAACTTGTGCTTGTTAATTCTAGAAATTACCATGATCCATATCATGCATCTTAGGGCTTGTGGTGATTGGATATTGTGAGTTTCATTGATACATATACTTAGACATAAGTAACTATATTTTTATTTACTACTTAATTAATACATATATAACATGGCTATATTGTCCTTTTGAGATAATATGACTATCAATGGGGGCATGCCATAGAGAAATAAGTACACATACACATAGTTGGCCAAAATGGTAGAATTTGATATAACTTACATGATTTAGAAATACACTTTTAACAAAATATTATACATTTATCACCAATTTTCATAGATTTGGGATAACATATTTTAGATATATGACACATATCATATACATTTATATATATAAAAGGTTACATTTTGACAAATAATTCAACCTGAGACACATTATGGGTGTATATGCCATGCAAATACACTAAATTAACATAATCAAATTATACAAATATTCATGCACTAACCTTACCAAGATGTAATGATTGAGATTTTATGTTACACATAAATTTAGACCCTGAGGAGTGTGATCAAGATTCAGTGCCCTCAATGGCATTGGTAGTACTTTAGATTTATGAATTGATATGGTTACACCATTTGACATAGGTGATATTGGCTAGATTATGCTTACATTTGGGTTGTATAATTAAGATTCAATGATATTGATGGCCTAAAAAAAACTCACCCTTACCCTAGATTTGGGGCATGAATACCCTCCAATTCTCTTCTTCACATCTCCAAGGTTTATTTGTGAACCTTTCTCCAGTGATTCAACTAGGAAACATCATTACCAAATAAAACAACCAAGGGGAGACATGGTTGCATTGACACACATGTGTACTCTTTCCTTACTCTCTTTTATTTAAATAAATTTAAATTATTATTTTTTAGATTATATTCACTAATTACACATGTAACATTTTCTTGGTTGTAGGTAATACACATACAACAAATTTAAATAGGGCTCAAGTAAAATCAAGGTGTGTTGTACACACCATGGTACACATTTATTTACTTTAACCTAGTAATTTAATCCTTATGCATTACTATATTTGGGAGGGGGGAATGTAGATGATAAATTTAGATTTTACATGATAAACTATTCTTGAACACTTGACAAATATCACTCAGGGATCTACACTTTAGTTCATGACCTTTCCACTATCAAAAATACCGTATTCACCATCTCATTATGCCTAAATGCTTATATTATGATCCAACCTTAATATTTCAATTAAAAAAATTACATGTAACCCATAATATGTTTAAAACCTGATATATATCTTACACTATTAGTTACAGAGCTTTAACAAATCTCTATTCTCTAGGAAATTACCATCTAGACTAGGACACTAGCAGTGATGCTAGTGTCCCATATATGATGCTAGTGTTTTTAACCTAAAATAACTCAATTTTTAAAATCCGTAGACATTTATAGGTTGGCATATTTATATTAATTATCATTCTATGATTTTGTTTTCAAAAGGCACATTATAAATACAAAATGAATCCCACTCATTATTCATCTAGAAAATTATTAAGAAAATACCTATCAAGTTCACTAAATCATTTGGATAACTGAGCTCTACTACCCTATTCTTACCTATTTCCAAATTAGACATAGGAGTATTATTATTATGGATCTAAAAATTTCAAAGAGTATTCAATAAGTAGTATTTGTCAAGTTTCAAGTTAGATCACTAGATGCACTTGCATATATTATATTAAAATATTATTCACACACAAGACCACATAAGGGGGATAAATACATCAGTTTGTGGCCTTATTTACAACATATGTCTATTTAATTAGTTTTCATTTATATAGGGGTATTTGATGTCATCTCTATTAGGTTGTGGAGCTAAAAGCTTCACTGATGTAGACATTGGAGGAGGGTGCTGAGTGTCATAGTCGCCGACATCGGTCAGGCCAACCAACGTCAGTTAGATGGAGACATGAAGCTACCAATGATGGTCAGAGATCAGCCAATGTCGGTCACCCCTAGGTAGACAGGGACTGACATTGGTCACCTGTGCAGTTCTGAACTGCGAGTTCCACGAATAGTTCGTTAACGAACCGGTTGTTTGCATGAAGAAGGCTAATTTTAGTCTTGAGCTGTGGATCTAATTATTATAATTAGGTGTCTAATTATTGTTTGCATGAGATCTATATAATAGACTCATGGGCTGTATTGTAATTTGTGCTAGAGAGTAAGAGAGAAAATATTAGCTCCTTTAGAGAGAAGAGAGCATGGTGTGTTCCTCCTAGTGCCACAGTGCCAAGTGTGGGTGCTGGTTTGGAGAATCAGAAGGATTCTTCATGTATGTAGGATATTGGTCAGCAGGTGTGCAAGGCCACATTTGTAGATCTGCATGGTAAGTAAGATCATTGATCTGCAAGTGTTTGTGTGTGCAAGGTCTAGGTTTGTAGGTGTGCAAAACCAGGTTGATCTACAGGTGGTAGCAGGATCAAGGTGACAACAACATAATAGGGAGCAAGATCAGGTGGGATCTACTTGGAGTACGGTGTGTACTCAGTCATAGATCAAAGAGGAAGGCAAGGTAGTTCCTTCCAAAGTAAGATCATTTGAGTTACAGGTTGTTGCAAGTTCATGGGAGATCTACTTGGAGTACGTTGAGTACTTGGAGTGTGTGGAGCACTTGTGTATTGGAATTAGTGATACTGACTGGTTGGAGGTGAATACCAACTCTATGTTTGAGTTGTGTGTTGGGACCATAAGAGAGAGAGTGAGCTCTTGAAGAGATTTACTATATATTCTCTAGATGTGTGTGAGCTCTAGAGATGTAAGGAAGAAGAACTATGGCAATCTTCTTTATTATATTTCCTTCTGGAAGAGTATTAATACAATTGGGTATTGTCTCTCATATTTTGTGTTATTTCTGAATTCTAGTTACTTGTTACTTCTGGTTTAATTTTGCATATTAAGTTGCTTGGTAATCAATGGTGCTTCTGTGGTCCTAACAGTGGAGTCAAAGCATGTTTGTTATTCTAGATTCTTGATAGTTGGTATTAGAGCCAAGGTGCTAGTTCATAGCTTGATACCACTGACAGTTGGTATCAGAGTTAAGGTTGTAGGGAGCAGGTTTTGTGTTTGATTATAGGTCACTCTCAGGGGTTTCTGATTGAGTGGGAGTATAGCAACGATAGAATAAAGTACACTAAGAATGGAGGAATTAAAAAGCATGAATGGTTAATTACGGTGTTATAGAAAGAAAGAGCAGGTAAAGAAATATTGTTGGTTGGTTCAAGATCAACATGAAGGAACTGAAGAAGCAGATGTTGCAGGTGTTATTGCACAGGATGCTCTGGGATGTTCCTTGGATAAAGTAGAATCTTGTCTTATAGATTTTGCTTCCTCTTTCCATGCAGCTCGAAATAGAGTATTTTTCTATGTTAAGGTATTTGGAGACTTTGGAAAGATTTATTTAGGGGCTGGTGTGCCTTGTCAAAGTATTGGCAAAGGGGAAGTGAAGCTAAAATTGCAGGCAACCAACACATGGGTGTTGAAGAATGTCATGCAGGTCCCAGTTCTAAAGATGCGGCTAATTGCTTCAAGAAATTTGGGTGATGAGAGATTCACAAGAACTCTCACAATCGATACACTTGAATTAGCGTGTGGTAAGAAAGTAGGTACTCTTTATCTATTTGCTTGTATTACTGATTCTTCTTCCGTTGTGAAGACATGGCTTTGTAGGCTTGGTCACATGAGCAAGAAGGAGATGCATGTTCTTAAGTGGAAGACAAATGTGTCTGACAGACTTAAGAACTAGAAAGCCTTGGTGTTTTTGGAGGAGATGATAGACAAAGATCAGTGGAGAAGGTTGGACATCTCTGAGCAGGGCAGTTTGGACAGGGTTTTGATCCATGGAGAGCTCACGGGTAAAAATTCATCACTCACAGGTGAACATAGTTACCGACGTCGGTCAAGGGGAACCAGCGTCAAATAGATAGGTGCCGATGTCGATCATGTGTAGACCAAAGCTGATGGTGTCAGACAGGGTGGCTACTGGTGTTGGTCATAGAACTAACATCGGTGACCAAGTAAGACTGATGTCAGTCATAAAACTGGTGTCGACAAAAAGGATAATCGCATGGGAACTAACATCGGTCAAATGTAGATTATGTGGTGACCAAGGTCAGTCACTGTAATAGATTTTGGGCAGATAGCAAGCTGTCAAGGAGTCTCAAACACCCATATGGAGGACTAAAAGGGTAAGTAAGCCTCAAATTCATTATTCCTCTTCTTTATATTCGTTGCTCACTGTAGAGCAAGAAGGAT
Organism: Torreya grandis; assembly: GCA_037957365.1. Lineage (NCBI taxonomy): Eukaryota > Viridiplantae > Streptophyta > Pinopsida > Cupressales > Taxaceae > Torreya > Torreya grandis. The sequence goes on along the minus strand of JARHVA010003418.1, from coordinate 341,207 downwards.
CTAGGAAATAGTGGGAGCATGGCATGAATAGGATGCAGAACCAAATGGGAGATTTGGTATGGTTGCCAGCCAGAAGAAAGCACTAAAAGATGAATGGATACCTTAGTTAAAGAATAGAGAGAATGGACACGTGAGATGGAAGGCTAGGTCATATGGTCTTGAGGAAGCTGCAAGATAGTGGTACAGGGTTTGACAAGTGGATGACAAAGCATGGCTTTAGTCAATGTCAGTGTAACCATTGTGTTTGTCTTACCAGGTGGATGATGTTCATGACATTATACTATTACTGTATCTGGATGGTATGCTAGCTAGCAAGTTCGTACATATAGGGTTTTGCTAAGCTAAGGGTAAGGTTAGTTCAGTGGCATGTCATGGGGAATTTAGAGCAACAAAATTCTTTGGCATGAGATACATGGAAGATCACAGGTTGATTTTGTCTCTAGTGGGTGCTGATGTGAATCAAGTGTTAGCGAGGTTCAATACGCAGGATGCAAAACCAGAGCACACCAAGGGCTGGACAGTTCAGTGTCTGAAATCACAGGAGGTCTGGTATAGACCTGAGTTTTCCCCAGCAGTGGGAGCTATCAGAGAGTTAGGAGCCAATTTAGGGAAGTGGGTTCTCAGGTATTTGAGAGGGACCAGCAATAGGTATACATGCTATGCAGGGTTAGGACTTCACTACATGGGTTTGTAGGTTTGAATGTGGTAGGTTACTTGGATGATAGGATGTGCACCATAGGATTTGTGATGGTTGGTCTTTAAGGTTGAGCTTGAAGAGGGATACAAGATAGGAAATAGATTAGATAGGGTACAAGTATAGGTATAGTGCAGCTATTTATCTCCAAGTGGGAGATTATTAGGTTGTGGAGCTAAAAGCTTCACTGATATAGACATTAGAGGAGGGTGCTGAGTGTCACAGTCACCAGCATCGGTCAGGCCAACTGACATTGGTCAGATGGAGACAGGAAGCTACCGATGATGGTCAAAGATTGGTTGACATCAGTCACCCCTAGGCAGATAGGGATCGACGTTGGTCGCTTGTGTGATTCCAAACTACGAGTTCCATGGATAGTTTGTTAACGAACTAGTTGTTTACATGAAGAAGGCTAATTTTAGTCTTGAGCTACAGATCTAATTATTGTAATTAAGTGTCTAATTATTATTTGCATGAGATCTATATAATAAACTCATGGGCTGTATTGTAATTTGTGCTAGAGAGTAAGAGAGAAAATATTAGTTCCTTCAGAGAGAAGAGAGCATGGTGTGTTCCTCCTAGTGCCATAATGCTAAGTGTGGGTGCTAGTTTGGAGAATCAGAAGGATTCTTCATGTATGTAGGATCTTGGTCAGTAGGTGTGTAAGGCCACATTTGGAGATCTACATGGTAAGTAAGATCATTGATATTTAGGTGTTTGTGTGTGCAAGGTCTAGGTTTGCAGGTGTGCAAAACCAGGTTGATCTGTAGGTGGTAGCAGGATCAAGGTGATAGCAACACAACAGGGAGCAAGATCAAGTGGGATATACTTGGAGTACGGTGTGTACTCGATCATAGAACAAAGAGGAAGGCAAGGTAGTTCCTTCCAAATTAAGATCATTTGAGTTTTAAGTTGTTGCAAGTTCATGGGAGATTTACTTGGAGTACGTTGAGTACTTGGAGTGCGTAGAGCACTTGTGTACTGGTAGTAGTGATACTGACTGGTTGGAGGTGAACACCAACTCTGTGTTTGAGTTGTGTGTTGGGACCATAAGAGAGAGAGTGAGCTCTTGAAGATAGTTACTATTTATGCTCTAGATGTGTGTGAGCTCTAGATATGTAAGGAAGAAGAACTGTGGCAATCTTCTTTGTTGTATTTCCTTCTGGAAGAGTATTAATACAATTGGGTATTGTCTCTCATATTCTGTGTTGTTTATAAATTCTAGTTACTTGTTACTTTTGGTTTAATTCCATATATTAAGTTGCTTGGTAATCAATGGTGATTCTGCGGTCTTAACAGTGGAGTCAGAGCATATTTGTTGTTCTATATTCCTGACAATCTCAACTTCACTTGAACCTAATAACCCTCATTTTTTCAAGGTAACATGCTCTAATTAGAGGACCTAAGGTTTTCATCAAAAGATTGATATTTAGTACCTATGTGTACAATCCCAATTGAAAATATTCAAAGAGATAGATAATACTAATTAGTGAAGGTGTAATTTCAAGAAAATAGGACTTGTACTTCATTGTGGATAGAATCATCAATTGATTTCAAGATAGAAATATTGGCAATAGTGTTCCTATTTTGATAGTAGTGTCCATGCTAATAAATAACTATTTTTTATAATTTGGTGAATCATAAGTGAAAATAATACTAAATATTTATACACCTTCACTTATCAAATATATTTTCACATCAGTAAACAAGATAAGTATTATCTCTTCTTTGCGTTTAAGCATGTAAATTACTATTTGGTATTATACTTTCTATATTTAGAAAATTTACTAAAATTTAGCATTATATAAAAATATATTATGAATGTGAATTAATTAATTGGAATAATTTTTAGAGTGTCTTAGTCCTTACTTTATTAGGATATTCTAATTTAATATTTAATCCCAAAAAGGGTTAAAAACCTATCAAAATCTTCCTAGACACTGTTGGTGAACACTCAACACCTATAGTAACTGGATGTTTCCACTATCTATCATAACTATCCATATTTAATTTTTAGGTAAGTTATACCATAGATCATTTTGGATACTTTTATATATGATTTATTTCTAATTTTATGTCCTTAGTCCTATGCACAAATCTTTAGTTTTTCATCTTTTGCCTTGAAAACATAGCTCTACTTTTGACACTTACTTGACCTAGAATAATGGTGTAAAATATGGATTTGAAGGCCATAAATACTTATTATTGAGTGGTTGATCATTTAATATGTTGCAATACTCCTAATATGGACAAAATATCATGTATGTCTTCTATATATGTACTCTATCTTATTCCACTAGAATGAAATTTAACACTTTATCTTTTAACACTTGATAACATGCAGCATTGACCTTACATTAATGTTTAGACTTATGTTTTGGGGATATTAATTTAAGGGGTTTTTTATAGTTATATGATTTTTAATAATTCTTAAGGAAGTGAAAATATATTTCTCAGTGTTTTCTAGGTGAGTTTCATATAGATGCTAGATAGGAATAGATTTAGGCTTGACATGTATTTATAGATGACTCTTAGGTAATTTTCCCTCATAAAAAACATGTGAACCATATGTATGATAAATAAAAGGAGAGATAATATTTTAAAAATATCAATTATAGGTATTGGGAATTTATTCATGAATGCAAACACTATCGGTGACCACCAACATCCCACTATTGATGACAGTTTCCTAGAAGGTAGAAATAATGATCTATAAAGTGGTGACAATTTGCATAGGATTTAAAGAATTATGACACATGATAGGGATGTACTATATATAAATGAAATAAATAGGTTTTTTCAAGTCCATATATATAAAAATAATAAAAGATAATGTAAGAGTTAAATATGTATGCACAATTCATGTATATTAAAGATAAGTCAAAACTAATGTTTCCAAATGTCTAATATAAAATTTAGGTGTCTAAAAATGTCCCACTTTTAGTAAATTTTAACCCTAAATTGATATTGATAAATATAATATAGTTTTGAGAATATATAAATGAATAATAATAAAGGTGATACTTAGATCTATAATAGGCCAATTTATTGTAAACTCAGATAAATAATATTTTAAATTTAAATGTTAAGAAATGTGAAAAATATAAAGTACATCTTATTGACTGATATTGAAGTGAATTAAAAATAATATTACATAGTTTTTTTACTATGCACATACATATATGATGAGGAATAGTTTGGAAGTATACTAGATTTAGATTCTAGATCACTCATCATATTTTGTAAATTTTCACTCTATAGCCTTGAATACTTGTGTCAGATATGGATGGTTACATTGACACACTTATCTAAACTAGAGACAGGTGTCCAATATGAAATATTTAATATATACAAATGTGACCACTTGTAACCTTTTGGGTTTTCTATCACCTTTATCTTGGTGTGTTTAGATTATGTGCATAGGCTATCACTCTTTGTTAAATGATCAAACCCTGTCTTCCTCACCCTTAGAGTGACTGTGGAAAAATGGGTTAGAGGGGACATGGTGTTAAGATACCCCAAGGAACCCTCTATTAATAGGTATTACCTACATGTCCAATAATTTTAATAGGGCCTCATACTTATGTAGTTCTCCCTTATGTGTTATTTTGTGTGTGTATAAGGATGCAATGTGTGATAAGTACATAGAGTGACCTATATTTTTACTTCAAAAATATGACTCATGGGATTTTAATTTAGTAATTCAAACCTATATATGGGTTCCCCCTATTAATTATATTTAACTAGGAAATAATAGGGAAGCTTTTCTCATTTAAATGCTTGATTTAATGTTTTTGGTAAGTTGCCTTGTGAGGTGATATGTATTTGTTAGGTGAGAAATGAATGAGGATTGATCATACATATATATCAATCATTTTAAGAAATATGTCATAAAAAATAACTTAGGATGGCCATAAGGACACATTACAATTGAAAATTTTAGGACTTTAAGGCACATGAGTCTTACATCGACATAGGCATCTAGCTTAGACACAAGTGTCTAAGAAGCTATAAAATAGGTACAAGTCCAAAACTTTTAGAGGATAATAATAATTAGATTTATATAATTTTTATAAAAATAGAAGGCCTGGTCATTATAATAACATATGGCCAAAATAAGAGCTAATAAATAGGCATAAGAGATAATGGTTGCGAGCCTCTTGGCATTATGAAGGTCTAGAAATTAAAGGGTACATCCATGCAAAGTAGTTTCTAAGTATACAAGATAGAGGTGATATATAATTTAGATTTACTATTTACATTTACACCCCTCTTATAATCTATTAATTAAATTTCTACTTTAAATGAAATACATACATACATGTGTGTGTATAACACACTTTATCTTTGTGTGAGTCCCACTTGAGTGCTTTATTGGTGATTGATTACAATCAAGAGCATGTTACAATATATAATCAATGCATATAATCTAGAATTTAGATAATTTAAAAATATTGAAAGCAAAAAGAGTAAGGCAAAGAGTACACTTGTGTATCTAATTAACATTCTTACCTTTAAAACAATTTATTTGAAAAGATGTTTCATTATGAAGCTTTAAAACTAAGATTAGGAAAATTTTAAAACATGAAAATGTGTGTGTGTGTGTACATATATACATACATACATGCATACATTGGAGGAAAAATTACCCCTAAACTTGGAAAAAATGTGGGTTTCTACTTGGCAATTGAGGTTAACTCAACTGTGCAACCCAATCATACTTATAACCTAGTGAGCATGAGTGATCTAAGTCAACTCACACTATAAATCTAGTGAGGGTGGATTATTTGAGCACTCCATCCTATAAAATTGTTAATATTGAGTTATTTAATCACTTCAACCTTGCTAAAAGTGAACCAGCTACTGTCATATATGGACTTCATAATAGTCGATAAAATTTCATCCTAGTGTATGCTAAATTCCATATAGACATTTGAAATCTAAAACTAATTTTTATTTTAAAATCTAAGGTGCTCTTTGTATGGCATATTCACCTTATATATGTATTAATATGACTTGGGTATAAAAATGGTACCAATGTATATAATTCTACCAAAAATGTGTATAGGAATCATATAATTGTGTACTTTAGCCAATTTGAAAATTTTCAAGTGTGGAAGACATGTTCCCATGACATGCCCCCACTGAATCTAGAGAATCAGATAATTGGTGTAAGTGTGGATAACATGATTCCATAACACACCCAATTTTAATATGAAAATTTTGAGTACTGAATAATTATAGAGAACATGTTTCCAAAAACATGCCCCCACTAAATATGAAACTATAAACAATGTGGCGAGCATGTCTCTATAACATGCCTTTATTGATATTCCCCCCATTTTGAGGTGAGGGGAAGTATAAAATTGTATTCACCTTACCTAAAAAATATAAGATAACTATATAATCTATGAATTATCATGTAGCATATAAAATAAAAACTTATAGGTAAATATAGAAATGAGGTACATAGTATGTGATGACATTGAATCCTAAGATGCATGATGTAGATCATGAAAACATATAGATAGTAACAATAAAAGATCAATAATAAATCAAGCAAACACATAGAATAAATCAAAAGAAAATCAAAATTTAATGGTCCAAGGATACCTCAAATAATGGTCATGTTCAAATACCCCACAATCTAAAGGACATGACTTAGGCAAATGTTGACAAGGTAATAAATGACATGTTAGAATGCTTAAAAAAGAAATATAATGAAATATAATAGAAAACAAGGAACACACTCAAGTAAGTGAAAAAAAAATAAAGCATGGAACATAAGCATGCCATACTAGTCCTTAGATATATGCGTTAGTAAAGAATATTTAGTACATAGTATATAAAGTACACTATGAAATATATAATCATGAATGAAGGCATGTGTAAGTATATAATATAAAAAATGATAATGGAAAATTATCATATAATGATATAAATTATATGTATCATGATAAAATAAGTAGATGACCCTAATGTCCATATGATATGAGTAGAGAGAAGGCCCAACATATGTAAGTGCATAGATCATGTGCCTAGGTATGCTGGTATCACCCTCAAAAGATGCGTGATGTGTGTGTGTGTGTGTGTGTGTGTGTGTGTGTGTGTGTGTGTGTGTGTGTGTGTGTGTGTGTGTGTGTGTGTGTGTGTGTGTGTGTGTGTGTGTGTGTGTTATCTGCCAATATGGAACTAACAATATAGAGCTAATGAGCTAATAAAACATACAAATTTTGATAATATTTTTAGATTTATGAATTTTTGAACTTTTTTATATTTTTAGAATATTTGAAATATCTCAATCAAGATATTTAAACAAGTGCATAATGTTCATTGGGTTTTTTAGAAGTTTTTCATAAGTGTAGCTAGTTTGTACATACCTTTTCCCATATTTTATACAATTATAAATAGTCCCAACTAATTTGATTTCAATTTTAATTTATTATCTTTCTTTACATTGGTGTTCTATTAATTTTTTATAATTATAGGTCATCCATAGTAAATTCACATAGATGAACCTTTTTTATATGCTCACTTAACACAATATTGATAAACCTGTAAGTGTTTGGTAGCTTGTGTGCATTTTTCACTTAACTATTCTAATCGATGCAATCTCTTTTCATGGTATTTAGTATATTTTATAATATCTTTGAGAGAAACATGTAGGTATTTCAAGTTCAATTGGTAAAATTGCATCTGTACCATAAACTAAAGAATAAGGTTTACCCTGAGTAGGGGTGTGAACACTTGTGTAGTATGCCCATAAAGCATAAACCATCTATTGATGCCAATATGTACTATAATATTAAATTATTTTTCCAAGTTTTTTTACAATATTTATATTTGTTTCTTCTATCTATCTATTAACCTATGGGTAATAAGGTGTAGAAAATGTATGTTTGATTTTGTATTTTATGCTAAAGTGTTTCACCATTTTAATTTTGAATGAGTATCCATAATCAGTAATAGTAGTTGAAGGTATGCTAGAATGAGAAATAATATTGGTCATCAAAAACATGCATATGTCATCTGTTATGGTAAAATCAAGTGAAATTTCCTCCACCCATTTTCTAAAGTATTTTTTAGCTATTATTACGAACATGTGTCCTTATATATACACATGATTTATCTTTCCAATCAAATCAAACCCCCACATGGATAAAGGCCATGGTGAGATAACTGGTTTTAACTCGTGAGATGGTGCATGATTTAAATTGTTATATTTATGACATTGCAAACATAATTTGGAATGTTCAATACATTCTGATTCCATGTTAGGCCAATAATAACCTTGGCATAATAGTTTTGGGGACATAGGCCTTGCCATTGAAATTCCCATGACACTTTTCATGTATTTATAAGAGTGATGTTTGAGCTTCATATTTGTTTAAACATAGAATTAATTTCCCATAAAAACCTCATTTAAAAAAATCATTTCCAATAATAACATAACAATATGATTATCATTATAATTTGTGTTTATTGTTCCATGTAAAGTGATTTGATATGTAAACCCGATATGATAAATTATTGATATAATTGTACCATTTTGTGTTTATAGATATATGGATAACAATGAGAACTATTAAGGCATCCATCTTATCTAAAGAAATGGAAGTAATTCATAACTATAATATGGTAAATTTGGATTGATCATCACTAATATCAAAAGGCATTAAGGATGTTGCACTATCCATTGCATCCACATTGTGATTATCTTTACGTGGAATACTATCAATAGAGAATGTATCAAAAGTTTATTTTAGTTTATCCACTAATTATTTATATCATAGTAAATGCCCTTATTTGGTTTTGTAATGATTTGTAACTTGATTAACAACTAAATGAGAGTCACCAAAGACTTGGATGTCTTTGATATGAATATTTTGTGCTATTAATTATCCAATTATCAAAGCCTCATATTATGATATATTATTGGTACAAGAAAAGGATAATTTATAATGGAATGGCATGTATTTGCCCTTAGGTGTGAAAAATATAATACCTACAACCATGCCTATCCTAAATTTCCATCCATTGAAAAACATTATCCATGGATTTGGAGATATATTATATTCCTTGAATTCTTCACAAAAAGATTTGATAATTGGAAAAAGGATCAGGGAATGGAGTTATAGCTAATTGGTTAATGATAACTTGACATTTAATTGATTTTTGAGATGTAAAATTTAGATCAAATTTTATAAGTTGCATCACCCATTTTATGATGCAGAAGTGGGGTTTTTTATGAGGAAATTTAATGGATCATATTTAATTATAACATTGACCTTGTTGTTAAGAAAATAGTGCCATAATTTTTTTGTAGCAAAGACTAATGTTAAATAATTTTTTTCCATTGTTATATGTTTGCATTCTTAATAAACCAATTGACAAGTGATGTAATATATTTCTCATTATTTGTGATCATCGTCATATTGTGTTAATATGGCCCTAATGGTCTCATGAGTGGTGGAGATATAAAGGAATAATGGTCTACCTAGTATATGAGGCATGAGTACTGATGGGTTTTCTAATTATTATTTGATTTTATCAAATATTTTTAGACAATTATCATCCCATATAAATTTGGTATTCTTTTTTGGAAAACACATGAAAGGAATTATCTTATCTACCAACTAAGCAATGAAACATTGAATAACCTAAATTTTGCCTTGTAAACATTGTAACTAATATAAATTAGTTAGTGATGGAAACTCAACAATAGATTTTACCTTTTCAATCAACCTTGATTCCTCTCTAAGATATAATGTTCCCGAGAAGCTTTCTAGACAATACTCTAAAAACACACTTTTTGGATTTAACTGCACATTAAAATTTCACAAGCATTCAAATATTTTTATAAGATTAGTAGCATGGTTTTAATGGTGTTTTTATTTTTCAAGAAAATCATAATCATAAACCTATATATTTCTATGGATAAAATCATGGAAAACATATGTCATTTCCCTTTGATATGTTTCTCCAACATTTTTTAGTCTAAAAGGCATATCAATATAACAAAATGTGCCCCATCGAGCAGTAAATATGATCTTTTCTTGATCTACTAGGTCTATTTTTATTTGTTTATATCCAAAAAAACCATCCATAAATGAGAATGCCTCATATCTTATTGTATATTTGATAATCATGTCGATGTTAAGTAATGGAAAATCTTATTTTGGACAAGCCTTATTTAAATCACATTAATTGGTGAAACATTAAATGTTAATATTAAATTTAGTAATAGGTACAATTTGATAAACCTAATTAAAATGTGTAATGAATCTTATAAATCCTACATCTAAGATTTTTTACATCTCATCTTTTACTAGCAAAGCCACAATGGGATGCATTTTATGAATATTTTATTTAACAAATTTTGCATCCATATATAATAATATATTATGTATTTCCATTGATGGGTCAATCCCATGCATATATGAATAATCCCAAGCAAATAGTTATAATATATCATTTAGGACCTACTGATAGGTTTTACCTTCATCATCTTACATCATTAAAATAAGCAAACTAGGTTGAGGATATTTATATGTTCTATTATTATATTGCATTATTTATTTATTTAACAAAGTAGATCATTCAATAATAAATGGTGAAGTAGGAATAGTATTAGGTGAATCATGTTAGACATTGGCACCATTACTCTCACCAAAGTAATCCTGAGTAGAGGTGGCACAAGGAAACTTATTCTTATGATATAGGGAAGGGAGATCCTCATATTCCCCCAAATAATTGAGCAAGGATTCATCATTTGAGAACTCATCCAATGTCAAAATTTCTAGTGAATCATTTTCATTAATCAAATGATGGATTAAATAAGAAAGTACATGCATACATTATGATTTGGCCTTGTTGAGACAAGTCTCAATGTGAATAATTTGTTTATGACTTAAAAATTCTTCTTAAAATCCTAAGCTTTGTATATTTGTATTATTTACAAGTGAGATAGGTTAATATATGCCTTGTTCATTTTTTCCCAATCCTTGTCCTCTATACCCATATTTTATAAAATATCAATAACCAAAATTCAATTTATAGGATTATGGCATAATAGTATTTATTTTTTAGATCATCGCATAATGTTCAAATGGATTAGTATCCATTGGACATATGTAAATAAATGCCTGGTGGATAAATTTTAAACATGCATGTAAATTATATGTTACCACATACATCTCATGTATCCAAGGTCATCCCAAAAGTATGTTAGTTTTTAGATCATTTGGCATTAATTAAAATAAATTAGGTAATGTATAGGGTCCCATGGTAATTTTCAAGGTTATTTTACTTAATACTTGATGTGAAATATTATAAAATCCCTTAATGATCATATCGAATGGTTTCAAATATTTATGTTTGATGCCAAGTAAGGAAAGAAAATATACGTTACAAATGTTAAGTCCTAAACCATTATCCACAAGGAATATTTTAACTAGTTTATTACACACACATACTTGCATATATAATTGTAAACAAAAATTGATGAGGCCTTGAGGTGGTAAATAATATTTTTCTAAAGATGTATTATGTTCAATTCATTTGATGAAATTTATCATAGAGCCCACATACATAGGATCCACATTACTTGGTAGGATGTTCATGCACAATGCATCTAAAATAACATCTTTGTAATGGTTCAAATGATGCAATAAATATAAAAATGGCATTAAGCAATGACATCATTAGAGGAGTTTGTAGTATGGTATGCAGAAATAGATTATTTAATGCACTCCCTTTGGAATTTTATGGTAAAAAGTAGGATTTAATTATAAACATTATAATAATAAGGCATATGCATGAATGAATTTGATTTGGAGGGACCATATTTAAACCCCTTGGAAATTTTATTGATTTAATCATACATGAAACGTAACAAGTAACACCTACTATTATGTACTATAAAATAAAATAAACTAATAGATATCTCCATATTAAACATTATTTCAAAAGGAAAATTGATTTTTTTTGCATATTTTGAAAAATCATAAATCAAAATGTGCAGGTAAAACAAAAAACCCTAGATCAACTAGGGTTTTAAAATAATGGTCAAGTTAACCAAATGTTTAACCCTAAATTGAGATGGATCAATATAGTATAGGGTTAGAAATTTATAAATGAATAATCATAAGGGTGATACACAGATCTATAACAAGCCAATTTATTGTAAACTTAGATATAAAATATTTTGAATTTAAATTCTAAGTATGTTAAAAATAGAAAGTATAGTTTATTGATTGACATTAAAATGAATTAAAAAAATATTTCGAAGTTGGTTTACTATTCACATACATATATGATGATGAATAGACTATAAATATACTAGATCTAGATTATAGATCAATCATCAGATTTTAGAAATTTAACCTTTGTGGCCTTGGATGTTTGTTTTAGATATGGATGGTTACATTGATGCACTTATCTAACCTAGACATAGGTGTCCAATATGAAATATTGAATAGATATATATGTGACCACTTGGAACCTTTTGGATTTTCTATCACCTTTATTCTACTGTGTTCAGATTATGTGCACAAGCTATCACTCTTTTTTAAATGATCAAACCCTAGCTTCCTCACCCTTGGAGTGACTATGGGAAAATGGGTTAGTGGGCACGTAGTGTTGAGCTTCCCTAAGGACCCCTCTATCAATGGACACTAGCTACATATCTAATACTTTGAACAGGGTCTTAGACTTATGTATTTATCCTATAAGTTTTTGATTGTGCATGCATAAGGATTCAATGTGTGATAATAAATTACAAAGAGTGAATTATCTTGTAACTTGATAAATATGGCTCATGGGATGATCTTTCGGTACTTTAAACATATATATGGGTTATCCCTATGACTCATTGAAATATGAAATAATAAGGAAGATTTTATCACTTCAATACTTGATTTAATGTTTTTGGTAAATTTCCTTGTGAGGTGTTAGGTCTTTGTTAGGTGAGGGATGAACAAGGATTGATCATGCATATTTACTTATACTTTTGGGAATTATCTCATATTAAATCACTTAGTTTGACTATATGGACATTTTCTCAACCATACCTACCCAGTGTATTGATTATTGGTTTTTTATTAATATGATTATGATTTGTGGACTTTATATTATGGATATTATGATTCATTACATAATATTAAATTTGGTTTTAAATTGATATTTATACAACATTGTGCTATGTATTTTCACAATTTTGATGATGATCAGATACTATTGATGCCTTTGCGGGTTTGGTTGTAGGTGTGTTACCAATAAGTGTAGGTTGATTCTAGAAGATTATGTACAATTAAAAAGGTGCAATACGTAGTGAATGTTAAAACATGATGCAGTGGTATCACTATCTAAATTGAGTGTGTTTATTCTTAAGATGTGTTAGTTTGTTTGGTTTATCATTCTTGTGTCGGTTGAATTATTTTACTATTATGGTTTATCATATTTATTTATTGTTGTTATTTTGAGTAACCAAACACATATTGGTATGATAAAATTTTTGTTCTAACTTCAATGTGAATATTTCTAAGAAGGTAGGATGCACATAACATTCAAATGCAAATAAAAGGTTATTGAAGGTGATAAAACCTTTGATAAATTTATGATTCTATACTCTAAGAATAATTTAGTTTCAAGTGTTAATAGAAAGGGTCAAAACCATAATCTTACTAGTCCATGATTTAATTGAGGAAATTAAATAAGCCAAAGTTATTAAAATAACTAAACTATTGTATATTTAATAATAATCCATGGAAAGACTAGGAAAGAATGAACATTAAGCCAATAAATGGATATGATTTGAAAGTATAAGGTGATGGCATTAGTTAAAATACAAACATAAGTCATAGAGACTTAGGTTGATGGCATGTTATTTTTCACCATGGTCGAGTATCCCCAACCACAAATTTATTCGGTGGTTGACTTTTGGGTATACTAGATTAGGGTTATCATTTGGTCATTTCATTTTTGAATGTTTTAGTGAATGGTGTGCATGGAAATTTTTAGGGGATACATGTAGTAATCTAAGGGTTTTGAAATTTAATTCATTACTATAGAATCTAGGCATGTGATTTTTGAGGTGGTAGTTCCATCTAGTGGAATAATGATTTAAACTAGTTGTAAATTTGACAACATAAAAATGCAATATAAGAGAAAAAGAAGAAAAGAGAGGAAGGATGATTGTGGTGGAAAATAATAAAATGAAGAATCCATAGGATTTTGGCTAAGAATTTTTGGTATCACATTGCATATTAATACTAATTAAGTACATTTTGATAATTTTTGTATGAAGTAATGTGTTATTGGGTGTTTCCTTACTTTAAATAGACTGATGGTTTAAGGTTTGGAAGCATATGTATTCTCGAATAGACTTAAATCTATTTAATATTTGAAAACATTGGTTACTGAAACCTTGAAGGGTGATACCAGGAGAATACCTCACCCATGGATGGTGTATGGATAAACTTGAAAGTTGAAATGACTCTTTTGCTTCTTTACTATGTTTGTTTTGTGTTTGGTTCTTTTGGATGATTTGTGGTTATTTTGGGTTTTGAATCCTAGTTTATTTTATGGTTTATGTCTTGGTTGTATGTGTGTGTGTGTGTCAAGATAAGACTGGTTATGATAGACTTATTTGTTATAGGGTTGTGTTTGAATTAAATCCTTAACTATTATAAAACCCTTGTTTAAATTTGTGAAACATTTGCATCATGTTTTTGGATTCTATGGGTGCTACAATATTTGTATTTATATACTTGCTTGCACCACCAACCAAAAACTGGGGTGGGTAGGGCTGCTTATCGATGGTTTGACTTATCTTTCACACAAATCTGGGTTACATGATTGATCTCTCTTATTAGAAATGGATAGTGATAAAGAGATTGGATGTTCATCCTATTTTAAGCACATTATTATATCTCAATGTGGACTATGCTTGACAAGGTTTTATATGATTATTTAAATAATGTTTTTTTGTATTCAACTAGTAATTTTTTGCATTATGATAATATTGTCAAATTTTAGAGTAAAAAAATTGTCTATTGCATGGTTATTTTACTCTTTTCATCGTATACATTCATTTGATGCAATAGTGGAAAATGTTTTAAGGGAAATGAAAGAATTATTGTTATGGTATTCAACATGGTCTAGAAATGATTATTGAATTGTATTCATATTTGAATGGATGTTTTTTGGTCAATATTTATATATTGATTTCTTTACTTTGTTTAATCCATGGAAAATGGGAAACTTTACTCAAGCTATTGATCTTTGTACTGGTATGTATTGGAAATAAATTAAAAGAGGATAGTTGACTTATAAAGATGCATTAAAGTTTGTTTTCTCATATCATATTTTTGGGTTCACAATTTCATGTAAAATAGGTCATTGTTATTCATTACATAGAATACTATTCTAGTTTTTTATTTTCTTTTGTAAATGAATACTGACATTCATTATTATGGTTTTCATATTATTGTGTTTGTATAGTAGTAAGGTCATAATTTTGAATGAGAATGTAGGAAGTATTCGATCATAACCAAGGGAAATAGTGATTGGGTTGCATGTTAATGGTTTTGGATACTTTGTGTAAAATAAACTGATGTGCATCATTGATTTTTCCTTCATACTATGTAATTTGAATATGCCTTATTTTACTTGTATCATTTAGACAATTTGCCTCCTTTAGGTTTGTGAATGTATAAAAATTGTAAAGCCTATTGTAGGTTATTGTTATATTTGATTTTGAAATTTTTAAGAGTGATAACTTTCTAATTTTTTGTTATACGTATATGTATTTTAAAAGTTAATTAAGTGTCATTTGATTCAAGGCATAATATGGAGTAATAATGAATTTTGGGTTTCATACAAAGTAAATTATGAGTACATTAGTTTTATGTTTATTAGAATGTTTTTTAAATTCATTGCTTGGACATTTTAAAGTGGTGTATGTTAAGCCGATAAGGTATTTTATTTATTGGTTATTATTTGTAAAGTTTAATTAATGTTTGAATATAAATTCGTTACCATTATTTCATTAATAACAGGCAAATATTGATGAGTTTAATATTGATTATCATTGTTGAACAAATTCAAATACTAATTCTTAAATTAGTTTGGAAGGTAACATGGTTATACTTGATGATTTTTTCAAGGGCATTTATAGAAAGGTGTATGAGTTTCTAATTTTGAAGATACAAATGTAAGATGTACTTTAGTGAAATAATTTATAATTATTACTTATGATGTTTTAGTTGAAATGTACTTATTTATGTATGAATTTATTATACTTGATGTCGTCAGCTATTTATATACATATATGTTTATGTGATTTACTTGTTTGAAAATTTAATAATGATTTATTAGTATTAGTTTCATAAAATGTTTGAGTAAGTAATATTTTGAGAATTCAATTGGTGATAAGGACCTAACTTCTCATTTCATATTGTTTTAACAATATATGAGAAAAGGGGAGTCACTAAGTTCATTAACAATAATGAGTAATTATAAGGGCTTGAGTTCTATTGGATTAATGTTTGCATGTAAATTCTACTTCACATTAGATGATATTTTTCTTAACTATATGTTTGGTATGTTAGGGAACATTCTTGTATTCCTCAAAGCATTGACTTGAATTATGTTGGTTCTCATTCATTGACTAGATCTTAAGAGTCAATTAGTAAGCTTGTTATAATTACATTAAAGAGGAAATTTACTTGGTAAATATTGAGATGATTTAAGATTTATGATTAACTAATTGTTTAACTTTCTCTCATCTCTTTTTTGAAATATAAATGAGGAAGTTGAGAAGAAATAATTAATGTTTGAATATGTATTTTGGTCAAGTGAACAGTAATGTTAAGTTTAGATAGTATATTTAAGATAATAAATATAAGACCTTGGTTAATTTTTGGATTATTAATAGCTTTGTATTACTATATTACATCAAGGCATGATCCTTTTAGATATTTAATCTCATAACTAAATAGATGTTGATGTAATAAACATATAAAGCATAAGTCATGGTTGTTATTAATATTGGTGCAATGGTATGCTTAACTGATAGCAATGAATATCTCATTTAAATTAATTTTATTAGTTTATAATTAATAAGACATGATGTATGGTTTTATAAACTCATCCAAAATCATCAATAGTTATACCTGGGGTCTATAGGGAACTCAATAGTGTAACAACAACTTAATGAATGACTCTATTGGGTTCCATTCAAATTTATTAGGTAGTTTTTTGATGTAGTTACTTTTTGAGGGTTGATGTACCTTTTTGAACAAATATTTAAGTCTTGAGGATCCATAATTGGTCGGATGACCTAATAAGATAGCATGGATGACATTTGAGATGTATAAGTGTATACACATCTAGAATATGATCACAATGAGTATCTAACTTATGGATGGTTTGAGTGTACTTATGTAAATGAATATATTTAGTTTATAATGTTATTTAATATTATGTGTAAAAAATAGTTTTTTTTTTCTAATCTATGGCTCTATTATGTATGGATCACTTATCAGTTTTATTTATTACCTAGCTATTTTAAAATTAGTGAAAAAGGTGGTTCAATTGTGGTTATGGACACATATGACATTGATGACCTCACATAAGTTTAACATGTTTTAAAACTTAAAATTCAAAATAATGAAGTTAAACTTTTGTGAATGATTATCTTCATGTGTTTCATGGTAAAGTGAATGTTGTTGTGTTTCAAAGTTTCATTCAATGTTCATACTTTATGTTATAGTGTTCATGGATACTTCCATTTATAATGTGTCTTAGGTTAAACCCTAATTTATTTTTTCATCATGAAATATGGATATGCAAGTTCTTTAGTCATTAATATGAATTGTGTGTGGGTTATGCAGGCATAACTTTCTTAAAATTAGGGTTTTTAAAAACTCCAAATTTTAAGATTATGATAATACGTATCAAATCCATTATTTTGGCTAAATCAAGAAAAAATCTATGAATTATTTTATTTAAAATTCATGTTTAATGTGTCAAGATGGTTGTAACTAGAACAAATCATAACCCTTAGAATAATGGAAGTGACTTAGTTGATAATGATGAACCAGATCATCATGATCATGCTAGCATTGATGTGGAACATAGTGAAAACCATGTTATAAAATAGAATAATCCTAATTAACAAGTTATTTAAGAACAAAAGGTTGCATTTCATGAAATTTTTGGTGCATTACATGACACAATAATAAATGGAAGGTTTAGGTCAAAGGTTGACCCATTTAGAAAAATTTCAATATGGTAGACAAGAAGAATAACTTCTTAATGAACATCCATGGTAAGAAGAGGTTGTGGAACCTACTATTAAGGAGATAAAAAATATTCCTCCTCCCACATTCTTTGGCGAAGACACTAGTAATGATGCTAAGGCATGTATGATTAATTTATAAAAGTATTCCACTTTGCACAATATAGATTCTAACATTAAAGCATGTATCAGAGACTACAAATTGGTAGGTGATGTTACTTTGTGGTAGAACCATTTATGTGGTCTAAAAGGTTATGATCCCACTTATCTTTCATGGTAACTTTTGAAAACTAGTTCAAAACATGGTATCTAAGAAACATCTATAAAGATCATAAATCATGTAATTTAAGTTGTTAAAATAAAGAACTATAACAATTTTTGAACATGAGAACAAGTTTTTGGGACTCCTGCATCATGTAAATTACATGCAAGATGAGGAAATGAAGGTAACCAAATTTAAATTAGGTTTTAATGATATATCATGATGTAAACATGGCCAATCCAAAGACCTTAGTTACTACTTTGGAATCATCACATTGTGCTGAATAAAAAGAGAAGTCTCACCAAAAAGCAATACAATTTTTTTAAAATAACAAACCACAAAGAAAGCCTAAGTTATCAATATATTTATTAATAACTAATTTAAATAAAAATTATTCTAAGAGGATTTTGGAAAAGGTTATAATTTTGGAAATATATTTCAGAATACAAAGAGTTCTAAATCACATTATTTTATAAAGAAGAATGTTGAAACCAATAATCAACAATGTTTTCATAGACTAGCCACAGGAGCATATACCATTCCTCATCCAACTAAGATTATTATGAAATTTTAGGAATGTGGATAGAAAAATTACCACAATTACTTCCCTAAGTTGAATATTAATCATAAATTCTAAGCAGTTGTAGATAATATAAATGCATAATTTCAATCAACACCTATTGAGACTAGAGGTATAAGTTTAGGTTTTTCATTCTCTATTTTGATTGATTCAGGAGAAATAGATAGTTTTATTTATATTTTTAATGTTTTAAGTGTAAAATAAAACCAAATCTACTTATATAAATATGGAAAATAGAGTTTGGTAATGAGAAGAAAGTGGTTGTTAATAAATGCTAGGGCAAGCTGAACTTAATTTAGGTAATTTCAAAACTTGTATGAACTTATTACTTGATCATTTAGGATCTTATGCAATTATCCTAGGCAATGGGTTGTTTGAAATCACATAAATTTAAGATATATTTTTTTAACAAAAGCATTCAATGTGTAGATGTTAAAGGAAAATTGATAATTATTCAAGGAATCATTAAACCTTTAGCTCAACAAATTCTTTTAGCTATAAAACTTAATAATCTTGTTAGAAAGGGATTTAGACTATATGCCATAAAATTTAATGATATTGTTGAGTAAATCACGTATGTACTCTAAAAATACCTAATTTTGGAAAAAATTGTGGATTTTTTTCTAGAAGAATTACAAGGATTGCCTCTTAAAAGGATATTTGACTTTACAATAGATGTACCACCTAGAACAACACCTGCATCTAAATCATCTTATTAGATGAACATAGATTACATAAGGAAACTTAAGGTTAAACTAAAAGAGTTACTGGACAAGGGAATGATATGCCCTAGTGTGTCACCTTGGGGAGCTCTAGTGGTGTTTATAAAGAAGGATGGGATGCTCAAATTATAAATTGAATATAAAAATCTCAATAAGTTCACAATCAAGAATAAGTATCTCATTCCTAAAATAGATGATATTTTTGATCAAATGAAAGGAGAATTTATACTTTCAAAGATAGATCTTCAATTCAGGTACCATCAACTTTGTATCAAAGATGAATATGTCTATCAGACTACTTTTAGAACTAGATATGGACACTATGAGTTCATAGTTATGCCCTTTAGACTAACTAATATTCTTAAAAAATTCATGAATTTAGTGAATATATTATTCCAATATTTTATTGACAAATTTGTGTTAGAATTTCTATATGATATTATAATCTATTCTAAGAGTGAACAAAAACCTGAACAACATTTAAGGCTGGTACTATAAAATTTAAGGTACCATAAATTATATGGTAAGATATATAAGTGTTATTTATTTAAATATAAAATTCACTATTTAGGACATGTAATTTTTAAATATAGACTTGAAGTAGACCCTTTAAATATTATAACCATTAATGAGTGGCCAACTCCAAGGAATGTACATGAAGTGAGAAGCTTCATGGGGCTTGCTAGTTACTATCATAGGTATGGAAAAGATTTCTCAAGGGTTGTTCATCCCATAAATTATATGTAGAGGAAATTAAATAAATTTTATTATTCCCTTGAATATGAATCCACCTTTTAAGAACTAAAGTGTTTGTTGACTTTATCTCTTATTTTGACTATACCAATTCCAAAGAATAGTTTTGAAATTTGGGCTAATGCTTGTAAGTTAGGCATTGGTGTTATTTTGACTCAAGATGGAAAGGTGGTTGCCTATGAGTCTAGAAAACTCAAAAATCATGAGCATAAATACCCTAATCATGATTTAGAATTAGTTTTTTTCGTTCATGCTTTAAAACAATGGAAGAACTTCCTATTAAAAAATCACTTCAATATTAAATTTGATCATTAAACCTTATGCAATTATTTTCTCATGATGATATGAATGCGAGACAAAGAAGGTGGTTGGAATTTATCAATAATTTTGATACTGATATTGATTATGTGAAAGGAAAAGAGAATAGGGTGATTGATGTTCTAACTAGGTAAACCTATATTGATGCCATCACTATTCTCTAATATGATTTTAAAACTTTTATTTTTGAACAACAAAAGTCTAATTTTGAATGTCTTAAAATTTATACTAAAATAGATTTAGAAGATTTTGATTCTAATTTTTTAGTTGATCCAGATTGTCTATTGAAACATAAAGGTATATTTTTGTTCGAAACTCATGGCATATAAAAGAATAGGTTTTGAATGAAGTGCATGTCACACCTAATTATGCTCATCTAAGTGTCAATAATATCACATAAGAGCTAAAAGAGTTGTATTTTTGGCCTGGGTTAAGGATGTGGATATCTTTTTATCCAAGTGCTTAGAATGCTAACATGTGAAAGTTGAGTATGGTCATCTTTGAGGATGTTTTATCCTCATTTTATTCTAGAAAAGAAATGGGATGTATTATCAATGGATTTAATCATGGGGATGCCTAAATATCACAACAAACATGATTCAATCCTGGTGGTGATTGATAAAATCACTAAAGTGGCACACTTTATTAGAGGCAATATCATTAATTATGTTTCCTTAATTTCTAAGAGGTTTTTAGAATAATTACTTCACCTTCATGGACTACCTGAAGTGATTATCCTATATAGAGGTAAGTTATTCACTTATCAATTTTGGTAAACCATGATGGTTATTTTTTGTATAAAGTTAAATTTTAGTTCAACCTATCATCTAGAAATGGATGGGAAAAATGAAAGAATGAACACGATTTTTAGGTCATGTTGAGAATGTATGTCATGCATCAACAATACAAGTGGGAATATTTCTTGCATTTGGTGGAGTTTTCATATAACAACACTATAATTATGTGATCAAGATGGCATCATTTTGGCTTTATATGGATGAAATTTTAAAAATCCTTTGGGTTGGAACAACCTATAAAATCATGTATTTTTAGGTCCTAAAACTTTGAAAGAATATGATGAGAAAATAGTTATCATACAATAAAGATTAAAATTTGCCTTAGATCAGAATAAAATCTATAAAGATCTAAAAATATTTCATAGATAATTGGAAGTTTTGGATAAATATTTATGAGGGTAAAACCCTAAAAAAATTCAATTATGTTTGGCAAAGCTGCTAAGTTTAGCACTATAATATGTTGGACCTTTTGACATAGTGAAAAAGATTAGCCAAATGGCTTATATCTTAATTTTCTTCCTTATTAATGGCATTCATTAACACTATTACTCCTTGATCCCAATCACTAGAATAAAAATTGATATCTATTGGTTCCATACAAATTCATAACTATTATGTATATTCTGACTATGGCTAATTCTTGATACAACCTTAATATATTTCTTCCAAGAGATCTGATTCTTAATCTTCAAAATTGATTGAACCAATTTATTATTTATATGCATGAAAGACAAAATAGATTTTCCCTCTACATGATTTTCATTTACCATCAATTCTCAACCTTTCCAACAAGATAACCTGTCTTTCACTCATTTTTCTATGCACTAAATAGTTTTGTTTGTCTTTTATTATTTCTCACACTCTTACTTATTGTTAGACTGTATAATTTAACACATTCTTCTACAAGAATTACACAATTATCTCATGTATCTAACTATGAAGACTATTGGAGGTCTGTCACTCCATTATCCACCCTATCAAATTCAAAATATCATCCTTTTACACCTCTATTCACATCAATCGTGCTAGCTTGTGTCTAATTGTATGAGGGCAATAGGACTGTGTCTTATCAAGAATTGATGTTATAATTTTTAAAAAGGATTTATAATTTCCTATGGATGTTTTTCCAAACATGTATTAATACTAATTGCATATTTTAATCATTGAACACTTTCTTTGATAACACTATTTACACTCTTTCTAGTTGATTGTGTAGTATTATTTGATTTTGACCAAACTAATACATCTGAGAGAGACTCGACAACATCCTCAGACTTATTAAACATATTTATATTCCTATGAAGGTATTTAAAATTTAAAAAAATCTTTATGCCTCCTCCCAAAAAATTGATGATCAATGTGATAACTCTTTTCTACCATATCTCATTATGTTTAGTTGGACTGTGTAGGCCCATAGGGTCCTTACCAATCTATAGAATGTTTCTAACCATCTCATTCATATAATTAGTGTAATCATTGATTAAATATGATGAAAATAACCTATATATGTTCTCACTTAGACATCAATTCAATTCTTAAATTATTCTTTTCTATAGGATGTTTACTCAGATTACCATAGGAAAATATAAGGATATTATAAAGATTTGGCACATGCAGTCTTTACACATCAAACTTGTAGGTAATCAATCAAATGATTATTAACCTTAACTCTAGCTTATTTTTATTTTTTGAGTTTCTCTTTGAGTTTATGGTGACTCGATTATAACATACATTCACATATTGAGCACTAATTAGAAAATGAATTCAAAATTCTTGGGTCTACTATACATGTAATGGCAATAAGTCTATCTAAGAGAAGGGATGATATAGGATTTACCTCAAAACATTAAAACTTACCATTTATGATGCCTTTATCTAATTTAATGGTGGAATGTGTCTCTTCACCATGGTCAAATCATGATTCATACATAATTCTCTATCATATAACAATATATTATATCCTCCTTTCAATAGAATGACACCATCATAGATTAATACCCAATCTTGTTAATGAAACTAATGGATTTTGGGTGATTGCTTTTGTTTCACCTTATAATTTACCAAAGGAATCATATTGACTTGTTCCTTACAACAATGTAAATAACAACACAAGATTATTTGATCCCATTTCTCTCATTATCTACCAAGGGCAAAGCTTAAAGAATGCAGAGTCTATAGGAAACCTTCTTGAGAAATTTATATAGTCACACAAATTCTTTCAAAACACTTGTAAACATTTCTTAAAAATACAAACAGAGATCAAAATCAATGTAGATAAATGAATGACATGATATCATATCTTACCTTAAATATCATGCATCCCAAACACATGTCCAGTAGTCCCTTGTCTCAGCCTTCTTATGTACATATACATATTTTTGAAACACTGATTAAGCTTGTTTTATTGATTAAAAACACTATTATATTTACAGTCACGATGTAGAGCTAAAGGATCAAACTTCCTCCTTGTTCATTTCTATGCACTAATATAACTTTATTCTTATATATTTACTTTATTGAGATCCTATTTATGTGACATAAGGCTTATCACCGTTACAAATTTAGTTTGGTCTTAATCAAGACCAATATTCTCTCCACAAACCTTCATCCATTATTTCTATGGTCTTTTCAACATAGGAGATCACATTTATAGAAGGTGATAAGGTACTTGTCATAATTAAATAATTCTTTTATAACATATTAATGACCTTTTTACATTATACCTTCCTATATTTATAAATTTATAGATTATCTTTCTGATGCTCCTACATCACTTCTCCATCTAAAATCTATGATGTTTTTCCTGTATCCCCATTGAGAAAATATATCTCAAACCCCTCACATATTTTAAATTAGAACAATTTTCAGGTTGATGACAAAGAGATATTTCAGCTTGAACCTATTAAAATTTTGGCTCAACACAACATTAAGCTAAGGAAAATAAAGTTGCATAATGGTTTGGTCCAATGGGATCAAATGGGGGAAAGGAGTTCTACCTAGGAAGATTAAGATATTTTCTAGCAACATTGCCCTCATTTATTTTAAGGCTCTTAGGATGGTGCCATTCTTAAACGAGGTGGTTTTCATGACCAAAAATTCTTAATAAATTGAATATTGACTATTTATTGATACTATTATGATTTTTGTACTTTATATTCTGGATATTATTACTCATTATATAATTTTTAATTTGGTTTTAAATTGATCTTTAGATAGGATTATGTTATGTACTTACGTAATTTTGATGATGATCAGATATTGTTGATGACTTTGTGGGTTTAGTTGTAGGTGTATTATAGATAAGCATAGGTTTATTTTGGAAGCTTGTGTACAATGAAAATTTTGAAGTACATAGTGAATGTTAAAAAAATACGTAGTGGTATCACTATCCAAATCAAGTCTTTTTATTCTTAAATTGTGTTAATCTGCTTCATTTATCAATCTTTTATTGATTAAATTATTTTATTGTTTTGGTTTATCATATTTATTTATTGTTGTCATTTTGAGTAACTAAATGCACATTGGGATGAGAACATATTTTTTATAACATCAATGTGAAGAGTTCTGAGAAGGTGGGATGTATATAGCATCCACATGTAAATAAAAGGTTGTTTAAGGTCATATGAATTTTGATAAGTTTTATGATTATGTAATCTAAGACCAATCCATGTATGAGTAATAATATCAATTATTTACTATAAAGTACCAACATCATAATATTAAAAGTCCATGATGAGACTCAGGCAATTAAATAAGTTGAAGTTCTTAAAATAACTAAACTATTGTATAGTTAATAATAGTCCATGGATGGACTAGGAAAGAATGAACATTAAACCAATAAATGGATATGATTTGAAAGTATAAAGTGATGGAATTAGTTGAAATACAACCATAAGTCATAGATACTTAGGTTGATATCATGTTATGTTTCATCATGGTCAAGTATCCCCATTCATGAAGTGGTTTGGTAGTTGACTTTGGGGTATACTCGATTAGGATTATCATTTAGTTATTTCATTTTGAAATGTTTTGGTGAATGGTGTGTATGGAGGTTTCTATGGGCTGCATGTAGGAAGCTGAGGGTTTTGAACTTGAATTTATGAATACAAAATCTGTGCATGTAATTTTTAATGTGGGAGTTCCATTTGGTGGAATGATGAGTTTAACTGAATAGAACTTTGACAACATAAAAATGTAGTATAAAGAGGAGAGAAAAATATGGGAAGAATGACAATTATGGTTGAAAAAAAGGAAAAAATTCATAGTATTTGGGCTAAGCCTTTATAGTATCACATTGAATATTAATACCAAGTAATTGAATTATGAAACATTGTTTTATGAAGCAAGGTGTTATTGAGTGTTTGTTTACATTAAATAAATTGATGGTTTAAGGTTTAAAAGCATGTGGGCTCATGAATAGACTGAAATATATTTATTGTTTACAACAATTATTCAAGGAAACCCTGAAGGGTTAGACCATTAGAATACCTCACCCATGGATGGCATATGGGTAAATACAAAATCTTAAATGACTCTTTGGTTTCTCTACTATGTTGGTTCTATGCTTTGTTCTTTTGGGTGATTTTTGGTTGTTTTGGGTTTGGAACCCTAGTTTATTTGGATTTTAATTTGATGGTTTATGTCTTGGTTATGTGTGTGTATGTAGAGATAATATTGGTTATAATTTAATTGTTGGTTATAGGTTTGTGTTTGACTTGAATAATTTAATATTATAAAACCCTTGTTCAAACATGTGACACCATTACATCATGTTGTTGGATTCTCTGAGTGCTTCAAGCTTTGTATTTATGTACCTACTTCCATCACCAACTAATGGTTGGGGTGGGTAGGGATAACTATTAATATTTGGGACTATATTGGACATGAAAATGGGTTACATGATTAATCTCTCTCATTGGACTCAGATAGTGACAATGATATTGGATGTTCATCCTATTTTTAGCACATTCTTGTATCTCAATGTGGACTATGCTTGGCAAGGTTTTATATGATTGTTTCAATAATGGTTTTTTCTATATTAAACTAGGAATTTTATCCATTATGATAATATTTTAATTTTATATTGTAGATATAGTGTCTATGGTATGGTTATTTTATTCTTTTCATCATGTATATTCATTGATGTAATAGTGGAAAATGTTTTGAAGGGAAATGAAATAATTGTTGTTATGGTATTCAACAGAGTCTAAAAATTATTATTGAATTTTATTCATATTTGAATGGATTTTTGTTGGTAAATATTTATATATTTATTTCTTTACTTTATTTAATCCATGGTAATTGGGAAACTTTCCTCAAGATATTGATCTATGTATTTGACTTAAATGAAAAGAGGAAAATCAACTTATAAATATGTATTGAATTTTATTTGCTCATATCATATTTATGGGTTTAAAATTTCATGTAAAATTGGTCATTGTTATTCATTATATAAATTAATATATTTTTTTTAATTTTGTATTTTAAAACAAATAGTGGCACTCATTCTTATGGTTTTCATATGACTATGTTTGTATAGTAGTAAGGTCATAATTTCAAATGGGAATGTGGGAAGTATTTAATCTTAACCAAGGGAAATTTTGACTGGGTTGCATGTTTTTATTTTTGGACACTTAGTGGAAAAGAATCTTCTATGTATTATTTATTTTTTTCATTCATATTATGCAATTTGAATATGCCTTATTTTACTTGTATCATTCAGAAAATCTACCTCTTGTAGGTTTACAAATTTATAAAAATTGGAAATCTTATTATAGGTGGTTATTGATGTATTTGATTTTGAAATTTATTAGAGTGATAACTTGCTATCTATTTTTTATACATATATGCATTTAAAAATTTAATTAAGTGTCTTTTGATTCAAGGCATAATATGGATTAAGAATGAATTGTGGACTTCATATGAAGGAAATTATCAGTACAATATTTGTATGCTTATTAGAATGTTATTTAAATTCATTAGTTGTACATTGAAAATTGGTGTATGTCAAGTTGATAGGGTAATTCATTTATGAATTTATTGATTGGTTATTATTTGGAATGTGCATCAATTTTTGAATGTGAATTATTTAACTTTGTTGAATTAACAATAGGTAAATATTGATGACTTTAATATTGATTATCATCATTGAACAAGTTAGAATATTAATTCTTAAAATTAGTATGGAAGGTAACATGGATATACTTGATGATTGTTTCTAGGGAATTTATAGAAAGGTTTATGAGTTTATAATTTTAATATGTAAATGTAAAATGTACAATAATGAAGCAAGTTATAATTATTTTTTACAAGCTATTAGTTAAAATATACATGTATATGGATTAAGTGCTTACATTTGATGTAATTATCTATTTATATACTAATATGGTTATGTAATTTAATTTTTCTAAAAATTTGAATAATGATTTATCATTATCAGTTTCATAAAAAGTTTGATTAATTAATATTTTGATAACTTAATTCATGATAGGGACCTAACTTCTCATTATGTATTGCTTTAGAAATATATGAGAAAAGGGGGATCACTAAGTTGATTAACAATAATGAGTAATTATAATGACTTGATTTCTATTGGATTAATGTCTATATGTAAATTTTACTTCACATTAGATGAGTTTTATATTTGAATATATGTTTGGTATGCTATAGAACATTCTTTTATTCTTTGAAGCATTGACTTGAATTTTGTTGGTTCTCATGCGTTGACTAGTTTTTAAGAGTCGATTAGTAAGCTTGTTGTAATTACATTATAGATGAAATTTACTTGGTAAATATTAAGATGATGTAAGCTTTATTATTAACTCATTGTTTAAATTTATCTCATCTCTCTTTTGATATATAAATAAGGAAGTTAAAAAGAAATGATTAACATTTTAATATGCAATTTAGTTAATTGAATAGTTATGTTAAGTTTGGATAGTACATTTAAGAGCATGATTGGAAAATCTTGGTTACTTTATGGATTATTAATATTTTTTATTATTCTATTACATTAGGTCATGATCACTTGGGATATTTAATCTCATGACTAGATAGATGATAATGTATACAAATATAAAGCATAAGTCATGGTTGTTATTAATATCGGTGCAAGGGTAGGCTTGAGTGATGGCACTAAATATATTATTTAAATTATTTTTGTTAGGTTATAATTAAAGAGAGACGATTTATTAGTTTATAAACTCATAAAAATTTATCTTTAACTATACCAGAGGTCTGTGGGGAATTCAATAGGGTCATGATAACTTAATGAATGGTTATATTGGGTTCCACTTAGATTTATTAGGTAGTTGTTTGACGTGGTTAATTCGATGGGTTTATGTAACTTGTTAAACAAATATGTAAGTCTTGAGGATATAAAAGTGGTTTGATGACCTAATAAGATCTCATTAATGGCATTTGATATGTATAAGTGTATACACATCTAGAATATAATCACAATGAGTATTGGGATTATGTATGTTTCGAGTGTGCTTATGTAAATGAATATATTTAGTTTGATATACTATTTGATGTTACATGTTAAAAGGAAATAGTCTATTTTTTGATCTATGGCTCTATGATGTAAGGATCACTTATCAATTTTATTGAGTACCTAGATGTGTTAAAATTGGTGAGAAAGGTGGTTCAATTGTGGCTATGGCCACAAATGATGTTGATGACCTCACATAATTTTAATAGACGTTAAAACTTAAAATACGCTAATATGGAGTTCAAAATTTGTGAATGATTGTCTTCCTTGCTTTATGGTTAAGTGAACATTCTTTTGTTTCAAATTTTTATTTATTACTCATACTTTATGTTATAGTTTTCCTAGATGCTTCCATTTATAAATTATCATATGTTAAACTCTGATTTATTTTTTCATTTTGAAAGATAGTTGTGTAAATTATTTAGTCACTAATCTAACTTATATGTGAGTTATATAGACATAACTTTCTTAAAATTAGGGTTTTTAAAAACTCAAAATTTTAGGGTTATTATATACACATTATAATTACAAATTTTATGAATTTAGGGAGCTAAACACTTATTTTATCACATGAAACTTGCATATGCATAAGTGTGTTATTAGGATGCAAGTGTTTAGGAAGCTGGAAAATAAGTACATGTCTAATACTTACAAAGGATAATAATAAGTAGGTTTATACAATTTTGAGAAACATAAAAGGCTTGATCATTAGAATAACATATGGTCACACTAAGAGATATTAAATAGGCACAAGAGAGAGTGAATATGAGACTCTTGACCTATGAACTTTTAAAGGGTTCAACCATGAGAAGTACTTTCCAAGGATAGAATATTGAGGTTCTATATAACTCAGATTTAGTATCTACAAGTAAAATATTAAAAATTATAGATTAAAAGGATAAAATAAAACATTATGTATCTATGTCCAATCATACTTGATATTCATAGATTCCCAAATGTCCAACTTAATCCGTGTGAAACTTATAAGGAACATGTATAAATCAATGCCCACTCATCATATAAGATATAAAAAAATTATATCATTAACATAGTACATGAATCAAGCTATCCTCTAATCTTAGTTTCTGAATGCCAAGGGGTTATTATTAATCAAGGAGATGCCATTGTTAAAACCATGTGTTGAGAAGTATAAAGGCCTCAACCCTCATTCAATATTAAGAAGTGTTATAAGTTGATTGATACATAATCTCAACTACACCACTCAAAAATATCATCATTAATCATTTTTATAGAACCTTCAATTAGGATGGTATATAAAATGTGGAACCCTAAAAAAAAAAATTATGAAAATTTGAATAAACTATTGTAGATGGATTTTAGATCATAATTGCTTATATAATACCATCAATCCTCATTAGTGTAGGAAAGTTTGGGTTCACATGAAATGTTACATCAATAAATAATAATATGAAATAAACACCATTAGTAGATATATTAGAAGGTGTATGAGAAGAATCTTGTGTTTATCTTGTTACCTATAGGAGTATTTAGGTTCACATGAAATCTTGCATAAAAAATAAATATGTTAATTTATGAAATTTATCTAAGTATTTTTTTTTCACAATTTTATTATTGTGTATATGTATTTGTTGTAAGTTTCTAAAAATATTATAATGTGTGAAAGTTTTGTTATGTTTTTGTGCCACATTTGAGTGCACACTTGTCATGTGTCATTTTACATATCCTGTGAGTGCACACATTTTTGTAATGTTTCACACATGTTTTCATTCATAGTTATAAATGTTGTTTTTATAAATAAGGTTGTGAATTATTACACAAGAGATAGTGTTAATATTTGTATCTAGTTTAGTATTATGGTGATTTATGGTGCATTTACCTAAGTATGTGAATAAATATAGAGAAACAAAGTATTCTTTGGGTCATTGAAGATTTTTATTCTTCACTCCATAAGTAGTAGAGTTGATGATATTTATTCAATATTTTTTTCACCATGAAATCCATGCGATTATTTAAGGTCATTTTTTGGGTTTGGTAATATGTGGTAATGTTATTGAGTGGATATGTGGATAATAATATAAGGGTTTCCAACACATTTTTTATTGGTGAATTCTTATCACTTAGTGTGAATTTATTCATTCACACTTGGTTTGGAAATATATCCTCTTGATGCATTATGAAAGGAATCATTACTAAATATTTGTTATTTAAATAATAAATTCATGAGAAACTAATATAGATTTATTTAATATTGCCTTTGTCCTAGTAAGATATGATATGTTATTTTGTAACATGTTTGTGCCTTGGAATTGTTATTGTAATTTAATATAAGGTATGTCAATGTTGTTAGTGGATGTTTGAGCACTTAATGTTAGTAGGTGGTTCTTAAAAAATTATAAGCATGCCACTACACTTTTGGAGGGCATGTTGGCTAGAGTATATGAGTTTAGGAATAATTATAATTGATTATTCTAAGAGTTAGGCTATAGTTAGAAATAATGTGAATTAGTAAGTAGAGAAAAAATGAATATAGTATTATAATTCATCTCATTATGATATTATGGTGTCATTTTTACTATTTTACCTATTTTATTTATTGGTAATTGGTGTATATAAATAATATTTTCAAATTTTTATCATCTACTGACACTTTGTATCTTACAAGAATTTGTCTAGTATCAATCTCTCTGAGTGCCCACCTTAAGGGGTGTACTGAGAAAGGGGTGGGTAGACCATTGGTGCTTTGTAAGATTGTTGTCCCTTTTGCCACTTTCCATCTACACACTTGTCTCATAAAACCATTTAACCTAAGCTTATTATTCTAAAACTTACCCATTCCAAACATTTGTCATATCATTATCCTCTTTTTTCCTGCCTTGACCCCCTTTTACCAGTTAACTATACTAGGTTGACTGGGTCGACCTTGTACAATTTATAGTCTTTGATTACTATACATGGTCAACTAGGTCAACCTTGTACTATTTTTAGTTATTTTCACTTGAGATCTTTTTTATCCCTTTAGTCGACCTAGATTGGGACCTAGTGATTTATCTCCCAAAAACATATAGGGTTGATTGGGTCTGCCCCATATAGTTGACATAATCAAAAGGATTTAGGGTAAGATATGCCTATATATAAAAGTTAATTTCCAACCATTTAAAAGATAGAAGTTAAGAATAATAAGTTTGAATAAACATTTTCTTATTGACCATTACACTTAAGGAATAAAGCTTAGGGTTCCATAATTTTTTGGAGATACAAATCTTATCTTGTGGAGATGTATTTTAGATGCCTAGACAGGTTGTGTATCATAGAGCTGATTTGTCTTTGTTATCCTTACAAATCCCCATATTGGTCATACTCCCTCTTAACAAATGTATTCCCAATCAAAAGTGTAGGTATGCTCTATCTTCTTTGAGCCAGGATTGATTTATAGACATGATGCATTTTTGATTGCATACATTCTGGTGAACCTGATGTAAACTAACCCTTGTAAGATTTGTTCACTTTATTTCATTATTTTTCATCAATTTTTTTTCATATATTTGCCATATTGGGTCGACTACATCGACCCATCTCTAACTTCTATGTGCAAGTTTTCAGGTATAGGCTAATGGATCAACCTTGTCGACCAAGTATAGGTTTTTAGCTTTTCAGACTTTTAGTCTAAACTATTAGGTTGACCTAGTCAACCTTGTATATTTTTAGGTATATAGTCCAGACTACTAGGTCAACCCAGTTGACACTGTACATTCCAAACACTTAGAAATAGGTTTATACAATGCTTGATTGACCCATTCGACCTAGTTAATAGAATTTGCAAGCATATATCAAGGTTATTAAACATAAATCTTCATTATCTACATCTTTGATCCACTAAGGTTCCTTTATATATATCTATCTCTTTCTTTACAATCTTTCCTTTTACATTTTTTAGTCTTTAAAACTACCCTAGCACAGTTAATTGGATCGACCCTCTCAATCTAGTTTTGTGTTCTATGTGCTATTTGGATAACTAGGTCGACTCTATTAACCCTATTCATTTTTAGACCTTGCTTCCATAGTATAAGATCGACTTTGTCAACCTTATTTTTTATTATATAAATACAATGTTGACTATATCAACATTGTACCTTGTTTTAAAATTAGAATTAACCTTTATATGCTAGTAATTAGCTCATACTTTCATTTCTTATTGCTTGCATTCTTAGAATAGATCACATAGCTTAATTATGTGTTTTTTTAATAAATCATTTAGTTTCATTAATTTCTATGTTTTAGATAAAGGTAAAAACAGGTTTTGATGGGATCCCAAAACCAAAGTACAAGGAAAGAAAGATAAAGCTTCAACTCCCACAGGCAGAACCTAAAAACTACTATAGAGAAGTAGCAAAAATAGGTTTTAAATGGACCTGAAACCACCAGAGAGACCACTGGTCAAAACCCAGATTTAACATAGATCTAGCTACACCATAGATAGAAGATTATAAAAAGAAACTAGAGAATAGGGCCAGAAAACATAACCAGCAAGAAGAACCAGACTATTCTTCCAGTTCCAAAATCATTTTCATAGTTTATGTACCTTTCACAACAGTATCCTGAGTGGTAGTTTCCGCCAACTTGGCTCCCTCTTGTGTAGCCTTCTTTCTTGAGCTTTGTCTCATCCTTTTGCTAGGCCCCTCCAAAGATTTGGTCTCCTCACTAGCTCTTTTTCCAATATTGGCAGCTGTAGCACAAATGTTGGATGTTACTTCCTCCATTTTCGTTCTGTTCTCCCTAATGAGTTCTCGAAGATTATTCTCGTAATCTTTGAGCTTGACTGGGATATCTCTTATCTGTTTTTCCATGTTAATTTTGTTCCATGCAGCTTTCTGGTTATCTTCCATAATTTCCACTTTCCTTTTGAGATCCTTAATCTCCTTACACATCTAAGAATCAAGTTGGAGAGAAGCCTCTGCTTTGTAATTAACCCAACTCATAGGTGTGTGCTTTCCATCGTTCTGCCTTTTCTCTCTCCATTCCTCAAAATTCTTATTGGGACTGTTCCCACCTTCTTCAAATGATCCTCTCAGCCCCTTTGATACTGTTCTTTTATTCCAGTTTGAATTTCCATGTCCATTTCTTAATTGTCATCCTGAACTGTATTTTCCCTTTCATTTCTTGAAACAGGGTCCTCAACAGGGCCATCCTGGACAATATCTTCCTTCGACACTTTTTGATTTTCCTCAGTTTCTTCTTTACTATTTTCAGATTCCTCCTCTTTTCTGACTCCTTATTTCTCATTCTTCTCTTGACATTCTTCGTCCTCTTTTGAATTTGTATTCCAGCTTTCAGTACCTTCTTCTTCCTCCAGATTTTCCTCCCTAGGTTTATCAATTCTCTCCCGCTCTGTATCTTCTTCTACATTCTGATTTTTGGCACTAGGGAACTTGATTTTGTCTTTCCCTTTTACAATTTCACTCTTTCTGCTCCCAGACTCCTTATTTTTCCCCTGGTTAGGGTTCTTAACCATAGATTTATTCTTGCAGTAGCCTTTGATTAACAGAATTAGGCTTGCATTAATTTCTATGTTATGTACACATGACCAAATCATAAAATCTAAACAAGATTTTTAACATTTGTCTACCCAAGGCTAACCTACTTAGATTTCATCACCAAGGGGGAAGCTGACTTGATGTTATGGTCAAGTATAAATCATGGTTAATGGTATGTTATAGATAAGCACCCAAAACCCTTATCACTATAGTGTGTGAAGTGAGAGGGTAAGCCCCAATACCAAGCTTGTATCATTACCACTATAGATCCCTTTCTGCCCAAACTACTTAAAACCATCCTTAGATTGCCTTCTAGTTCCTTGCTTATAGCCACCTTCCCATCACATTTAAAATAATATTATAATAATATAATAAACATTTAGGTTAACCAATTAGTTAGTTATTTACTTTCTAAGTTGATTGCTTGATCTTTGCTCAATTGTATTTTGTATTGCAAAAACTTGCATTAGCTAGTGTTGGTACATGGTTTTGTGTTGTGTGCTTCAATTGGATTGGCCAACATTGATCCAATTGATTGTTTGTTTCCCTTCAGTTATTAATTTTCAAATTACTTTAAAAAATTATCTTGTTTTAATTCATAATCTGTTATAGGTTTCTTGATTTTCCCTATCTACTATACTAGGTCAACCCAGTCAACCCTATACCTTTTTTAGCCTTTATTCACCATATTAGATTAAACCAATTGACCTTTTACTATTTATAAACCATGTTTACTCTTTTATTAGCCTTTATTTACTATGTTTGATTGACCTAGTTGACCTTATACTATTTATAGACCCTATTTCTATGCTAGGTCAACTTAGTCGACCCTATACTATTTCTATCATATCCTGTTTCCTTGATTTCTCATCTATCTTTCTTTCCCTTCATCATGAAATTTCTAATAGATGATAATACTAAGTTTCAATAAACATACATGATGAATTTTACCAACCCTTATAGGGTCTCCCATAGATAGAGTATGGATCCTGTCTTAGATGCTAGTAATGTTCATATTGCCACTCACACAATGAACTATGGGACCCTTCCTAATATCTCTTAAAAACGTAACCCTCTCTTCTCATTAGAATACCAACCCAAATTAGAGTATACCCCTGAAATGTTCTTCTTTATCTCTAAATGTCCTCAACATCAAGGAAAAGATCCTTCTACTATTTAAAATATTATGATTAGTGGTCAATCCAAAGAGACTTATTCACCTACTCCTAAATTCTCAACTAGATTTGGGGGGTACCACTTTCTTTGATTATCAACCTCTTCCTTCGATTATGACCCCTTCTAATACCATGACCTCTTTTTATCTAACTTCTTCCACCTCCATGCCTAGTATATCCACTAACATGGTAGGTTCTACATCTAGTGGGGCTCTCATAAGATTCACTATCCTTAATCCTTCCACTAGTGCATTATTTGTTACCCAAGGTAATCATAATACTAGTGCTTCTTATTATCAACCATTCACTATTCCATCTTTTTCTACACAAGCAAATTTTTCCATTAGTGCCTCACTTTCTCATAATTACTCTCAAGCTCCTATCAATACCAATAGTTGTACCTAAGCCACTAATACCACGTCTAATGCTTCTAATTATGTCAATCAAACACATCAAATATTTTTATAAACATTCGATCAAATTAATACCTTTCAATCTCATAACACAAATCAAATGATGATAAGGCAAAACCACCTTCTCCATCTTGAAAGTCATCCTCAACTAATGGATTGGGGCACACATAACCAAAATGTTCCTCCTCCTTCTCTTCAAGATTCTCAAGGAAATCTCATTCCTCAACCTCCTTTGGTCAATAAAACCATTAATCATCTCCAAAATGAACCTCTTACTACTCAAATTGCTAACATTGATATAGGAGGTATCACACCTACAATTTCTTATAATGGATAAACCAATCCCACCCTTCATCTTAAAACATTTAGAAATATTTATAAGGATTGGGTCAAATTAAACACCTTTTCCACTACCAAAATCTTAGCCAAAAATTCACAGGTGATGCCTTGGATTGGTACAACCAACTTATAACTCATTTCATTACTAGTTTGGAGGATTTAGTTAATGCTTTAGTTCAAGAATTCCAAACTAGTGATCTTCCTGAAATCACTTTGGCCCACTTCATAAATTACAAATAACTTGAAAATGAAATAAATCAATCCTTTGTTAAAAGGTGTAAAACTTTGTCAAATAAATGTGAACATAACATGGCTGATGATAATCTTTTCCATCTCTTTACCAATGCCCTTTTTCCTAAACTTCAATATTAGGTCCACACACTCTCTCCAAGTATATTGAAGGAGGCTATTGCCCAAGATAAATGACAAAATCTCCTTATTCATCAATTTGAGCCACATCAACCTTCTTTGGGTCCTTGTCTCTTAATTAAGAACAAAAATCACATTGTTACCAATGATGGTGTTATAGATTCTTATGACACCATTCACAATGTTCAAGCTATCATTCCTACCCCTTCATCAGAACTAACTCCCCCTTCTCAACAATATACCAATCCTCACTTATCTTCACCAAATAACATTAATGTTCATAAACATATATCCTTATCTTAATAACTTAAAAATCTACCTAAGATTATTCCATGAGAACTTGACCCTATCCATCTTATGAAATCCTCGTATGATCCTAACAAGTTTTGTTGGTTTCATGTTAGTTGGGTCATTCTCATAAAACATGTAGACAACTTCATAATTTATCTATGGACTTTATTCTTGGTCTTAATTTTGATCATGATTATATAATTTAAAAGCATCAACAAGCTTATGAAATTAATTTTAAGGATTATAAATCACATGATAAATCTCAAGCATTAAATGAAGCAAATGTTCATTTGGCTATCTATAAAGACCCTCTTCCTAATCATCAACCTATTCAAGATAACCAAGACAAAGCCACCCCTTATACCAATAATTTAGAAAGTATTATTGAACCCAATTCTAAAGATAATGTGGTTAACATGACTAATATGTGAAGGGTGGTTACTTTTATAGATTGTCAACCTATCTAGACCCCTCATTCATCTCAAACATATCATGTTATCTAGGGTTCTTTTCCAACTCATTTAAATGAGTTGGGTCAAGATGATATTATTAATTTCGATGATCTAATTTCCAATACTCCCTTGGATAACACTTCATATTATATTTCTACCACTCTTCCTTCATCTTCCAATATTAATGACATTCAAATTTCTACTAACACTTCTTTTACCAATTCTCAAAATCAACTTGAACCAGCTACTTCATCATCACAACATAATTTACAACCTTGTTATAAACCTTGTTCTTCTTATCAACATAAATTACAATGCACTTCATATCCTCCTTCTGAGGACCTACTAATAATTATTCATTTATATCTAACAACCTTTTGATGGGTTATGATGAGTGGGATCCCATCGTGAAACTCACTAATCTCCAACTCCAAATTTTATTCCTTAAGCTTATGAGGACTTCTCCACATCATAGAAACCATATTATGCAACTATTATTTGAGATGAATGTCCTTCATCCTCCCCTAACAAGATGAGAGGTAGCCTTATCTGGATCCAAGGATAGTATATTAAAATAATGTGAAGAGATGTCTATCAATGTTGATGAAATTATGGACACTTCTCTTTCTTTAAAATTTGCCATAGATTCTATGATTCTTGATGAGATTATACTTCATGTAGATGATCATCCCTTATTTATTAGTGTCTAAATAAGAGATATCCAAGTTGAGCATGTATTAATTGATAAGGGTTCTGATACTTGCATTACCTCTCTTGACTTCATTAAGACATTTAGATATTTAGAATGTAATCTCAAGTCCACATGTAGCACCTGCCAAGGCTATGATAGAAGTAAAATGCCTCTTTTAGGTTGTGTGTGGATTCCCATTACTGTCCCACCTATCACTGTCCATGTTAAGGTGATGATATTTAACTTTCCCCTTTCTTATAACATCTTGCTTTGTAGGCCATGGACTCACTATATGAGAGCCACTACTTCTTTAACCTACCAATGAGTTAAATTATCTCACAATGGAGCCATTTATAGGATTCAAGGTGACACTAACCCTTGTAATTTTGAGTAATTATAATACCATGGTGTCTTCAAGATTCCTACTCTTGAAACTTTGCCTAACATTCCATTACATGAGTCTCAATGTCTCAACTTTACCATTAATTCAACTCGAGGTTAAAATAGACATTTTAAACTCATTAGGAACATTCCTCCTAACCTATTATATTTTGATGATGATGAGCCTAATGAGATTAATCTAAATATTAAAACTTCTAATTTCTTACCTCTCCTCATTTCACAGCTTCTTGTTTCCTTGTATCCTTGCTCTTGCAAGCCTCCTTGTGATGATATTCCTATAATCTTAACCAAGACTTGATATTATATTAACCAGAATTCCTTGATTGATAAGGTCATCCCTACTTGTGTTATTGATGTTCACACCCTAGATTATGATGATGGTTATTATTTAGATGATCCATTCTTAGGTAGTCTTATACAGGCCTATGATTTTGAGAGTGCTCATTATTGTTCTTCTTTACTTAAGTCTTTTCACGCATCTTCATATCTTTCTTCATTTACAATTCCTAATTTTAGTATTTTTCCTCTTTATCATAGGGTAGAGATGGTGCAAACACCTTCAGTTTCTAAAGAGCCTCATAGGAGTATGATCATGGATCATGCTATGACTGGGTCTTACCTCTTTACTAGGTACCCTAATCATCATAGTTAGTCTAATCTTAAGATTAGTGTGACCCTCCTTAGACCTTTTGTATATCTTCTTCCTCCCTTAGTAGAGCCCTTATTATAGCCCATTCCCACTCTCACTATAGTTGAGCCCATTCTTGCTCCTAATATAATTGAGCCTATTCTCACTCCTACTCTCACTGATCCTACCCCTACTTCTCATCCCATTACTCCTTTCATTGAGCCTAGTTTCATTCATTCTCCACCACCACCTTCCCTTGGTGATGGTTTTCTTCCCTTGATTTAGATGGATCTATTACCCACAAAATGGGTTGATGAGTCTTCTCTAGCTTCTTCCACTCTTATTACACCTCTTTCTATGAGTGTTTCTCCCAGGACCACTCAAAAGCATATCTATTACTTCCATGGGAAAAATAATCATTATTCTACCGATTATTACAAGTTGTGATAGTCTATTGATACTTTTCATTCTTTCTCTCCTTACTTAGACAAATCCATGCCTCCCCTAAAGGTTTTACCTAAATATAGACCTAAGTATGATGAGGTGTATTATCTATAGCACCAATGTGTCACCCATCACACTGATATTTATGACATACTTCAATAACACCTTAAGTATCACCTTATAGATACTCTCAAACCTTATTTTATTCTTCCCATAGGTCATCCATGTAATAAGGATTCTCCTTCTTCTCCCATGGCTCCACCTCCATTGGTTCCATCCCCTCCTATGGTCTATCACCTTCTATGCCTCCACCCATGATTATTTCAGTTGTGAACCTTCCCTCACCCATAGATCCTTCTCTATTGGTGATTTTTATATCTCCCATAGAGCCCACTCCCATGAAGCCCACTCTCATGCATTCTCACAAACATCTATTGCCTGATTTCCCTCCTCAGCATGATCCATTGAGCATTCCTACTTTTTTAGTTGAGGAGATTAAAAGAGAAGTATTTTCTAAATTTTCATTGAAGATTGACGAGACATTAGCTGCAGTTCATATATAAATTCATAAAGATTTATTTGATGTCTTGGATAATGTGTGTGGGCAGATTTATCAGTATTTATGAGCACATGCATGGTGATTTTACATTTATATTTTGATTGGATGTGTACTCCAATTTTATTTTTTATCTATCTATTATATCATTTGATGCTGTGTTAAATTCATATTTTTATTATATAGTGATTTTACCTTTTGTACTATATCTTGCTTATATTTTCATTCATATTTTCATATGATTGTATTTATTTATCATTGTTTTCTCTTTATTTCTTGATTTTTAATCAAAACTCTCTTCTTGTGTCTTTATGATTGTTTGCTTTCTTATCTCTATTTTTCACAGTTAATTGTCATTGTGACTTGGTTATATAAACCTTGCTCCCCTTGGTCCTTGTCTCCTTTTACCATGTGATCAGTTAGCCAGCAATCCTTCTCATTATAGTATCCTTTAACCAATCCACTTTTAGATCTCCTTTTTTCCTTCTTCCTTTTTTCAAAAACTAAGCATATACATGATTGAGATTTGAGATCACATGCTAGTTCATTGTTAAGCCTAAGTGTCTTAGTCAGTCTTTCTATTTGTTTACTTAGCTTTCTTTAGCCTTAGCCTAAAGCTCATTTGTGTGTATCACTACATATCTCATGATTTATC
Organism: Torreya grandis; assembly: GCA_037957365.1. Classification (NCBI taxonomy): domain Eukaryota; kingdom Viridiplantae; phylum Streptophyta; class Pinopsida; order Cupressales; family Taxaceae; genus Torreya; species Torreya grandis. The sequence continues at coordinate 300,359 of JARHVA010003418.1, read as the reverse complement.
ATTACAAATTTGTATGGAAGATGAATCTTAAAAATACATAAAAATTTAAAATCCAAATAATTTTACAAAAAGCAATGATATAAAAGGCAAAAAAATTCTTAAAAATGAAATCACACTAAAAAATGTGATTCAAATCACATCTCCTTTTTATAGTCAAAGATAAAACTCCACAATTGGCCTCATGATAGATTAGAAAAGGATATTAAAAAAAACTCTTTTAGTGATACCTAATTTCTCATACAAGTACCTAATCTTGGTAGTATATTAATGGCTCTATAAGGGGTCCTGAGAAATGGGGAACATGTTGTGGGAAGGTAGGTCCATTTTACCTTTTCTTGTACTAATCTACCTTCATGATTTGATTTTAGTAACACACTTATATGACTACAAATATTTTTATCTATAGTGAATAAGTTTCCTTTGCACATTGATGGTCACTAGTCACTTAGCATCTTCTCATGTGCTTAGTATGATTATTGTCTCCTAAGGTCTTCTCATAAGATGCTTACATTATGATTTTTACACTCCCTTTTTCATTTCCTATATCCCTCATATTTCTTCTTGAGAACTATTGTTTTATCTATTGATCACTCCACTTGGGATTTCATTTGTGAGTTGATTTGTAAGACCACGAATAGGACCCAACATTCCTCACAAATTACCACCCTTTCACTTCCTATTACCCACATCCTTTATTACCTTATATTTATTATTTATTCCATCCTAGTGGCGTTCTCTTTGTGAGTTGATTCGTAAGACTGTGGATAGGACCTGACATTCTTCATAAAATTTTCCAATAATACAAGTCACAAACAAAATTACATGTGTCAAATATGAGATAAGATGTTATTAATTATGAAGTTACACATCATTAAAATGCTTCCCAGCTTGGTTTAGTGTGTTTATGCTTACTTCATTTCTCTTTTACTTTTATTTTCTAAGTGCATGTAAGAATACAACCATTTCTTGAATTTTTCATACTTCCTAGCTTGAATTAGTGTGATGAATTTAAGACCAATATTTTGCCAATTTTATTTTTCTCTTATAATTCCCAACATGATTTAGTATAATTTATTGACTTAATTAAATATGTTTTTATACCATTTATCCCTTTTACATACCTTCCATTTTATTACATTATTTTCATACTTCCCAACATGATTTAGTATGATTTTACTTGTTTTAATTTGGTGCAAAAATCTTTCACTTTGGTTCAAAAACAAATTCAATTTTTAACCATATTATTCTACCATCCCTCGTTTCTTTATACTTAATCATTTCTTATTATTACACATTTCCCAACTTGAAAAAGTGTGCAATACATTTTTTATTAATTATATTTTACCAAGTCCTTTTTACCTATTTCTTTTTACCCATGCATGTTCTACATAATGCTAGAAAAGAAACCACATCTCTTATATTTCCTATAACATATATAAAAACAACTAAATACATGTGATAGAAATAAAAATATCCAAAACATCCATAGCCATAACCATACTAACAACATACAATTAATATCAATATGCCAAAATGATACATCATGTGTGTGTGTGTGTGTGTGTGTGTGTGTGTGTGTACATATACATACATACATACATATATATATATATATAGACACACAGATATATATATATATATATATATATATATATATATATATATGTATGTATGTATGTATATATGTATGTATGCATGTATGTTATATACACACACACATACATACATACATACATATATATATATATATATATATATATATATATATATATATATATATATATATATATATATATATATATATGATTTTGATACAATAAGTACAACCATATACAAGGATCCAGCTCTATGGCTGGGCTCCATCCTGTGTATCTCATGGAATATCCACACTAACTACCAAAACCCTAGTCTAACTCTGAATAGTATGTTATAAAGAGGCCATTTGATATCTTATTCCCTCTACCTATCCCTGTAGGTGTGCTACCTGCACCTATACCTATGCCAATTGGGTTAGGGTCATTATATGTACCTATGTCATCTACATCAATATAGCTAGATGCATATATCTCTCCTTTATCGGGGCCTACCATTCCCATATCTTTCCTACAACCATCTCTATTTATGGCTACATCTTCTCTCTTTATTCTTATATCTACCTTACTACCTCTCCAGTTAATCTACACTAGCTTGCTTGAGTTAGGGAAGATGGTACACTAGGGTCCTCTAATGCATTAGGGTCATAAAATTATAGAGTTTCATCCAGAACATCATGGAGTGCTCCCCTTACAAGGGACCCCCATCTCTCTTCCTCATCCTTAGCAATGCCTATAAAATCACACATATATAGATATTAGATCACTGTTATATCTCACAATATCTATCTGTCTCTAATATTTATTTCAAAATAAAACCTTAAGAAATAATTTAATCATCTTTATTACTTGTCCATGTCTCAACCACTTTAGTCTCACCATTCATGTAACCACCTATCATAGTCTCTCTATCTATGTGGCCTTATAACACCTCCTCTATAAGTCACTGCCTCAACACAAATTTGAGTATCATGGCTCATGTCTACCTCAACCTATGCCTAAATATCCTCTCTATCATCTAGCTCACTTGCTAGCTCATTAAGGATGGTGATAGTCTCCACTCTCTCCTACTCGTACCTCCATTGATGCCATGTCCTCAGTGGTCATTACTCATGTCACTATGGAGTTGGTGGTATTACCTTTGGTGCTTATACCTTTGTACCCCTATCCTCCTACTCTACTCCTTATCATGCTTACCTAGTCCATGGCCACTTATGATGTGTTATAAGCATCAATATCATCACTGGTGACCTTATTCCCATTCTCCCTTATGGCTATCTCACATGCCAAGCCCACTACTTAGGTATCAATGCTGGTACTATTAGATGAGTTAAGCCCATATATCCTAGTATTTATACCATTATATGTGGATCTCTCCACTAAGTATAGTGTTTGACCACCTCTATCCTCATTATAGCTAGTGTAACTGTGTCCTATCTGCTAGGTTGTGGAGCTAAAAGCTTCAACTATTTGCAGACATGGAGGAGTTGCTGAGTGTCATAATAACTGGCATCCGTTAGGCTAACTGATGTCAGTCAGGGGTGAATAGAAGGTCAACTAACATCATCAGTATGTCGGCCAATGTCGGTCATCTCTAGGCAGATAGGGACCAACGTCGGTCCCCTGTGCAGTTCCAGAACTATTCGTTACATGAACAGTTAGTTCGTTGAACCGAGTGTTTGCATGGAAAAGGCTATTTTGAGTCTTGAGCTACGTGTCTAAATTAAGAGTCTAAGTTATTGTTTAAGTGTGGGATCTATTTATAGACCCATTGGCATGTATTGTATAGTGTGCTAGATAGCTAGAGTGGTAGTGAGAGTTGAGCAAGTGTAGCTCCTTCTAGTTCCATAGATGAGCAAATAGAGGAAGGCAAGGAAGATCCTTCCGAGTGTAAGATCATTTGAATTTCAGGTTGTTGCAAGTTCATGGAGAAGATATACATGTGTAAGTAAGATCATTTGAGTTGTAGGTTGTTTCAAGCTTATGGGAGTTCTACTTGAAGTACTTTGAGTACTTGTGTACTGGCAGGGTTATTACTGACTGGTTGGAGGTGAACACCAATTATGTGTGTGATTTGTGTGTTGGGACCATTTTTGGTAGGAGAGTGAACTCTTGATTGAGAATTACTGGGAGCCCTTGAGGTGTGGGAAACCTTATAGAGGTGGAAGAAGAAGTGGCATCTTCTTTATTGTATTTTTTTTTGGATGAGTAATTAATACAGTTTGTGGTCTCTCATATTATGTGTCATTTGATGGGGAATCAAGAACAACAAACAACTCTGATACCATTTGATAGGACCTAGGTTCCCTAAAACTCTGACACAACTTGTCAGAATTAAGAGCACATATGATTACCTTTGTATAAGCAACTAAACATGTGGAATTATACCAAAATTACAAGTAACTATCAATGAGAAATAACATAAAATATGAGAGGCAATACCCAATTGTATTAATACTCATCTAGAAAAGAATATAATAAAGAAGATGCCACTTCTTCTTCACACCTCTCAGAGGCTTCCCACACCTCAAGTGTATAGTAATTCTTCCCTCAAAGCTCTCTCTCTCTTATGGTCCCAACACACAACTCAAACATAGAGTTGGTGTTCACCTTCAACCAGTCAGTATCCACTACTGCCAGTACACAAGTGCTCCACGCACTCCACAAGTGCTCCACGCACTCCACAAGTGCTCCATGCACTCCAAGTACTCAATGTACTCCAAGTAGATCTCCCCTAAACTTGAAACAACCTACAACTCAAATGATCTTACTTATGGAAGGATCTACCTTGCCTTCCTCTTTACTCAATAACTGAGTACACACTATACTCCAAGTAGATCTCTCTTGATCTTGCTACCTATTGTGTTGTTGTCCTCCCTGATCTTGCACACCTACAAATCAATCTGGTTCTACACACCTGCAAACGTGGATCCTGCACACACATACACCTGCAGATCAATGATCTTACTTACCATGTAAATCTCCAAACATGGCCTTGCACACCTACTGACCAAGATCCTACATACATGAAGAACCCCTCTAATTCTCCAAACCAGTACCCACACTTGGCACTGTGGCACTAGGAGGAACACACCATGCTCTCTTCACACATAGAAGGAGCTAATATTTGCTTTCTTACTCTCTAGCAAAAATTACAATACATCCCATGAGTCTATTATATAGATCTCATGCAAACAATAATTAGACACCTAATTACAATAATTAGATCTACAGCTTCAAGTCTAAAATTGGATTTTGACATGCAAACAACCAATTTTTTAACTAACTATCCATGTCTTGAGAGATGAAAATGGGAAGACAGGAGCATCCAATATAGTGTCTAAATAGATTTAGGTTGTCCAAGAAGATTATGATAGGGGATTTCATGATGATTGATGATTAGGAGAGAAGAAGGAAAATTAGGTACAAAGTCATCTAGATAAAGAACAAAGTTATCCAATAGGTATAGAATCAAATGGGTCAATAGAGTACTATTTAGACATAGGCTAAATAAAATACATAGTCATATGGGTCTATAGTGTACTACTAAATAGGGGACATGACATAGAGATAAGGATACATAATCATGTATGGTGGTTATGTATTGCTAAATAGAGAACTAAATAAGATGATAAGGATACACAGTCATGTAGATCGACTATGTATAATAGGCAGGAAGGGAAGGCTAAATAGTCTATAAGAGACAAAATGAAATCAAACACACAAAAAAATGAATTAATGTGTATTGGTCTAACCTACAATGGAAGTACAATCTCCCCAATGGAGCTCTAAACATGGCCACTAAAACCATGAATAATTGTGTTGATAAAATAAATGTCCTTCTCTATATACCCCTAATGTTGTAAAAGTGATATAGTTTACATGTTAATGTTTGACCCATTGTCAATAATAACACTCTAAATAGGATGATGATCAATGTCAGCTCATTCTTATCCTAATATGGTATTAAAATATTATCCTACCATTCTAATCTTTTAGTGTCATGATGATGAGTCTATCATGACTTACTTAGGCACCAAAAACTTACACTTATGTAATTCCCTACTAGCCAAAATGTCTAGTTTTTACCCCAATTTTATTTTAATGATTCAAGTGATGGTACTATTTTTATAAATAAGTTAGATAAGTAGGAACAAAATAGAATTAGATTAGTTAGGGTACAAAACAACTATTAATGGGCATGGGATAGTGTCAAGTGTAGCTTGATCACTTGCTAGATCTGAGCTACCTTCTACAATCTACACTTGACACTATCCCATGCCCATTAATAGTTGTTTTGTACCCTAACTAATCTAATTCTATTTTGTTCCTACTTCTCTAACTTATTTATAAAAATAGTACCATCACTTGAATCATTAAAATAAAATTGGGGTAAAAACTAGACATTTTGGCTAGTAGGGAATTACATAAGTGTAAGTTTTTGGTGCCTAAGTAAGTCATGATAGACTCATCATCATGACACTAAAAGATTAGAATGGTAGGATAATATTTTAATACCATATTAGGATAAGAATGAGCTGACATTGATCATCATCCTATTTAGAGTGTTATTATTGACAATGGGTCAAACATTAACATGTAAACTATATCACTTTTACAACATTAGGGGTATATAGAGAAGGACATTTATTTTATCAACACAATTATTCATGGTTTTAGTGGCCATGTTTAGAGCTCCATTGGGGAGATTGTACTTCCATTGTAGGTTAGAACAATACACATTAATTCATTTTTTTGTGTGTTTGATTTCATTTTGTCTCTTATAGACTATTTAGCCTTCCCTTCCTGCCTATTATACATAGTCGATCTACATGACTGTGTATCCTTATCATCTTATTTAGTTCTCTATTTAGCAATACATAACCACCATACATGATTATGTATCCTTATCTCTATGTCATGTCCCCTATTTAGTAGTACACTATAGACCCATATGACTATGTATTTTATTTAGCCTATGTCTAAATAGTACTCTATTGACCCATTTGATTCTATACCTATTGGATAACTTTGTTCTTTATCTAGATGACTTTGTACCTAATTTTCCTTCTTCTCTCCTAATCATCAATCATCATGAAATCCCCTATCATAATCTTCTTGGACAACCTAAATCTATTTAGACACTATATTGGATGCGGAACTGCACAGGTGACCGACGTCGGTCCCTATCTGCCTACAGGTGACCGACACCGGCCGATACCTGACTGATGTCAGTTGCTCTTCTCACTGTATATGACCAATGTCAGCTGATCAGACCGACGTCAATTTCTCTGCAACTCAGCAACCTCTCAGCAACCTCCTCCATGTCTACATTAGTGAAGCTTTTAGCTCCACAACCTAACACTATCTTGGCCATGTAGTCGTTATATGCTTATATGGCTACCACATTATGTCTACATGTCTTACCATATATAGTACTATCACATGGGGCACACACCACACTATTTGGTCCTCTCTCCATATACACACTAAAGGTGACCTATCATCAACAACATGGGCCAACCCAACTAATCATTACATAGGAAACCTCTCATATATCCAAGCCATCAATAATATGATTGGTCCTATCAAGTTCTACCCTCTAACCAGTACCTCATATATATCATGTATGAGTTATACCTAGATGATAGAAATGAGATCATATAATACTCTCCCCTATAGGATCATCCTACTCAAGGTTACCATGAATAGTGGTACATTATTATCTGACTTGTGACATAGCACTCACTCTATCACAAGCCCTATCATAGCTTTCTAAATATCCAAAATCTATGGTGTATATACGTTGAACATGTTGAGTCTCCTACCTATCAATATCATCTCTGATCTTGTAACCCACATGGTTAAGGCTCTCTTTTCACCCATGTTGTCTGGTATCCATGTAGTCATTGGTGTTCCTACTATCAGTAACCCTAAGATGGCATGTACATCCTCTAGAGTGATAGCCAGCTCTACCATGTCCCCATACACCTCCCATCTAAAAGTGTTAGTTAGTCATTCCCAACATCCTAATAATATGACTAATATATTATCACCTAGGGGAATCTTACACATATCAGCTATCACTCCTATGCCTACAGATACTAGTCTAGATCTATCTCCAATCATCAAGTATTCTAGTAGATTTGGTAGCCATGATGCATCTACCAATTACCAGAATCTGGGTCATCCCTATAATCAGGAAACAATACAATATGTATTAGATCCTCCATGCCATGTATAATTTTAATACATTCTTTTTATAATTTTAATAAAAAGCAAGCCTAAACTGCTTTAATTTATTCATTTTTACCTATTTTTAGCCTTCTTGATCTTTTTTACCTTCATCATTTTGGGCCATTCTAATATTTTTTATCCTTTTGCATGCATTTTCATACCATTCTAGTTCTTTAGTCAACCTAGTTTGACCAAATTTCCCTATTTTTGATCTAGTTGACTTAAAAATCTAAGTCAACCCTCTTATTTCCCCCTAGTACTTCATTATCATTCTAGAATTTTTGAATCAATTGGAAAAATGATACTAGATTAGTAGTCTATAAAATATATAGGGTCAGCACATACCTATTAGGTTGGTAGTGTGGATTTTGCTCATTTTTAGCCTCTTTGATTGACTAGGTTGATCCAATTGTTTTTCCCTATTAACCCCTTGCATTTTTCTAAAAAAGTGTTTGTTGATAGTTTTCTCCCTAATTCATTCAAACCCATTTCCCATCTTGGTTTTTCCTACCTATAAAATTTATTTTTATTTCATTCTAACATCTAGAAATGCTAAAAAATATTTTTTTTTCTAAAAATACACTTAATTCATTAAAATACTCCAAAACTAGCTTAAAATTCATAGTTGCATACTTGTAGTGCACTCATTATTGCTCCTGGAACTCCCCCTCATCTATTTTATCGTCTACTCACCATCCTAGCTTGTTTGGTCTCCAGAGCTCTTTTTCTCTCCTTCACAAGTCAAAATAACCAAATTACTTATCTTTCCCCTATTGAAAAACACCTTTACAAAATTCAAATCTTTCAATTATTTTCCCACCAATTCCTTGTTTTATCTATATCTTTATTTCTACTCATCCATTTTTAAAACCATAAAATAGGTCGGATTCATGATGACATAGAGAATACTTTCCACTACTATATGCCTATTTTCCAAAAAAAATATTTTTGGCTATTTTTACACTAACATCTATAGGTTCACCTAGTGTTCTTCACATTAGATGCCTTAAGTTTATCTTACAATATACTTCATTATCTATGGCACTAAGGTAAGTAAAGGTACATGTTTTTAAATTATATCCTTTCCTTTATCTTATATGCTACTTATTGCATTATATTTAGCATTAGCATTATGTGTTATCATGTTCAATTTCCCAAAGCACCATCCCATGTTACACTTATGTGACATGTGATGATATTCGAGTGGGGAATATGTATAAACATAATATTTTCAAATTTTTATCACTTATTGACACTTTGTATCTTTCAGGAACCCACTAAGTGTCAATCTCTCTGAGTGCATGTCTTAAGGGGTGCACCAAGAAAGGTGTAGGTAGACCATTGGTGCTTTGTAAGATTGTTGTCCCTTTTGACACTATACATCTATACACTTGTCTCCTAAAACCATTTACCCTAAGCTTATTCTTCTTAGTTTTACCCATTCTAAACATTTGGCCTATCATTATCCTCCTTTTTCTTGCCTTGACCCTCTTTTATTAGTTTATTATACTAGGTCAAGTGGGTCTACCATATACAAATTTCAACCTCTGATTACTGTACAGGGTCAAATGGGTCAACCATGTACTATTTTTGGGTATTTTCACTTGAGATTTTTATTATCCCTTCAGCTGACCTAGCTCAAGACCTAGTGATTTATCTCCCAAAAACATACAGGGTTGACTAGGTCGACCCCACATAGCCAATATATTTAGAAGGATTTAGGGTAAGATCCACCTATATATTTAGAAGGATTTAGGGTTTTCTTGAAATAATTACAAACCCACACCATTCTTAAATAGGCCTCAAGTCATAATTTAGAGTTTACATGCAAAATTAAAAAAACTAAAATCTAAAAAAAACACCTATTTTTGAAAACTCCCAAAATAGTCCAAAAATCTCTCAAAATATCCTAAACACTATAATTAGACTATGGGACAAAATTCAACTGAATTTGATGTTCGGTTCTAAAAATATACAATTTCTGAAAATAGAAAAAAACTTGAAAAATCATTAAATCACAATTTTAGACCATCATATGATCACATATGGCCTCCAAAAAATATCAAAAACATTATTGGGTAGGTAGAAATTCTTAGGGATAATAACATACTTTTTGATATGGTCATTTTGGCATGTGAAAGAGCTTAAATAGAGCTACGGGTCAAAATTTATGGCCTCTAGAAGGTTGCCCTATTTTTTTTGCATCATTCTCCACTAGTTGAAAAGAACTCAACTCCTGTGAGTTGGCCTAATTATACTATTTCCACTTTTCCTTTTCAATCTTCTTCAGCTCCTATTCTATAATCCAAGTGTTTTCTTCTTGCTGCAATCCTTCCCACTGCACCAAATACCTATTATAATTCCCTTGTCTTGTGCTCACTATCTTCATATCCAAAACCTGCATTATTTTTACTTCTTTGGAACTTGCTACTCCCAATTTACTTCTTCATGTTAATCATCTTCACCATCTTCTCCATGGAATTCATATAAATTTAAAACATTAAATACTAAAGATATATCAAAATTCTATGGTAAACTCTCTCGTATGCATTATCATTGATTTTGTTCATAATTTTACATGGTCTAATTTTTTTGTACTTCAAATTTTTATATGTGCCTTTTGAAAATATTTCTTTCCTCAAGCAAACCATTACCAAATATCCTTCTTCAAATACTTTAGACCTTCTTCTAACATCTATTATTGATGTATATTTCTCATTACTTTCCTGCAACTTTCTTCTTACTCCTTGCAACTACTGCATATGCTCTATAAACGCTTTTGCATAATCAATAATTCAATCTATAATTAGAAATTGTACCAAATATAAAATACCCATATGATTTCTCCCATAAATAATTTGAAAAGGTGACTTTTCTATTGATCTATTCATTGAACTATTATATGCAAACTCAACTTGTGGTAAAGCCAAGTCCCATTGATTTGGCTTCTCTCCCACTATGCATCTCAATAAATTTCCCAAGCTCCTATTTGTAACTTCTGTCTATCCATCTATATTTGGGTGATATGCAAAACTAAATTGTATATTATTACCCATATTCTTCCATAAATTCCTCTAAAAATGACTTAGAAAATTTGTGTCCCTATCTAAAGTAATAGTTTTTAAAACACAATGTAATCTCACAATATCCATAAAAAATAATTCTACAACTCTAGTGGCATAATTGGTTTTCTTCCATGTAATGAAATGAACTATTTTATAAAATCTATCTACAACAACAAAAATTAAATCATTACCTCTCTATGTGTTTTCCAATCCCAACACAAAGTCCATACTCAAATTTGTCTATGGTCCTCTTAGAACTGGTGATGGCATATATAGCCCCATATTTTATGCATGTCCTTTAGCCACCTAACATATTCTACATCTTGAAACATACCTTGTCACATCTCTCTTAATCTTTGGCCAAAAATACTTTTCCTACACCAAACTTATTGTCTTCATCTTACCAAAATGTTTAGCCAAACCACCACATGTAATTCTCTTATTATATTGTCTTGTAGAGACCCAACTGGAATGTATAATAATTTCCCTTTGAAGAGATAACCTTCTTTTATAAGATACTCATCATGAATAACATATGTCCAGCCTATTAATGGATTCTTGCACTGCTCAACTACCTTGCTAAAATATGGATCAATATCATATAATTCTTTAATAGCTTCAAATCCAACTACTTCACTAACCATAGTAGTTAATAACACTACCCTCTTGCTCAATGCATTAGCTACTTGATTTTATTTTCCTAATTTATGTTTCAACACAAAAGTATACCCCTAATGAAAAGAAACCCACTTTGTGTGCCTACTATTCAACATCTTTTGTGTATTCACATACTTCAAAGCTTCATGATCTGTAAATAATATAAACTCCTTAGGCACCAGATAATGCCTCCAATGTCTTAATTATTATACAATTGAATAAAGTTCAACATCATAAGTAGAATATTTTATTCTTACCTCATTCAATTTCTCACTGAAATATGCTATTGGCTTTCCTTCTTGACTTAGCTCAACACCAATTCCCACAAATGAAGCATCACAATCAACCTCAAACACTTTTTTAAAATCTAGTAATGCTAAAATTGGCCTATCTATAATCTTATTCAAAATTTCAAATCTTTATGTGGCTATTGTAGTCTATGCAAATTCCTTCCCTCTCATGCAATCTGTTATTGGTGCCACAATACTACTAAAAATTTTAATATTTTTTTTGTAAAAAGTTGGTAAACCATGGAAACTTATTACTTCTATAATGCTTTTTGGAATAGGCCACTCAAAAATTTCCTTTATCTTTTCCTAATCCATTTTCACACCATCTGTTAAAACTACAAATCCCAAAAATACCAAACTATTCTACATAAACCTAGACTTCTTCAAATTTGTATACAAATTCTCCTTTTTTTAAAAATCCATTACCATTCTTAAATGTTGTAAGTGTTCTTCTTTATTCTTATTGAATATTAAAATATCATCAAAATAAATAACCACAAACTTACCAATATATTCTCATGGCACTGTATTCATCACCCTCATAAATGTGTTAGGTGCAATAGATAACCCGAAGGGCATCACCATCCACTCATATAAGCCATCCCTAGTCTTGAATGAATTTTTCCACTCATCTCCTTCATGAATTCAAATATGATAATAGCCACTCCTTAGATCAATCTTGGTAAAATATTTGCTCCTGTAAGCACATCCATCATATCATCTAAACGAGGTATAGAAAACTTATACTTTATTATAATTTTATTAATTAATTTAATATCCACACGCATTCTCCATCCTCCATATTTATTTAGAGTTAGTAATGCTAGTGTTACACATAGACTCATACTCTCCCTTATCACTTTCTTCCTTAGAAATTTAGTAAACTATTTATTTAATTATGCATGTTCTATTGGAATCATCCTATAAGATGCTTGATTGGGTAGAGCTGATCTTGGAATCAAATAAATGTGATGATAAATATCTCTCTTTGATGGTCAACTATCTAGTAACTCATCATATATAACATCTACATATTCTTTCAATACTCTAGCTACTTTTATTGGTATTGGCACCATTTATGTTTTTTTATTCTTTGCACTAGTGCATAATAGCAACTTGCTACCTTCATATCTTGGATAAATTATTTAGTATAGAGCATGATTTATATATTCTCTTCCTCTTTAAGAGGTAAAAAAATTAACTTTGTATCACCTTTCCAAAAAGTGTATGCGTTCTTTGCTCCATCATGAACTACTTTCCTATCAAATTGCCACGATTTCCCTAATAATACATGACATACATCCATCAAAATAAAATCACACCATATTTCATCATTATAAGTTTTTCCTATAGAAAAATTGATTAAGCACATTTTATCTACTATAAACCCATTCCCTTTATTAAACCATGAAATCTGATAAGGGCTAGGATGTTTTTCACATTGCAGATTTAGTTTCTCAATCATTTCTTCAAAAACCATATTTTCATAACTACCAACATCTATAATTACTTTGCATAGCTTTCCACCTAAAGTACATATTATTCAAAAAATATTTGATCACAGACATGCATCACCACCTTATTTATTATAAACTTTATCCTTGGAGTGATCATGGTTCTTCTCATCATGAGATTCTCCCCAACGTCAGCTGGTGCAATTTTAGTATTCTGCTCTTCTATTTCAGCCTCAACTAGATTTACTCTTGGATGATCTTCTTGCCTCTTTTATTGATCTTGATATTTTGGAAACTCAAATTATTTGTTCTCTTCTTCTCCAAATCTATAATAGACATAAGATCTGCATTGATTTAGAAACCATCCTCTAGCACCACCGTAACCTTGTCTTCTCTAAAATCCTCTTCATCTTTGTTGGTATTGAAACCCTTACCTATTATCATCTTGAATTTATGAACCACATGATTATTCACCTTTATTGGTATTAAATAAACCTATGGTTTTATTAAACCCACCTCATCCCCTTATTGGAGGGGATATACCTCTTCTTGGACCAGTAGACGTCCTTCTAAAATTTTGTCTATTTTGATTTTCTTTTGCCTTAAAAGCTAATTGATAATCCTCCTCCATGTTAAGTATTCTATGCATACTTAATTCATTTTGAATATAAATTTCAAACCATTTACATACCTTTCATCCATTTTCTCTTTTGTTTCATCATGCTCCACTTGTATGGAAATCTTTTAAAATTCATTTGTATAATGCGATATTTTTGCCTTAAATTTTGAAATCTCTATATAAGGTTTGTGCATAATCCACAAGAATAAATTTCTCCCTCATATTATTCTCCATATTTTTACATTAATTAATCTTCTCTTTACCTTTTATCTATCTCTCTTTTTATAGGTAATCCCACCAAATCATTGCATGGCCTTTCAATTTCATGCATGCAAACTTTACCTTCTTGTCTTCTCTCATAATCTTCCACTCGAAGAACTTATCTATGCTATTCATCTAATCTATCAAATCTTCTAGTTTTAAACTACCTCCATAATCTATAACATCAACCTTGATTCCTTCCTTCTAAATCTTGAACCATCCTCTCTTCATCGATGGTGGTTGCTCTTGTTGTTCTTCTTCTTGTTAAACTTCTTCATCATGATATGTGTCTTCCTCATCACCACATTCTCTTCTCTACTAGTTGGTGATAACCTCTATTGATTATTGAAATTGCCTCTATAGATCTTATATATTCTACTTCATATGTGCCATACCTCCTCATCCTCTTACCATTCTTCTCTCCTTCAAGATTTGAACTTGCTCTGATACCAGATAATGAACCCCAAAACTAACAAGAATAAGAAAATTACCAATAGGCCAAGATCTTAAAATAATATTCAAAATCAATTTGTATTTATTTCTTGAAATAATTACAAACCCACACCATACTTAAATAAGCCTCAACTCAAAATTTAGAGTTTACATGCAAAATTTAAAAAAAAAAATCTAAAAAAAACTCCTATTTTTAAAAACATTCAAAATAGCCCAAAAATCTCCCAAAATATCCTAAACACTATAATTATACTATGGGAAAAAATTCAACTAAATTTGATGTATGGTTCTAAAAATATACAATTTCTAAAAATAGAAAAAACTCAAAAATCATTAAATCACAATTTTAGACCCTCAGATGATCACGTATGGCCTCTTAAAAATATCAAAAACATTCCTAGGTAGGTAAAAATACCTATGGATAACAATTTACTTTTTATATGGTCATTTTGGCATGTGTAAGATCTCAAACGGAACTACTATTTAAAAGTTATGGCCTCTGAAAGGTTGCCTTATTTTTTCTACATCAGATAGGTTGTGTAGCCTAGAGCTGATTTGTCTTTGTTATCCTTACATACCACAATAATTTCTTGTGAAGCACCTTGGCCAAGGGAGAGATTGAGGCTCGGTGGGTTTGTATTCAAATGTAATTATTCCTAACTTTATTTCTCCTTTGTAAGAGTAGATAGATAATGTAATTATGCTTCTCTTGCATGCATTAGGATTCTGTATACATTAACGTGAGTATATGTCTTCTATGCATGTTTAGTTTAGTTTTTTTAATTTCTAACCCCCACTTTGTGCCATAAGATTTGGTAAGCACTAGAATCTATTTATTTGCTTGTTATTAGAATAGAGTGAATATTAAAACTTATGACTCTTTTAGGATTGTTGCATGATTGTGTTAGACTGCATGCTTTGGAACCCTTTTTAGCATGGTGTATTGTGACAAGTGATCCCTTAATTAGATGTAGTGGATCCCCATACTAGTCATGATCCTACTTAACAAAAGTATTTCCAATCAAAAATTTAGGTATGCTCTATCTTCTCTGAGTCATAATTGATTTATAGACATGATGTATTTTTGATTGCATATAATTGGAATAGGATAAAAATTTGATTGTTTTGATGTATTTCATTGCATATCAATATTTGTATTTTGAGGGATATGTGATTTAAGGCATATCTCAATTAGGACACCTAACCACTACTATATCATTTGGTATTAGAGATAAGTTGTACTTCTTGTTGATTATTGTTACTTTCCCCATTTGTGACTATGGGACGAAAATATATGCACTGCTATATGTCCTACAACTATCCTATTTATTGTTATGGGCTAATATTCAAAAAAGATCAATCAAATAGAGCCTACATATATTTGGACAAGGTAAAGACCTAGGATATTTGTAGATATACCAAAGGGAATCCTACAAATCAAGTTTGAAGAGGAAATGGTTCCAAATCATAAGCATGTGACATAGTGATATAAATCTCACTAGACCTCAATAAAGGTAAATGATTATAACTATGATTATAACGATGTAATTAAACTAAATTATGGGAAAATGATTGTAAAAATCATAAGGTGAAATTGTCAACCAAATAGGGTCCTATGCCACCTAATGTGACAAATGGTAATCCCAAGGAACCCTATATCTATATAAACTTATTTATTATAAGGAGAATCATAAACAAGGATACATATAAACATCCACAAATCAATAAAAAACATATAATATACTAATTAAAGGAGATATTATATTGATATAAATACTTACCTTGGGGTGGACTCATTGACCCTTAAATATCCCCTTGGCTCAAGTGGATATTTTCAAGAGATGTTGTATGTTGAAGACCTTAAATAGTTTGATGAAGATAAATATATCCTTAGTAAATCCTAGTGACTCCTCCTATTGAACTTCAATGACACGATAATATAAGACCTTAAAGATAAGTTTATAAACCTTCTAACCCTTCAAAATACTTCTTTGGGGTATAAATGTGAGGGAAATCAAAGTCAATGAATGTCATATATCTTATTAGGAATGAAATGTGATCCCTATATACAATTCTAATACCCAAAACCAACCCTAAACTCTAAGTTCATGGTATCAAAAAAGATGATACATTTGAAAAATATAAGATGACATATTATGGTATAGGCTAGGTTGATATAGTATAAATGTTAGAAAAAACACTTAGAACTATATCGAGTTGGCTAATACAATATAGGGAGGACAAAGGAACAAAACAAATAATATTGATTAGATTGATACTATAGGATATAGGGAAGAAAAAAATAATGGATGGGAAGTAGATGGAATGGAATTATGGATATGGAATTATATTAGGTTAGACTGATAGTAGTGATGGTGTGAAAGGATAATATGGAAACATCTCTCAAAAAATAATAGGATCCAATTCCAAGCTTGTCTTAGTATACCCTTTTAGGTAGACACTTAGGGAGATTGATGTGTTGACAAGATGTTTTAATAAAAAGTGTTAGTAAAGTGATAAAAGTGAAAAAATTAAGTGTATACATATTCCCCATCTCAATCTCATCACGTGTGAAAATAGTTTAACATGAGATGGTTCTTTGGGATAGAAAGATAACAATAAAAAATTACATAACTAAAATAAAATGCTAAAATAAATGAAAGTAATAAAATTAAAATACATACCTTAAGTTACCTTGTTGATTGTAGATGATGTTGCATGTGTTACAGGTGGTATAATGTGTCCAATGAGAAAAATTAAAGGTAGAATTAAAAATAAGAGAAAAATCTTTTTTTTTTTTTTTGCAAAAATATATGTTAGCACCTGAAACATTCTCTATCTCACTAAGATTTTAATGCTTATTTTGGTTTATGAAAATAACCCATGGAAACAAAGATATGTGTAAAATAAATAATATCATAATAAATAACTAAATTTTTTTAAATTGATTTTTTTACTATAAATAGGTAAAAACTATTCATTTATGCATTTGTTATTTTTCAAAAACTAGAGCTTTGTTTATCCAAAATTAGTGTTAAAAGAGACTATGGATTATGAATGAGAAGGAAAACATGTTGGATGATGTATCATAGCTACCACTAGATCCCTATAAGTAGGTGGTTTATTTATTATCCATTTTTCATTCTTGGTAAAATTAAACTAGATTATGAAATCTTGGTGCTAGGGTAAATCCGTGAAGTGAAATTTTCCCCAACAAGTGTAAAAATGAAGGTAGATTTAAGACATGTAATAGATAGTCCATGAAAATTTAAAAAATAGGGCCAAGTGTATTTATTAGGGCCATGGAAATAAATCACTACCTCTAAGAAATTATATCAGCCTAACTGATATAGTTTGTAAGGTCAATATTCAATCTTGATTGATACTATAAAGTATAGCCAATGTAGTTAAGAGAAGTGGTAGATGATGTCATATGGTATGCCTGGTATAATATTAAATTGATGAAAATGGGAAAAAATGTTGGGTGTGTCCAATAAAATTAGGTAGATAAGTAGGTTTGATGTAATTTAGTACCTACTTGATACAGTAAAAGAGATAAACATAAAAGATATTGAGGGTATGATCGATACAATTAAATGAGATGTTGGATGATACCATAGTGTCTAGCTAGTGTAGTAAAAAATTTACATTGGATGATATCATAAGGTATGAATGGTGTATTATAAATATTTAATTAGATGTTAATGTAGGGTATGGCTAATGTAGTATAAAATTTAAAGCATGGATCACATAGTTGAATGCTTGGCCGACACAGTAGAAAAATTAGTTTTTTTTCATTTTACTATTTTAATTTGGTTTTTGACTTGAGTTTGTATTTATAAATAAAAATATTATTGTGTTTTTTAGTTTTATATTTTTCAAAGGTGATGGAGATTATGGTGGAGTGTAGATGCCATATGGTTGTTGAATATGTTGTATAGACTGGCGGTGGTAAACATAACTCAACTTGTGATGTTGGCATTCATAGGGATCATGGAGATGTGTTGTGTATCTCATAGTATGGAGCTTATATCCATGTTATTAGGGATATGGGAGATAATGGCCAATAACTTTAGGTGGATGGTAGTTGGGGATGTGATCATATTAGAGGATGTATATGCCATTTTGGGTTTGCCTGTTATGCGCAATTCTATGGTATGTGACACACCATATAACAAAGATGATAATATATAATTATCATGGTGAGATATATATTTATATCAATAATATTAATGTAATATCATCGTATGAATTTTCTAGGTGTACATCTTAAGCATTCTAGATATCCAAAAGGCCCTCATCAGAATTATGACCATGCATGTGTTCTGTCATAAATCTAATGGAATTTTACCCATGTACATTGTAGCTATATTTAAATATGATTTATAATAGAGAAACATGTATGATATGGGGAATACCATATGGGTTCAAATGGTGTATGATTTTTGTACCATTTTGAACCAAAACCATTATATTATAAGCCTCATTATTTTCTCTAGTCAGATTAATGAGAAGATACAAAAAGTATAAACCAATTGGATTACCTAATTTGGTTGATTATCATCTTTATATGTAAGGATATGGAAATAGTACCACACTATATGTGTGATCCCCCATGTACCTACATTAGAGCCCATTAGGTGGGATCATTTATTATGGATATTGTACATGGGCAAAACCATCATGGCCAACCATAGTGTGGGTGAGGAGTTTGAGTCTAATTAATAGACATTACACATGGTGGGTTGATTCTCATCTATGTCATTATATCCCTAAATAATATTGACTTGCACAAGTAGTGGCACTTTTGGTTGTCCTAGATTATTGGGTGAGGTATGTTAGGGAGCCACAAGGAGTGGGGGGATGATAAATATAGGTATGGTCCTATATTATCTAGTTGTGGTAAGATATGGTGGTGACACTAAAAAGCATATATAAATGGTGGAGATAGGCATGTAGTTTATATGCCATATATATATATATATATCCCAAAATGGGCATGGTGGATAGCTAGACCATATAGAATCAAGCACAAATATTAACTCAACAGGTTATATTGTTGGTTAGAACATGCCCCATAGTCAGATTTTTCATATGGTAACCCTCTTGCTTTAGCATAGCTATTTATTTTTTCGATTATTACATACTGATATGAATTAATTTATCATTGTGATTCAAGTTGCATAAATTGGGTTCCATTTTTAGTCCCTAACTCGTGATCTAGATTTGCTAACTTTGACATAGTTTTACTTGATCATTAATTCACCATAACTAGACAAAGCTTATCAAGAATTAAAATAATAGATAATAATATTTTACAAAAAAACATAAATGATTCAATTTTAAGTATACATCATTGAGATATATTATTCATGTAATTTCATGTGTTAAGTAAAGTGTGGATTATTTCATGATCAATTTATTGTCTATTGGACTAGCCTAAAAGCATTTTCTTTTTAAAGTCATTATTTCTTTGCCTCGATTCATTGTATATTTAAAGTCTTATTTTGAAACTTTTGAACTTTGATTTCCTTGGGGTTAATTTTAAAATGGTCTATTTTGATTTATGTATCATCTTTATTTGGCTATATATAGTCTAATTTGTAATATAGAATGGTAAAATTATCGTAAGAAACTTCATTTGGATGTTATTATAGTATTTTATAATTTACATTCTCCTTACCTAGCCAAACCTATATATTCATCAGGGTTTACTTATTTTGTAAGTTTCATGTTTTATAAAATCTATTTTATGTTTCACATGGTTAAGTATAATTTATTACATGATTTATTCATGCTTAGATAGATTTTTATTTTTATTAATGCACTAATCATCTCCCCGAGTCTCTATTTTTAATGGTTTAGAACTTCAATATTTGGTCCTTGATAAATCACAATGCATAGTTCAATAACTGGAACCTCCCAAGTCATCGATCATCCTCCACATGGAGTAATCTAGTACACCCAAGACTTGGTAGCTATAGGTTTAAAGTTTTGAATTATTTTTTAGCCTAACTTACTAAGATCATGACACATGGCATAATCTCAAGCATTTAGAGATTATGGGAAAAACACACTCAATAGTCTAAAGGATCCCAATCACTAACATTTTTAGATTATTCCATTTGGAAAAATATCAGGTAATCAGGACTTAAAGGGAAGCAATCCATAGTAGAGATGCTCAGAATATCTTGAAAGTCATGATTCATCCATGTGGGAATTCTATGTTTGATCAAAACTTGATAGGAGGGAGAGAATATATAATGAACCATCAAATATATCTTGGAGTCCTAAGATCCTATCACATGGCACAATCTCATGGAATTGACTTATGGTTATATAAATCCAACATTCAAATAGTCCCAAAAATCTGAGAGACATAAGTTGTCCATGTGTCAATATACTAGATAATAAAAATATAAGAAGCCAATTGCATAGTTAAAATTATACCAAGCCCTTGAATATCATAATTATGACATGTGGTCACATCATAGGAAGTTATATTTTTAGAACCTAACATAGTTGATTATCATCAATGACCTCCAAGCCCTGAAAGTCCAGGATGCTACCATATGGTGACATCTCATGCATTTAGAGTCTAGAGAGCATGATGAATAAAGTAGGTAGTTTTTCCTATACATAAAGTTCAAATGAATAATAAGTGGAAAATAATGAGCCCAAATTTGATGGCCATGTGAAAAATAAAATATAGGTAGATGATGGTTTAACCATATTCCTCAATTGCAATGGCTAGGTAGAATCAAACATGAATATAATTGTTTGGATAAACACATAGTTTGAAGGTCAAATGGATAAGATATAGATATAATAATTGATCATAGTATAACCTTTTAGGAGATTATATTGAATGTGAGAGGATTAAACATAATGGAGTACAAAAGATATATTTTGACTCATTAGTTTACAAGTATACATAGTCAAGGAAGAGATAATGACCATAATATATGAATTCAAGTATTCTTGTAGAATATCTAGAGCACAGAATCACCTGGGAAGGGATTTTGCACCAATATTTTATTCTAAATCAACATTAATAAAATTGGGTAAAGTTAGAGTAGAAAAAATTTGATGGAGGGAAATAAAATAGAATTAAGAGAAATGTTTACTATGAATTCAATTATTTATATATTGGAACAATGCATTATTACAATATTACCATTTCATCAACATTTAATAGTAAATGCTGAATATGAAAGGTGGTTTATTATCATGAGGATGATCACATTAAATTGGTAATGGATAAAGCTAATACATGAACCAATAGCTCTATCATTGGTGTCTTGCAATGAGGTGTCTCTTCTTGTTTTGATCAACAATCAGTTGGTGGAAAATGGTTAACAAGTTAATTGGGCTGTAAGATCTTGAAATAAATTAGAGAATGCATTTTATTCATCTTAAAGCTTTTATAGTGAGGATTTATGATTTGATTGAATTAGCCTTATCTTCTTGTTTCTTGATGTGTTACCATAGGAAGTTGAACTATGATCAGTTATTCATTTAATGTTTGCATCAAGAGAAGTTAAGATTTGTTATCCATCACAATCAATTAATTAATTAGCATTGTCTAAGAGTAAATTTTTTTTCCATTGTAAGGGTTGACACATTCAATTACCAAAATTATAATGAGATTGAACCAAGATTTCACCTACCTTTCCTCATTTTTTTCTTGGTTTTCTACCAAATATTTTGATTTGAGAAGTAATCTATGCAAATAAGTTTCTAATGTTGTTGGTGTGGAAGTGGATATAAAATTAGATTATGCAACAACTGATTTAATTGGATTTGAAAGATCATTCTATTTATTTTGAGGCTTACATTAGTCATGGTGTGTAAATAGCCACAAGCTTATGTAATGTATTTATTTTAAATAGAGTTCTAGATTTCATGTTCACATAATTTTCCTTTGATTCTTTCTCATTGTGGTGTTCTAGTTTATACAATAAATATACTTGATGCCTAGTGATTTATTTCAGCAACACTAGTCTAAGTTTTGAGTATTGGAAGCCCTATCTCAATCAAGGGATTTACTTCTTTTATGTCCTACTATCTCTCTCCCTTTTATATTTCTTTTAATGAAGAATGACTTACCCATTACATTTTAAATAGACCATTTATACAGGAACCAACCATGGGAACCTAAAAATATTTTATAAAACCATTTGAACCTTCGAGGGAAACAATCATAGCTTACCCATGCTATATAATTTGGAGTTTCTTAGCCTTTAGATCACTAGTAGGTCCTAGAAAAGGGGGACTCTTTATCCCATGTGATGTAAGTTTCTCTTGTCCACTCATAACAATTAATTCAATAATTGTCTCTCAGTGGGTCATAATTTAAGCCCAACAAAAAATGGTGTGCTACGAGGGTTGAAACATTTCAAATCTTTAACCTCTAAAATCTTACCATTAATTTTAGCATTCATAAGGTTATTATTGACCAAATTTTGACCCCAAGTCAAAATAGGTCAACCCATCTAAATTTAAACTTTCATAGGGTGATCATATGGCTTTGTCATGGTATACAATGGTCTTAAAGAGTCTCATATGGCCATGCTTTCCCTTGTCTAGCATCCCCAAGTTTTGGTCTTATTTTCACTTATCTAGTCATATGGTCAAATATAAAGTCTTGGAAGGATCAAATAAATTCAAAGGTTTAATATAGTTTAAAGTCATTTAAAAATGTTATTTATATGTCATCTTATCATTCTCTAACTTTTATTTGACCCTCAAATGCAAAAAATGTCAATTTGGCCACCTTTTGGCCCATGAAGAAGAGTTAGACGTGACATATTAAGGAGATAAAATTTAAAGAAGTTTAAAAATTATCTTGGTGTTATATATATATATATATATATATATATATATATATATATATATATATATATATATATATATATAACACCAAGAGGAAGGTTCAAAAATAGTCAAGGTCTGTTAGAATCTACATTTTAACTCCTAATCTTGGCAAAATGACACTTTTTAAGCACTTGTATGGCCTTGCAATATTAGTTTTTAGTTGAAAATGGTTTAGAAGTGTCTATTGGGATCTCTGAAAAAATTTACCAGATTTTTACCTATTTTCAAGTTGAATTGATACTCTAAACACTTTTTTTCCTCCATCATTACATTCATGAGCTTATAAGGGAAAAATTGAAGTGGATGGTACAACTAGGAGAGAGAGAGTTTGGAGCTAAAATTTTGTCCATTTTTAGGGATCCCAATGAGATTCAAATTAGTGTATTTTTTTGCATAATTATTTCCTATTATTTATGAACAATTGCTAACAATGACAATAGGTCACTATGGCCTATTCATCTGAGAGGGGTATTTTCTTACACCTATTTCTCTAGCTCAGAAGTTGATGGAGAGGAATACATTTTAGGGTGGTTTTTAGAGGTCTTGGATCTCCCTTTCATGGTGGTTTAATAGTATAACTCATCTTTATGAGCTGATTTCATTTGAATGAATAATGTCTTAGTGTAAAGGTTGTTTCAGTAAATTCTTCTATAAGTTCCTATTTCATTTTCATGGTGGTCATTATCATAGGTTTTATAATGCTTTATCAATCATGGTAACTACCTAAGTTTCATGGAATTCAAGTGATTTGGTATGAGATGTGTTTTTATCCTTATTCTTTAAGTGTGCTTGATTTTTGTTCAAACATGGTATGTGACTAAAAATTTTACTATATCTTTGATTGGTAAGTTTGAATCAAATAATATTAATACATCATGGTGATAAGTTCTAAGATGGTGTTACATCATTAGAAGTGAGAAAATCAAGATAGGAGCCCCTATATACACTCTTCAATGACAATACAATGTCTCTTTCATATGTAGGCTTGTACGGATTGTAAGAGTGAATGGGAAGTAATCAGAGTCATAACAATACCTCATCCATGTATTAATGTATTCACATGGTCATTTTTTATCCCATTATTGTCATTATGAGCTCAAAATTGACTACTTGCTCTAATTCCCTGTACATAAAACTTGTGCATATATGGTTGATTGTACTTGTAATCTATATAGACCAATGGGGTAAGTTAAAGATGATAATGTTTGTCTTAATATTTTTGATACATGGAGTGATAATGAGGTTTAATGGTTTGATAGAGTTGAGAAATCTAGGAATTCATGAAATGGCTCTTTATATAGCCCTAAGCAGTCCAAAAACAATCTACATGCCTCAAGTCTACAAGTCTCATTTGGACCATGACCAACCTAAAATCATTTCATAAAGGCCTCAAACATGAAGCTTCAACACTATTATAGATGCAAACAGTGATCCAACCCATCAAAAGAGAAATTAAGCCACTCTTAAGTCAGAGATAGTTTTGAAAATGAATTGACAAACAATCAAAATATTACCTATAGTACTCTATATGGTATGTTTATCAAAAGAGAAAGTGAAAATGAAGTTTAAAGTGTCATGAGAGAGTAGACAGATCCTACAAACAATGGAATTTATCTCCTTTATGTAGATCCTTCAAACATAGTGTCAAGTGGAAAGACTAAGTCTAACCACTCCAACACATAGTTCTATCCCTAAGAGCACCTACAAGCATTTTTCAAAGGTACAGGATAAAGTGCACATAATGAGGTTAATAGAGGCATTAAAGGATGAATAAACCCTATTAAGGCTACAACCAAGTTCATGATCCAAAAGGAATATGATGAAGGATGGTGAGTAGGTTTTTGAAACCTTAAACACAATCAAGTAACCTAGAAGTCACCTACATGTGGTTGTATGAGGCTAAAATTTATCTCTAATCTTGAGTAAGGGTAGGCATATTAGGTGTTTTATATACCTAAACCCATTTGATAATGAAAGTAAATTCATGAACCATATGAAGGATAAATTATGATAAGATGGAGGTCCTAAACTCACACACAGTCAATAAGCCCTAAAATGAATACTTATAGGTTTATCTAAATGGTAAAAAAAATTAACCTCAAGAGAAGAGTGAATAATGTGTGTCAAGATACTCTAAGAAGTAATGAGGGTTATAGAAGAGTATTTAGTTTCAAAGAGAAGAAATGAGTAAGGATTTCATTCCAGAAAGAAGAGATACTCAACCAATTCCCAAGTGTATATAAGATAGTGTTAGTAAACTCAAATGAAAACTATAAGATGGATGGTTTGAGGAATTGTAGAGATGTGAAAATACCATTGAAGGATATATCATTATGAAAATCACTTAAGGGAATCCATAAATTTTCTAATGAAGAAATACGCACCTCTTACTTCTCACACCTACATCCAAGAATGCACAATTGCATCCTACATGCCTGATTGTGGTTGGAGAAGTTTTGAACTAGAAAATCACTTATGAGGGTGTCTTGAAGTTCATGAAATACATAAAGTTTTTAAATGTCATTATTTAAATGATAAAACATTTATAGGTCATGAGGATGTTTCCATGAGGAAGGACACACCTTCTTGCACATAGCTAAGAGAATTAACTGATTACACAA
This sequence comes from Torreya grandis, assembly GCA_037957365.1. Taxonomy (NCBI): domain Eukaryota; kingdom Viridiplantae; phylum Streptophyta; class Pinopsida; order Cupressales; family Taxaceae; genus Torreya; species Torreya grandis. The sequence continues at coordinate 274,233 of JARHVA010003418.1, read as the reverse complement.
GTTGTCCAAAATAGGGTAAAGATAAGTACACAATGCATTGAATATTCATGAGGTTACTAAGGGGTAGATTTTAGTGTAAGATTATGAATAATAAAATATCTAAGTATAAATAAAACTCAATAAGGTTCTCTAATAGTCATCTAGACAAGAGGTAAACCTACAAGGCCTAAACCTACATGTCTTTAATCTTGAACTTAAACTAAGGAGTGGATGAAAAGGATTATATGTAGATAGTGAAGGCATAGGTTTCTACACTCAGTATGATAATGATATTAATTATGAAATTTTTAGTGAATAGTTGGGTAGCCTTTATATGGTGTTTGTCATGTTTATCATGACTTAAAACAAGGCTTTGAACCCTGACACACAATCCAAAAACTTCAAGAAGTGATTACCTATATATGACTATGTAAAGATAGTATGAAAGTGAAATAATAAGTATAAATATTAATTTAAATGTAATAAAATATACCTATGTTATATTTTATGAGCCTATTTAGGTATGGTAATGTTCAAGTGAAAACACATGCACACCTACAACTAGTCAGGGAGATGAAAGAAGTAAACTTAATGTTTGAGAGGTAGATATGACTCTATTAGGTATGAGATTGGTATACATAATTAAATAATAATTATATAATTTGGAAACAACCCTCAAAGACACCTTCATCACCTACGAAGGTCTCCACTCCTAAGAAACAATGGCTACAACCAATATTGTCAAAGTGTGAGATAGAAAGAAGTTTTGAAGGTATAACACTTTGATAGGTTGTATAGGGTCTGTGAAGAGATTTGTAAGGATAATAATAATTTTAAAATGTTCCCATAGTAATATAAAGGTCTCATTTATAATTTTATACCTAAAAAAAAATAATGAAAAAGGCAAACTCAGTCACATACCTCATGAAGCATGCATCACTACTTACAAGCAGACCCAGTCCAGCCATGAAGGAAATTATTGTGTTGAGGCCTCTAAAGGAATGATAATGATTTGAAATTTGGTATATATGGTTTTAATGGGTTGAAAAATATTTTCATGGAAATTTAAATATCACATTAATAGTGGAAGTACTCATTGTTTTATCTCAAACCTTGCTTACTCCTTGGGGAAGGGTCAGTCAAGAGACTTACGGGTCCACTTCTCAAAGTTTGAAAAAATAATTTACAAACATCATGAATTATATTAAAAGTGGTAAAAATTCATATAATATTTATCCATACACTCTCAGGTGGTAAAATATCTGTGTTCAGTCTAAATGCCCTTGAGAGCTAGGAAGAAAGAGATAGACCTTAAACCCCAACACCCTAACCAGTGTATCCTAAGCATATAGAGGGGTAATGAAGACTTAAAAATCATGTGTAATAATGGAGATGGTTTTTATAGATATTTTTAAGACTCTCATTGTAGGGTTAATGAGTTTCAAGGTCCATAACTCAAAGTAGAACTCTCTTTAAGCTAAAAAATGCTAAGCAAGTCATTCAAAGAGTAACTTTAGATGCTCATACCATTGATCAAACTCTGCATGGGAGTCTGAGAATTTTGGAATAATTTAAGGGGTTTATAAATAATTTTTTATTAGTTTAATTATGTCATTTAATAATTTTTTATTAATAATCATTAAGACCCCAGACATGTCTAAAACCTCTCTTAAACCTTGATAGTGACTAGTCATGGGAAAAAGAGTTGAAAATCACATCTGATGACATATTTTTATCCTTAAACATCTTTTATTTTGTTTATAACTCCAAGGAGGTTAACCCCATGTACTTTTATGCTAACATCACTTGTATGGATTGGTACAAATACCCTATTTTTACATGTTTTTGGTGTTTTTTAGGTGTTTTAAGAAGGGGAGAGTTCCCAATCATGGGATGAGGTCATTTGGAACTTTTCATATATTTTAAAATCCAAAAACATTCACATTAGGTTATGGAGGTGATAAAACCAAGCCCATTTTTCAAGGTAGTCTCAAACAGGCTCAAAATGAGACTAGGTAGTAAGGCCATTTCTTTGTTTGCATACTTTCAAAGGGTCTCAAGACCCCAAAATTTTCATGGAGGTTATTTATATCCTATTTAAAGTGAATATAATTATTTTTGGTGATTTCAAATGTGTGTCATAATTCTATAGGAATAAAACAAGGTCCAAAGAAAGGACGCCAAATTGAGGCCTAATTCAAGAGAGAAAGGGAGAAAAATGGGTTTCCACTAAGATTCTAAAGATGAAATTTGACATGGATATATAAATAAATATAGGGTCATATAATATTCCATTATTTTTTCAATATAATCCATACAACTCCATACACAAGGAGTTTTATAGGTAAAAAGGCCTAGAAGGGAACTAGGCCTAATGAAGGCTTAATGAACAAAACAAGTTTTTGGGAGTTGGTCCAAGAACCAAAATGGTGTTTTTTAAGAATAATAACATATTTTAAGATTATTCATATAGTTTTTATGAGTTTAAGAATATTCATTTTAGTTTTGGTCCGCTTAGACCAAGCTTAGTGTGGGAAACAAAGAGTTACAAGACACCTATGCACATGAATGATGGAATGATAGGTCATAAGAGTTTCTTAAGGCATGCAATATGTACAATTAGTTTTTTTAGATATGTTAAAGGATAATTCATGGTTTTAAGGCCAATTTGTAACTCCTTTCATGAAAATAATTATAGTTTTCAAGTAGTTAGTTAAGGTGTCAAGCAAGTTTGTAACTCCTATGCTACTTGGAAGATTAGAGTTATTTCAAGAGTGAGAACATGGCCTTGGAGGTATGTTGGACTGTATCATTACTAATTTTATGGTTTTAAATCTCAAATACACTTTTAAACTTTATTATACCACACCTCTCTCTCTCTCTCTCTCTCTCTCTCTCTCTCTCTCTCTCTCTCTCTCTCTCTCTCTCTCTCTCTCTCTCTCTCTCTCTCTCTCTCTCTCTCTCTCTCTCTCTCTCTCTCTCTCTCTCTCTCTCTCCACCGTTCTCTATATATTGAGCCACTTTTGGCTAAGTTTGTATCCTCCACTTGGGTATGGCAAAGCCTTGCCCATTTTTTCAGCCTTTTATCAATAAAATAATTGATGTTTTGCTCATTTTATGACTACATGTAGTGATAAATATCTAAATTCTTGATTTCATCAAGTGTAGATATATGTCACCTTATTTGTGTCTTATTTATCTTGCCTCATGTGGTTATTTCTCTATTTCAAGTTGTAGTTGGTGTCATCATGGGTCTCTTATGGGATTAAAAGTGGAATTAGTCTTCCCTCTCAGACATACAATGCCTTAAACTTATACAAAACATTGATGTAATATTTTTAGTCTAGGATGTGTGTATGTTCGTGCTGTCTTGTAGGTCTTTATGCATTATGCAATGTGTGGTAATGGTCAATAAAGTTTGGTACATCACCACTGTAGTTAGGTTTATTTTAGGTTTTTATCCCCCTTTTCAAATGAATAAAGTAGTGAAAGTGATACTAAGTGATTCATCAAGGGGAGCTAACTCTTTAATCTAGAGGTTTGCCCATGTTATAGACAACCCCACAAGTCTAGGAGTAATCCCATGTTTCACCAAATTTGGAGAGGTTTGAACAACCTTATCCTAGGGTGAAAAATTTGGTGATAACATTTATCATTTTCAATCATATGATTATGTGATTAAAATAATGCTAACATTTATAGTAAAATAAGTAAACCATGAACCAACTCTATTTGAGATTCTATGGTTTGTTATTTATTTATTTATTAATTGTCTAACCTGGACCACACTATAAAGATAAATAGGTCCATATCTATCCTAGAATGGAATAGCTTGTCAAGTCATCCATAAATATTTTAGGAACTCAACATGATTTACTTGAGGATCCCTTTGATCTCCTCTCAATGTTTCAAAAATGATCATACAAAAAACAATCAAGGAGCACATTATCACTTAAAAATTGGATGTGTTAAATGTGCAATTTGAAAACATGCCTTGTAGACTATTGCATTTTAATTTTAAAGGAGTAGATATGAATGTTATTCAATATTATCACCCAAATCTATTACTAGCTATAAGAGTCTTCAAAATCAATTCTTGTTTTAATTTGGAAGCCTAGAGGAAGATACCCTCTCTTTCATGAATGTCTTGCCCAATAATCAGAAGAACTAAGATCCTATCACCATCACTTTAGTGGAGACTATTTTTTATGATCCACCTGATCATGATTTTCATGATATGATTGAAGAGAATGAATGCATTATAGACATTAAATAATAAACCTTAAAGTTACAAAATAGAACACAAACATCAATAAGAGGATGAAATTGATAGGTAGAATGATATTATTATTTCAATAGAACTTTCCCAGTTAGATCATGTTGGATACCAAACTTCTTTGATCAATCATGATTTTTCTGTTAAGGAATCTGAAGTTTCTAGTATTCATCTAGAAGAAAAATTTAGTGGTTTCGAGAAGCTGGATGAGGAAGAGTTATGTTATCCTTCAAAAGTATCCCTTTATTATGAAGCCTCCATCCATACATTTAATGAGTTAATTCAAGAAGGTCAATAACTCAATGGTATCAATGTGTCTATTTTTAGTGTAGGTATTTATTTTCTTAGATTTATTTATTTAGGAATATTATATTCTATCACATTGAGTTTTCCTACATTTAGGATTATGCTTGATTAGGTGGAGTTAGTGTGTCATAGGCATCATAGGTTTGACCATAAGACCAAGATGTAACTCCTCTAACTACCTTTTATGGAGGAGTTACACATCTATTTTAGGATCCTTTGACCACATTGTGTGGATGAGTTACATTTCTATTCCAAGGGTACTTTGACCATCATTTGAGGAGGATCTACTTGATCTCCTATATGTATGCTCTACTTGAGCTTTATTCTCTTAATGAAGATTAGATTTTCTCCACTTGGCTTGTCTCTTACAAAATTTTCATTTTGTAATTTCATCATGCTTTAATAACACTATGGTGTGCACAAGGGTTATATCATGTGATCCTTTAACCATTACATTCACATTATTTATATTTGGTGACATATTCAATATGGTATTAGATCCTATTCAATAAATGAATGTATTGTTTTCATTACTATTATTATTTTTTAAAACTTTAGTTTTATTATATTGGCTTTATCTTAGATTGTCAAGCCTTTCATGAAGATTCTAGTTTTAGGATATATTATCTCTTGTTTGTATTGGTTTAGATAAATATCATCTATAGTTTATTTACTTAGAAAAAACAAAAGGTCACACATGTGCATGAAACATACATGACCTAGTTAGTGGTATGTTTGGCCTTGGTATTGGTCTCACGACTTAGGAAGATTTAAAGACCTAGTTTTTGACCTTCCACTACCCCTTTCAACTTGCATACTACTTTTTAGGAGTTATTTTTAGCCTACACACTATCTACAACCTCTCTAAAACCTTTTCAAAGATATATGAGTGTTCTTTCACTAATTTTATCCCTATAAAGGCTTGTCAAATCTTATCTCAACCTACGTACTGCCTAATTTTAATCCTTATTAATCTAAATAAACTCATTTAAACCTAGTTTGACACCATCTATAGTCCACCACCACTTTGACCTCACATCGCTTAGAGGGAAATTATTCATAGACCTGCACCTAGTTCAGACTCTCCCTCACCACTCATTTTCAGCCTTCATCAAACTTATAACTCTCTATTTAAAGCCTTCTCCACTTGATAAGACCTATTTTGTGAAAAAAAACCACTCTTTTTTCATTAAAAACCACCTATTTGGGTAGTTCATGTTAGTTTTCCTTTTTGGGGTGGTTTTGCCTGTTTTATGGGAGAGAACTTGTTTTTCAAAAGTGCATTAGTGTTAGAATGTTAATATTGACTACATAACACTTTTGAAGATTATTTTTTCTTAAAAGATGGGAATTATTTTTTAAACATGAGTCCTTTTAAAATTATATTTATTGTTTTTAATGTAAGACAATAGTGAGGAGGGTTCATTTTTATTAAAAATGGTTTTTTTTTTAAATTATTTTTCACAAAATAATATACTATTATTGATGAAGGGGAGATTTTTAGCTCTTTTAGGAGTTAAATATTTTTTTAATAAAAATAATAAATTATGAGTATATTTTAAAAAAATATGGGAAACTATTATTTATTTGTAACTCTCTTCATATTTTCACTAGTCGAAGATCAAAGGGTGAGGTCTAGTTTGGTAGTGGTGAACCCCCCTCATATTCAAAAAAATATTCTCTCTTACCTAATCACTATGTATACTTATTTTGGATGCACTATCAATTGAGCATGATGTCACCTTATCTTGAAAATCACATCTTTTTGACATTTTCACTAATTAATCTAGACACATTCTTGGCTATGCTTGACATATTTTGAGCATGCATTATTTATGACATTCAGGGGGGTTCACCCTTTCATAGTTTAGGGGGGTGTATTTTTTTTTGAGTTACTCTTTATTTATGCTTGCACTTTCAATTATATAATAAAAATAACTTTCACTACTATAAAAACTCAACTCATCACTAAAAAGGATCCAAGTTTAATCAACCCACTAACTCACTTTAACTATCATGAATGGAAAATTAAGACCGTAATAATTATAAGGAGTAAGGGTTTATATAAGATAACCATGGGTGATGAAACTGAACCTAACACCAATGTAAATAAATTTAAGTGGTATAACTATAGTGATGAAGCTTATGGGCTATTTAGTCTTTTTTTAACACTTAATCTCCTATTTCACGTAGACCTTTCCAAATCACCCAATGATGTATGGACTATTCTAGGAAATCTATTTAGGGAGGAAGATGTGATGAGAAGTCATGAACTTGCGAATGAACACATTAGCTTTAGTCCTAAGAAGTTTGACACTCTTTAGTATTTATTTGGTAAGTTTAAGTCCTTGAGATTATAATTAAAATAATGTGGGATAAAGAAATAAGATGACCAAATTATTCTTTATATACTCTCTAAACTAGGTCCTGGCTATTCATTCTTTGTCTTTACTTTCCATGCCATTAAAAGTGCTTTGTACACTACATGGAAAATTCCATATTTAGATGATTTCATTACTGACTTAGCCAAAGAGTAAGACAAGTTAATATAGATGGTTGCATTAAAATCCACAAAACCTTAAGCCCTAATTGCTGGGAATTGGAAATCAAAGACTTCAAATAAAGAGAAGAAGAAGAAGAAGAATAAGGATCAAGCAAAAAATAAATAATCAACTTCTATCAAAATAACCATTGAAACCTCCTCTTCCAATGAAAAATCTAAGAAAGAGAAGTTTAACTGTGTTTATTTCAATAAAAAATAGGCATGATGAACACAAGTTCATGAAGAAACAAACTGATCACCTAATTCATTTTGTACATAGAAATAGCATAGGTGTTGATAAGTCTATCAAACATAGTTAATCAACTCAATATTATTCTAAGGAAAAAGGAAAAGGTAAAGATAAATAAATGGGCAAGGCTCTTATACTAGTTGCAACTCCAACCTCTTGATGGGTTATTGACTTGAGTGTTTCCCACCACATGTGCTATTCACAAGTTTAGTTTACTACATTCATAGATACTACAACGTTGTAATGGTGATAAATAGAATATGAGATAAAAACAAAGATAAAAATTCAATTTCATATTATATTCATTGATACCCCATTCCTAAGTTAGAAAACTTATAAAAAAAATTCAAAAATAAAGAGGGAAAAGGATAGAAAAGTATCCTCTTGTCATGCAAATGAGTTTGAAGGTTCCTAATCAAGCAAGTCCACTAAAACCAAACCTTAGTTGAACCTGACCTAATATAAATTTAACCAAAATATAGTGTAAGAGTCTATAGAAAATCACTAAGAAAGGAAGATCATCACCACCATATACGTGAGTAGGAGATGATCAAAATCCTCAACAACACACCAAGTATCAAGATAATGATTTTTTACTAATCAATGCTTAAAAGGTTTCATAGTATAGCATAAAGAAATAAAAATAGAGAAAATAGTAGAGATTAATATATGAAAAATGATAAATTTATAGAAAGCAAAGTGTCTATGTATAATGTGTCTCTTTCAATTCATAAGATGTCAACCATTTATTACGTCGATGCTCTAAAATTTATAGACCTATCTCCAATGATATATCAATTAAAGTTATCAATTACCACTATTGGGGTAGTTACAAGTATTTATTTTTGATTAGAGAAGGTGGTTGAATATGTCTAAGTTTTTTGATAGATTTGGCAAGTAAGCCAAGTCTTGTAATTACAACAGATCCCCATGCTCTCTTAAGATGGTGTTCTTATCTATTATGTCATCTCCATGATCTAAATGTAACTACCACACTATGATTAATGTATTTAATCACTATCACATTGAGTTTTATTAATTTTACATTTAGGTCTATAGTATTTATGCCCAATTCCACTCTCAGGTAGATAGAACAGTCTTATTTTGGCCCTAATGACCTAAACGAGCTACTAATCTTCTTTTACCACCATTCTTTTCTACGTGGCATGTAGACCATGTTCTTAGTTATCTTGGACATCACTTTGGTTATGTGTTTGCTACACTTTGATTTGCCTTTAACATTCACCTTTAATCCCCAAACTATATGTGGTATTGTTTCCTTTACTTGATCATCCTTCACCACTTTTTAGTCACTCAGCTACTCCCCCAAGCTCCATGTTGATCTTCAATTTGGTTAGGCCATTACCTATGTCCTCTAGCCTTAGTCTCACATGATGATTCCAATGACATCATCATAATGAGGTAGTGATATATTTTCATACTTCTCCTTACTAATACTTCTATCTAGCCTAGGTCACCATGATTATGCCACATGACATGATCACATCTATTCAAGACTTTGGGGTCTTTTGGATGCACCCAACACTCCCCACAATCACTAGGGCCCCATAATGATGCCACATGGAATCATCATGGGGATGTAGATCCCCAAGATCAAATCAACTATCACACACACTCATCAAGCTCCTGAGTCCCCATAATGATGCCATGTGGAATCATCATAAGATCTCATGCTCCTAGGGTATTGTTTAATTTTGCACATATCACCTGGGATCCTAAGTCCCCATGATGATGCCACATAACACCATCACATGACTTTAGGATCTTAAGGGATTTTTATTGATCATTTCTTGACCAAATCCCTGAGTCCCTGCAATCATGCCATGTGGCATAATCTTGAGACCCTATGGACCTGACAACTTTTAACAAATAATTCTAAGTCTTTTTAACTAGTCAAGCTCCTAGGTGATTGAGATCATGCCATGTGGCATGATCTCACTCAAATAGGGTCTTGAGAAATAAATACCTACAAAATGTAAGGAAAATCATACTTTCAAAGGCAAATTTAATAAGTCACTCAATAAAACATGAAAATCAGCTAAGAAATTTTAGAAAAATCAAAATTTAGACCATTATTGAGCCTGAATACATATTTGGACAGTTCACAACCATGGAATAAAACATTTAATAAACATGCACATAGTTTAAAACATTTAAACTAGAGATCTAGACTGCAGTCATTTAAGAGACCTAACCACCTAAATTTCAAAGCTAGAAGATAATTACATAAAAATCCAAACTCCATAAAATAGACCTATTAGATAAAATTGGTGATCTAAAGGATATTTTGAGAAGTTATTTTATTTTATTTAAATGTGGTCATTTATGTAAATATCATCAATAGCTTTTTAGAAACTGTTGGAATGTGAAAAATGGAAATTGTATGCTCTAGTTATCATTGGTCAAAGTTCGGTCAATAAGTGGTCAAACTGGAAAAATTGATGGTCATTGAATGTTTTTGAACTAGTTCCATGGTGTATAACTTGTCACAAAATTTTAAACACATTTTGAATGGACCAATTCTGAGTCCGTATGTGAAAGTTATGGCCGATCAAAAGTCAATAGGATGGGTCAACATTGGTCAATGCTAGTCAAACCCAGTCAACAAGAATTAAAGGTGGACCAACGTGGTATGGACATGTGGCAAAACTATAAGCCTCCACATGACACATCTGCGTGGCAAGGTGAGACCAATTTACATGAGATAAAGTTTATTATATATATATATATATATATATATATATATATATATATATATAACATCCCAACAATGTGGGATAAAAATGAATTTTTACCAAATATTAAAAATAGATATTTTCCACACATGTGTTTATAAACAAAAGATAGCCTTTTAATAGGGAATGGAGTTATGATAATCTTTATTCCCACAAAAGTGGGATATTATATGGCATGAATTATTTGATGATTTTTATAATGTAATGTTTAATTAAAACATGTAAAGTCCATATACCTCATGTGTGGGATAAATAAAGCCTCATATTATAATCCCATGATAGAAGGGGATAATTATTAATCCCATTAAAATAGGTCTCTAGATAATTATGAATATTATTTAAAACTGGGAAAAGATAATCATCCAAGCCCACCTTTTGTGGACACATCAACCTATATAAAGGGTCTAGAGGGATCATTTTAAATCATAATAAAATTATGAAGAACAACACACAAGACTTAAGAATAATAAATTAGAGCCAAAAGCAAGTGCTAGATCTAAGAGTGAGAGCCAAGAACCAGAGCTAGAGCCAAGAGCTAGAGCTAGAGCTAGAGCTGGTGGACATCAAAACATTTATTTGTAGATTGAGAACCACTACTAGGGAGAACTAATGTACAAAGTGATTTTACATCAATAATCGATCAGTTCTACATTTGAACAAGACCCAAAGATGTAGCCTAGATCAGTTGAACTTTGTTATCAACTCTGGTTTGCATATTATCTTTGTGGCTCATGTTTTTAGTTTATTATCAAAATTTTAATGTTGATTTTAATTATTATGCCAATTTTAAGTTAATTAACAATAAATTGAGAATTTATAAATAATCCATAAAAATATATTAATTGGTCATATTTTGGACATTCCCTGTGGATGGATCAAGTTTGGTATCAAAGTGGTTGAATTCAATGGCTTGATTTTTGTTTATATTTGATATCAATTTGGTTTTGATTAAATATTTATAGACATTTGGGCTTGTTAATATTCTATTTACAGTGTGTGTTGTTTTGGAAGCATAGGTTATTTACAAATAGCTATGGGTAAAGCCTTGAAAAGAGAGAGGCAAGAAGAGCTTGAATTCATCACTAGACAAATTCAAGATGAGAATGCTTTCCTGAGATTCAAACTCTACTCCCTTGAAGAATAAATTACACGCTTGAAATCAAAGTGAGAAACTAAAGATGAGCTCTTGATGAGATTGAAATATGGTGAATAGAAAAAGGATTTGCCTTTCATGTTAGATCTAGAAACCATGACAAAAAAATGCACTGTATGTTCATCCCCATATTGTTCTTCCTCCTATTCAGATTCAGATTTAGGTAATGCTTTTGGTGATTTTAAAAAACATACTAAAGGCATTGGATCTAAATCATTAATTAAAATGGGATTTGATGGAAGAGGCCATATTAAAAATGGCCAAGGTATTTCTAACCCAATACATGTAGAGTATCATCCTCATTTTGTAGGTTTGGGTTATTCTAGTATGGGAATGGAAATTGGAGAATGTTCCAAGAACTCTAAAGGGAGAGAAGCTTCTGACAACCAAGTGATTACCCTATCAATCCTAAAGGAAGATTATTTACATAAAATTATTGATTCATCGTCATAAGATGAAAGATGTAAGAAATTTTAGAGAAGAAGTAATGAGGTTCCACCTTCTCATTCTTACATAAATTACAATCATAAACATAAGGGAAATTATAAAACTTCTGATGATGCACTCTTTTAGTATAAATGATATGGTTTTAATATATAAAAATGATGGATACTTTTCCATGTACTTTTTATAGGTTAAATAATCATTTTTTTGCCTATTGTTAGAAGAGAAAGTCATTCTTACAGAATTGGTTTCCTAATGAGCTTAGTGTTAAAGACCAATCTCATCATTCAAAGGTGATAAATGGTAAATATGTTTGATTAACCAAGAAGAGGAATTTTTTACACTCATTTTCGTATCAATAGACATCGGGTGGAATAGTGTTGGAAACTTCAACCATCATGTCATCCTAAAATTAGTAAAAAAAAGATGGAAAATAGGCTTGTTACAAACGTAAATGAAGTTGTTAATTCACCAACAGTTAGTAAGTCAACCCTAGATCATGTATTAACTAAAAAGGAAAATCCATTAAAATGGGTTGGTAAATAATTCTTTAAATATATGTTGCATAGATGATGATTGTTGAATGGCATGCAAATAATTCAGAGCATTTGGTTAGATGAGATTCCTATTGGATGTTGAAAGGAAATATTTTTCCCATATTTTTTAACTTTGATTTTGGAGTTTAGATTTATGAGAGGAACTGAGAGACATGTTTATCATGCTCAGTGATCTTATATTTGAAAATTAGAATTTGAATATCCTATTTAGCATTTTTATTTCTTGGTACAATTTGGGAATTAAACTCATATTTTCAGCTTTGGAGATTTTCTATAACAATTATGCGGGTTGATGGGCACATTGTAAATTGATGATTTTCTATAGGAAAGGAATGGCATAGCTTGCCCATATCAGAATAGTAGTTTTAGAGACCATGGAGTCCACTATAGAGATCTCCATGAGACATTGCAAAGAACTAAATTTAGTATTGAAAAAATAAATGTTTTAACTTTTGGTGGAACAAAAGCCTTATTAGTGGGGAGGCATGAACTAGATGATATTTTTAGAAGTTACTTGGTTTTATTTAAATGTGTTCCATTATATATATCTCATCAAGAGTTTTTTGGCAACTATTAGAATGCAAAAAAATGGACATCATATACTCCAATTATCATTGGTCAAAGTTTGGTCAATAGGTAGTCAAAGCTAGTCAAACTAAAGAAATTGATGGTCATGGAACATTTTTTAACTAGTTCCATGTTATATAACTCATCGAAAGCTTTCCAACACATTTTGAACAACCAATTCTGAGTTCGTATGTAAAAGTTATGGCCAGTAAAAGTTGGTCAAAATTCAATAAAAAGGGTCAATGTTGGTCAACATTGGTCAAACCTAATCAACAAGCATTAAAGGTAGACCAATTCAGTATGAATATGTATCACAACTACAAGCCTCCACATGACACATCTAGGTGGCAAGGTGAGACCACTTTACATGGGTTAAAGTTTATTATTTAAAAAAATATATATTTATCTCACATCCCAATAATGTGGGATAAAAGAGACTTTTGACTGAATATTAAAAAAATATCCACACATATGTGGATATAAACACAATATAACCTTTTAATGAGGAATGGAGATATGATAATCCTTATTCCCACAAAAGTGGGATATTATATGGCATGAATTATTTGATGCTTTTTATAATGTAATGTTAAATTTAAACATGTAAAGGCCATATAATTCATGTGTGGGATAAATAAAGCCTTATATTGTAATGACACAATATAATGGGATAATTATTAATCTCATTAAAATAGGTCTTGAGATAATTATGAATATTATTTAAAATTGAGAAAAGATAATCATCCAAGCCCACCTTTTATGGACCCATAAACCTATATAAAGGGTTTGGAGGGGTCATTTGAAATCACAATCAAAGTGTGAATAACAACACACAAGACTTAAAAATAACCAAGCAAAGCTAAGAGCAAGTGCTATAACCAAGAGAGAGCCAAGAGCTAGAGCCAGAATTGAGAGCTAGAGCTAGAGCCGGAGCTAGAGTCAGTTGTTGGAGCCAGAGTTAGTGGACATCAAAACATTTATTTGTAAATTGAGAACCCCTATTAGGGATAACTAATATAAAAAGTGATTTTTCATTAATAATCAATTGATTATGCCTTTGATCAGGACCCATAGATGTAACCCAAATCAGTTGAACTCTGTTATCAACTCTGGTTTACATATTATCTTTGTGGCTCATGTTTTTGGTTTATTATCAATTTTTAACATTGATTTTAATTATTATGATAATTTCAAGTTAGTTAATGAGAAATTGAGAATTTATAAAGCATCCATAAAAATAGAGTAATTGGTCATATTTTGGACACTACCTGTTTATGGATCAATTAGCCACCAAGAGTGAGGACAATTTTAAACTTTGTTTCTAGACTTGTTTGACCTTATTAGTAGCCTTTTGAGAGTCTTTATCTTGGTCTACTAGTCAAACTTAGTCAAACTTGGTCATAGTAGGGTGTCTTGACAAGTGCTTGTCATCTTAAAATATATTTCAAAGTCTAAGAGAGTGAGTCATGAGCCTTATTTTGTCATGCATTCCCTCCATGAAGGTCTTCTTAGATGGTTTGATAGATTAAGGTAGGTTTGACAAAGTTAATGTTATTTTACAAAGATTGAGGTATGTTGACCCATGGTGAGATGTTGGTGTATTAAATTTCCAAGGTTATTTGATGTCATATGGTGAAGGTGAGCTTCTAAAGACAAGCTATGAAAAGGTTAAAACATTGTCATTTTATGTTTATCAAAAGTTAAGGTAGTTTTGGATAAATTAAGGTAATGTCTACCTTTGATAATTTGAATAATTAAATTCATTTTTGGGCCTCCAACACATGTCTAAGATATTTTAAAAATTTTCCTCCCTCACACATGGTCACCCAAGTTAGTTCAACATGAAATGAGTGGTGGGACCCTCCAAATATTAAGAAAGTAAAGTATAACATATAAACACACTTTCCAAAGGCTTAAAAATCATTTTTTCAATGTTATAAATTTATGTTTTTAAGTCTCCCAAGGGTTTCAAAAATTATATCATGCTTTTGGTAGCATTTTAAGGTCCAAATAATGTAAAAAACATTTCATTTCCTCCATTAACCCCTTTGTAATCCTGTGAAGGGCATTTTCAGGTACTCATTCCATGAAGAGGAAGAAGAGTTGGAGCTAGTGATATTTAGGATTGATAGGGGGACCTATGCCCTCAATATTTCATGAATTATTTGTATATTATAGGGGCTTAAATTAATTAAGAATCATTAACAAGTTAAGCAACCCAAAACCCTCTCAAAATCTCATAGGCAGAATCATTTTCTTGATATAATGAGTTATAGGCTAATGGATGGATATGAATGGTTTTTTGAGATCATAAATGGATTTATTAGTCCTATAAAATAATCATTAATCATAAGTGGCATGTGTAAGAAACCAAAAAGAACAAAATAAAGTGATTTTATTACCTCTTGAAGGTGGCAGACAAAGTTTTGAGATCTGTGGCATTCTTGAACATGGAGAAAGTTGTGTTTGGAGTGAAGACAATGTAATCACCACAATAAATCCTACTATACCTTATTAAATTATCTTTAAATAAATAAAAAGGTAAAATTTCAAATATATTAGTAAAGTATATTGAATGTGCATAAGACTACCTATAGGCTATTATCAAAAGTACATAAAAAGGAAGATTCAAGGTGTTGGATTGAATATTAGAGTACTTAAAATTTTTGTTATTTCATTAAAATATTTATTAGTATTTAATACATCAAATAAAATGATCCAAGACATCGTATAGTGTTTTAATCAACATCTTGTTGAAGGAGGATTTAGGCTTATTGAAGATAAATGGAACAATGTTGATTATAGGTTTTGTTATTAAAAAAACAAATAAGAAAATTAGTTTATCATGGATATGAGTGACATATTTGGCTCAATTTTAACCTATAATTTTTATAATTTCACTTCAAAAACATCTCAAATGGAGGTTGTAGGTGGCAACTTATAAGCCATAGGGGTTTAAACTCTCAAGTCTGCCTTCAAGGTCTTAAATGTAAACAAAGAAGGAATAATCATATACAGGGGTGATAAGTGGTATTAATGACCTATTTAAATAAAATATTAATTATAATATCCCATATGTCACTCCAATTTATATAATTAGTTCATTTAGAGGTCAAAATGTGTACTTTCACCCTTCAAAAATAGGAAAGAAAGTTGTATGAACAAACACTTTTGAAGGTTTTGATAAGTAGTACAAGTGAAGTTGGAATTGAAAAAATTAATATCATGGTTATTATAATATCATATCATTAAAAAATAATGGAAAATTTTCCAATAATCACTCTTGAAATTTAGTTTCATGGTACAAACGTATTACAAGGTACAAACCTATATACAATAGTCAAGTGTTTTGTAAGCAAAATTAAGTGTTTGAAGATAATTTGAGATTTTTCAATGGGTGTTTAATATTTAAAATTGTCTAAGGGTAAAATTATATAAATAAAAATCTTAAATAATCATGAAAACATATCATCATGGCTTAGGTTGAGAGAAATATAGACCTACAACTCTGTAGACCTAGGGTCTACATTCTCAAGCAAGAGAAGCTCACTTTGCATAGAATATGAGGGTTGAAGAGAAAAATTAATAATATAAGACATTAAATATGTTAATAAGGTATATTTGACCTTTAAAAATGAGTATAATTTATTTAAAAACATTTATTTTATCCCTAACAAACATCAAACCATGAGAAGCACTTATAAACATGCTAAGAATTCCTTCTACAAGCTTATTTTCAAGAATTTGAGAGAATGTACAATGTTTGCATTGGAATTGGTTATTTTTATGGAGAGATTAAGTATGTATCCTTTAATGGAGTTTTAATGATTTTAAGTGTATGAAAACACCAAAAGATACCTACATCCATGTAAATAGTTCAAAATGTTTACAAAATTAGGAGAAATTGACATGTTTGGAGGTACAAAGGTTGATTTTGAAAAACTAATGATTAGATAAGCTGGAGGATATTATAGAAGACCCAAAATATTATTATTTTTAATTTAAATTCCTTATAACTCTCTCAATTATTTTTTTAGCTTTAGACCTACTTGGGCCCTTACTTTTACCAACTAAGGCTAGAAAGCTTGCAACTTGCCTAACTTAAATTCTAAGCATTGAAGCTTCATCAAAATTTGACAGAAAGCCTTATTTAATGGGACATAAATTATTTTGGTGTTATTTAGTGGTAATTTATGTATTTATATTTCCTTCATTGTTGTAGGCTTGCATTAGGTTGAATTAGGAAAGGTGGGTATTAAGAAAGTATATCTACCTTGGGAGTTATGCCCTAAAATTTTAGGTGAAAATTTAAGGGGATAATGGGTACCCAAATATGATTTATTTTATTTATAAGTGTTTTATATCTCTAAAAAATTATATTTTCACCTAAACATGGCTATAAGGATTAGGCCTCCAAGAGATCAAACATGAGAATGATGAAGACAACTAAGGAACAAAGGTGGAAAGATGATTGATTGAGGATGTTAAATAGGTTTCTAAGGTATTTATACCCAAATAAGATGATTGGTCACTTCATTATCACTTTAATATGTACTTTCAAGTGCTCAAAGGTGTTACTAAGCTGAGCATAACTCCTACACCACCTTGCTCAAGTTGTCATCAAATGGAGTGCACACTTGTTAAAGATAAACCTCATAACTATCCTTTGGTAGCTGATTATTTCTTGTAACTTGTTCCATGATTTATTCATATCCATCATTGGATTTTGACACCTCACTTCTCTCTCTCCTTATTCTTCTTTTTCTTATATAGATACCTAATTTTGACAATGTTTGGAATACTTTTGCTAGATATGGCATATCTCTATCCAAATGAACACTTTTAATTTGCCTTTGAGATGAATAAAGTTTAGTTATAGCCTTATATTATGATTTAAACTAGTTTATGTTCATGTTATTTTATGAATTCTAGTGATAGTATGCTACTTTATCTCATGTGTCCTTGTCATGTTTACCTCGTTACAAGTGATGTGTTATATTTAAAAATCATATGGAATGACACTAAATAGCTTTGCATGGATAAAAAGTGTAAGCATTCACTAGTGTATTTTATATCTCTTGATCATTCCCTTAGTCTATTCATTATACTATAGCCTTTATGTGAAACACTCATGTCTAGAGACCTTATTTGAGTTGTGAAACTAGATTCAGTTATGGTTCATATTCTTAGTGCATAATAGGTATGTGTAGTAGACAAATTTGGTGTATCACCTCCCTATTGTAGTTTATTTTCAATTCTCTCTCCCTTTTCTCTTGTAATTAATAGCTTAGTTTGTAGTTTTAAAGTGATGCATCAAGGGAACTAGCCCTATCTAGAGGTTCAATGAATTCTTTAGGTCACCCACAACCTAGGATTATTCCCATGTTATCACTTAAGTGAGGAGGCTTGAACAACCTCCTTAAGGGTGAAAATTTTGATGATAACAAGAACACTTTATAAACATTGAATATTAACATTTAAAATCCATGAACCTTTCTATAATCAAGCTTAAAATTAAATATTGACCAAGTCATTATAATGAAAACTAATAAATACTGGGTCACTCTTAATCAAAATAAATCATGAGAAAGGCCCAATCAGACTGAACAAATACTTATATAATTATAATAAAGTCCATGATATTAGAATTTATCGATATATAATAGAAAACATTAAAACATTTAGTTATTTTATCCTAAAAATAAACATTCATGCACCAAATTATTGAGTAGAATACTAAAATCACTCTATAAAGGTAAAATAATTTACCCAAAAAGCATAGTCAGTGTTCCAAAAGTTAATTTTTCAAAATCACTTCGAAAGATAATTTTAAAGTAGCTTATTCCTTTGAATTCTACAAATTTAGACATTCAAACCAAATAAATCTTACATTTAATTTTAGGTTCGAGTGCCTATGATTTGGATTTAAAATGTGAAATTGGTGTATTCATGAAGCACACTCAAAATGATACCTTCACACCTATAAATTTGCACTCAAAAGAAGACAACCCAAATAGGTAAATAAAACAAACTAATCCAAGTATAAAAATTAGATTCCTAAGTAAAAATAGGTTCCATGATTTTGGTGATGAAATTATGTTGTGTTGTGTAAGAAAATATAGATTTCATGCACATGTTGTTCAATATCACATTTTACTTAATATAAAGTAATCTTAAAAGCCACAAATCTAGATGGTAATGGATAATATGAAATGTGGGTGCTAAAGGGTTATGTAATAAATACTATGAATTCATGGAAGGGATAATATGACAGATAATTTGCTCAAGTTGGGATAGATTATATTGTAAGGAAATAATTATGTGTTCAAGAGTAGTATTTATATAGGTGATTGGAGGAGTATAAGTAGTGTGAGTAGGCATAGGAATGGATATGTATTGGAAAAAAAATTATTTTTACAAACTAAGGAATGATGATATAGTGGGATTGGAAACATTTAAATGACTACCTTGGGGACCTTTATTTTTCTCATCTCTAGAAATATATAAGACTGATTCAACCTTTTTCTAAATGTTATTGAATATATTCCATAAATTTTACTTCATCGATCTAAGAAAACTTTTCCTTACTATTGGGTTCTAGAATGAGATCCATAATGAACCATTCAAAAGGGTGTGGTATAAGCAATGGAATATCCTTTGAATTTTCATATTATAGACAATGTATAACATATGTTTCCTCTTATTCTCAAGTCATCTCAAATTTGATAAAAGTTATTTTTTTGTGATGTTTTCATTAGAGAAGAATAATGGCATGATATATTAGTGATCCCATTTGAAATAAAAAGGACATGAGGTTGGGCCTTATTTATTATATATTATTCATTAATTTTTCATTAAGTTCATATTAAAACATAATAAATATCATGTTGAAAATTAATATAAGATATGACAATAAATTTCATAATCCTATGTAGCATATGTAGGAAACATTCACTATCCCATCTCTGAGGGTGAAATGAGAGTAACTTACCATGACAATACACTCATATTAGGTGCACCTAAAATAAAATGGATAAAAAATATTCATATGGTATAAATAGGGAACCCTAAGAGTTTCCAATATACTATGAGGTATAGGGAAACTAAAGTCAATGCAAACTATTGTATAATGGCTTAAGTATTTTGGAAATACCCCTCACACCATTATGCCTATAAAATATATCACCACTTATCCCATAATGATGGTCACTAAGTATTTTTATAACTACCAAAACATGGTTGTTATAAAAATCAACAATAAAAAATAGAATAAAAGTTGAAATATTTTTGTGTATAGATATCAACAAATTTTAGCCTAATAAGTTCTTTAGTGTCAGATGTGATCTAAGGTGAAAAATAATTCCTTTTGTGTTGGATTAAACATCAATGTCAAAGAATATTAACTCATGGTGTCATATCTATATCCAAGGTTGAAGGCTATTTCTTCTAGTGTTAAGAATTTATATAAAATCCTAAGACAAAAATAAATAAATTTTCTAAACAAAACTAAGGGTTCACCAAAAAAATTATATGTTTTATTTGATTTACCAATGAAATGAAATAGATTCTTAATTATTGAAATAATGATTTAGATTAAAAAATATACATAACCTAAATGTAAAATAAAGAAACTAAAATAAGCTATAAATAGTAACTTTTAATTAAATGTGCAAAAATATATTGGATATGATTTATATTGACTGTGAAAGTGAATCACTAATAAATAACTAACTAGGAGGATCTGTGAACTATGTTGTGATCATTATTTTTTTTTATCATGCAATAGGACTAGGTTGCACTAGGTGGATAGGGAAGCAATTTGTCCTTATTTATTGACCAAGACTATTTCTCTATTAACTTCAATATTTATTTGTCTATGCAGGCACCTATGACTATCTGATAAGGTCTGTTGATAACCTACAGGTGTAGATTTGATAGGTGGAAATGCATGTAAGAAAAACATAGTTCCTACACATATAAAAAATAGAGATCAAATATAGAAGGGGGAATTGGGAAATGGTAATAACTGAACTATCCTCAAAAAATTGAATGTAATATAAGTGTTTCCTACATATATCCTAAAAGGGCTTCATGATGATGTATTTCTCCAACCTAGAGTGAGTATGTGAATCTTGATACTTGTTATATAGATGCAACTAGTAAATTGAAATGAATTTTTGTCAATGAGTGACCCTGAACTAAATAAAATAGATTTAGACTTTGCCTATGATTTTAATAATAAATCATAACATGAATTATAAATATTAGTGATCTTTTGCTTAATGTTTAGTATAATTTCCAATTTATTGCTAGATGATGCCTCGAGGCCTTGATGTGTTTATATAGAGGAATATTTATGTTAACTAACATTTCTAAAAGTATGGGAGGCCCAACATGAAATGTCTCAAATTTGAATAGTTACCCTTGGATTCTAGGAGACAATGCTACATTAGTAGATAAGGTCAAGTTGTGGCTTTGTATGAACTAGTGCAGTATTGTCTCATAAGGTCTAAGACTATTTGAACTTGGATGATAAGAACGTGTAAGAAAATAATAATGTTTGAATGTTTTTTCTATATTTTCAAGAAATTAAGTAGAATAGTGAAGTATCTCAGAGATATTTCAAGTTAACATAATAGTGAATAGGCCAAACATGGTAAGGATGTCATGATTAAATAGTTTTTAACACTTAATGATTAAATCTGAGTGATGAGATGTTTCTAAATATAAGACACTTGGAAGAAACACCCTTGACTGGAAAGGGACAAGAACTAGAGAAAAGAATAGTCTCATGGGCTGAAATGGTATTGGGAAAATGATCGATGAATGATGAGGATGAAGATTCCTCCCTAGTCCCCACACTCAAAAACAATGGGTAATGTATTTATGCCCCTAATGTTGTTGCTGAAAAATTAAATTTTAAGCTTACAAATTTATTATTGGCTAAATTCAATAGCATCAGACTAAACATAAACACTTTTAAGAAGTGGGCCAACCAAAAGTGGAGACTGAAAGGCTAGTTGGATATTATCACTATGAAAAAAATTATTCTTGGTTAACTTTACAAACCCAAAAGATTGTATCAAAATCTTGACATGATGCCCCTAATTCATGGGAAAATCAAATATATGCCTTAGGAATTAGAAAGTTAGAACAAATATCAATAGCATGGTGATGGAGGATATCCCCATGTGGGTTAATCTCTCGAGATGCCACTAGAATTTTGGTAACAAGAAGTTATTATGGGTATATCTAAAGCTCTAGGGAAATCGATAACAATTGATCCTATCACTAAATATAGATGAAGGACATTAACCAATAAATTAGTGTTATCATCCCATCTGACAAACCCCTTATCCACTCAAGCAATATTATATTGAAGTATGGGGAATGGAATCAAAAAATTGTTTATGAAAGGGACTCAAAAATTTATAAATCTTACAACATTTTTAGTCATACCACCAAAGAATGTCAAGATTCCAAAATAGCCATTAAGCCTCCCATACCTGAGTGGGTAAATAAGGTTTCACAAACCCATCCCATTATAAAAATATCTCCCTTGGTTGCCCCAATAGTCCCCTCATCCCTGCCTCCTCTAATTTGAACATGTAGGAGGTAAATAAAGATTTGATCTCAGACCTCATTTTAGCTTCTTCATCAAATGATCATGTCCCACCCATTTAAGGATAAAATGCTCCTTTGGTAGTTCCCACCTCACCCATGATAATGATAGATATCTTCCCTAAAGATCCATTTGAACCTCAAAGTCTAGTGAAGAGACTAGATGAAGTAGCTACTGTAAAAACTAGTCCCCTTCCCTAACTTTTCCCCATTAGTCACCCTCTAAGTTTAAAGAAGACACAAAAACTAGTATTTTTTACCTAAACAAGGGTAATGTTTTTTTGTTAATAATTCATGGGAAGGGAAAAAAGGTAAAAAAGAGGGGAAATAGACCCATGTCCCTCTCAGAAAATCCAAGAAGAAAGCATAGGTAGGAGAAGATAAAAAAACCCTTGCTAGTATGTATAATATGAGATCTAGAAGAAAAAATAGAAAAAGAAGTGGTGAAGGGTACTCAACGGACCCTTAAATGATTTCCTAACTCTAAAAATTTAATATAATATCATAGAAGATATGGGTAATGAACAACCCTTAGAAATAAAGGTTGGTAAGGAATCTAATTTTAAAACACAATCTCGATATTTGGATACTTCGAAATACTAATATGTCTAAAGACAAAATTTTGAAAAACATTTACAACCTTTGGAAGAAAGCCAAAATCATCGATAGTAATTTTAGAAAGTAGTAGGGGGACTTGTAAATTTTTATAACCCTCAATATCTTAAGGGACCAATCTTAATTAAATCTGAGAACTATATAGCTATCCGCTTCAAGGAGGCCCATAATAAAGTAGAATGTATACTCTCCAAAATTTATGCTTCTAACTCCATAAATGATAGGAATTTTTTTTGGAATGAACTAGAATAATTTATGAAAAATAGCAAGGACTATAAATTGATTGTTGTGGAAGACTTCAACTCTCCCCTATCTCCACTGGAAAATAAAATGAGACTAATAACCTAAATGACTTCATAGCTAAAGTGTAACTAATGTATGTGGAATTAAAACATAATCCATTCACATGGTCTAACATAATATTGGGGGAGAATCTTATACAAGTTAGACTAGATAGGTTTTTGGTTTCAATGAACTGGGGTATTCAATACACCAACACTCTCACCTTCCTACCCAGGATAGGATCATAACATAATCCAACTCCATAAATGATAGGAAATTTTTTTGGAATGAACTAGAATAATTTAGGAAAAATAGAAAGGACTATAAATTGATTATTGTGGGAGACTTCAACTCTCCCCTATCTCCACTAGAAATGAAAAGGAGACTTATAACATATAATGACAACATGAAAAACCTAAATGAATTCATAGCTAAAGTGTAACTAATGTATGTGGAATTAAAACATAATACATTCACATGGTCTAACATAATATTGGGGGAGAATCTTATCCAAGTTAGATTGGATGGGTTTCTGGTTTCAATGAATTGGGGTATTCAATACACCAACACTCTCACCTTCCTGCAAAGGATAGGATCATACCATAATCCATTGATTTTCATGGGGGATAAAATGATGAAAATAAAAATCGTGTGGATTTCCCACCCAAATTTGATAAAATCAATCAAGGAATGGTGGAAAGAATTGGTCTCAAGATCATACATGTATATTCTTTCCATGAAACTCAAGTGTGTTAAAAAGAAATTGAAAATTTGGAATAAAGAAGTGTTTAAGAACATATTTATTTAGAAGAACAAAATTGAGGAACATTTAAGGAAGATAGAGGAAGAAATAAAATTCATAGGCTTGAATATCTTCCTCCATTTGAAGGAAAAGGACCTAATAATAACCTACCATAACCTTGAAGCTAAATAGGAAACCTAATAGTGAAAAAAATTGAGAGGAATCTAGCTAAACAAGGGGGATAGGAACACTAAGTTCTTCTATCAGCCAGCTTCCAGCGACTATAACTCAACCAAAATTCATGAATTTCTATGAGAAGATGGTGTGATATACAAAGAGGAAATTGAAATGGAACAATAGATTATAAAATTATTTAGGAACCTCCTATCCTATTCCCCCTAGAATGAGGAGTTAGAAGTTCAAGTTTTAAATCTCCTTCTTGGAGTCATTTCCCATACGGTTAATACCAATATTCTCCTCCTCCTTCCTTTGAGGATGTTAGAATAATAATCTTTGCTATGGAATGGGAAAAATCTCTAGGATGAGATAACTTTTCCCTTTATTCTTCAAATAATAATTAAATATTATCCAATAGGATGTGCATGCAGATGTCTCTAAATTATTAAAATCTAAAACTATCCTACAAGAGTTTAATTAAAACCTTCTAGGTTTTGATTCCTAATAAAATGTAAGCAAACTAATGGAAGGATTTTAGACCAATTTATCTTTTCTCCACTTTCTATAAATTATGCACTAAAAATATGGCCTTAAAATTACAAATTATCTTAGATAATATCATTCCATATTAATATGGAGCTTTCATTATTTAAAAGATAAATCACATATGGAATCATCATCACTCATACACTCAGTTTCCAACTCAAGCAATCAGGGAATGTTTCTCAAACTTGACATGAATAAAGCATATGATAGGGTTTCTTGGAGTTTACTTGATAAATTTATTGACAAATTTGGTTTCAATCAAGTGGTCAGAGGTCTCATATCCACTTGTATCTCATCTCTCAGGTTATCAATCATCACTAATGGGGTTACTAAAGGTCTTTTACTTGTTAGGAGAGGTTTACATCAAGGATATCCTCTATCTCCCTCTATTCATAATGAGGAAAAAAACTTGAGTAGAATCATATAAAAAGCTAGATCCATAGGTGTTATAAAGGGAATAAGGGTGGCTCCTAAAACCACCTCAGTTACACACCAACAATTTGTTTATTATGCCATGATTATGGGGGAAGATTTGGTTTTTTCAGCAAAATCTTTCATGAAAATCCTCAAAATCTATGAGGATATCACTGGTCAATGTGTTAACTTTAAGAAAAGTAGCCTCTTATTTATCACTACCTTGAAATTTTGCAAAATAAAATATCTAAGATTTTAGGTTGCATAATAAGTAATCTCCTATATTCTTACCTATGAATTCCCCTTTTCAATTGTAGAAGTTAAAATGAGTATTGGAATCCCTTGATCAACAAAATTTAGAAAAGGTTGGTTAGATGGAAAGGAAAACTACTACCCCAAGCAGGTAAGCTTCAAATGCTCAAAATCTCTCTCTAGAGCATATCAATGTATTTCATGTCTCTTTTTACTATCTTAAGTAAAATTGATGATCATTGGGAAAAAATTCAAAAAATATTTATTTGGATGGGAGCCGAAGAGAAATTTAAATTCCCTCTCATTTCATGGGAAAAACTTCTCTTCCTAAAAGAAGAGGTGGCTTCAAACTAAGGAGGATGAAGTAACCAAACCCTTATAGGAAAATAAGGATGGAAAGTTATAAAGGAACATAAATAATGGAAAAAAATCATAATATCCAAATATATGGGGTTGAGGGAAGGTATCAATCTCCTTTCTAAAGAAGGTCTTTATAATGGCTCAACATTTTGGAAAACTCTCAGCAAGTGAAAAAATATTCTTAATAAAGGAAGCAAGTA
Source organism: Torreya grandis (assembly GCA_037957365.1). Classification (NCBI taxonomy): domain Eukaryota; kingdom Viridiplantae; phylum Streptophyta; class Pinopsida; order Cupressales; family Taxaceae; genus Torreya; species Torreya grandis. Next base: position 248,194 of record JARHVA010003418.1, on the reverse strand, counting down.
GAAAATTGGAAGAGGGAAAAAATTTTATTTTTGAGATGATCTATGGTTATAACAACACCCCATTATATCCACTCCTACTTGGGATGCTCTTAGTTATGTTTTCAAGGAGGAAGTTGGATTAAAAGTGAATTAATACTAGGAAGAGGAAGATGGTAGGAAAAAATGGAAACTTCCCATAAGAAGGGGATAAATGCCCAAGAAAACCTTCTCCTCAATGAACTCAATATAAAACTTCAAATCATCCTATTCCTCAAAGAATATGAACTCATTTGGATAACTAACCCAAGTGGTGTCTTCTCGATCAAATCAAGGTATCTGGTTAACTTAGATCAAGAGGAGTTGACTAAGGATTGGAAAATTTTATGGATAAATAAACCTATCCCCAAGGTTAATATTTTATTATGGTTGGTATCCCAAAATAAAATTCTCACCATGGACAATCTGGATATAAGGTGCCCTCCTATCCCTAATAGGTGCTTCCTCTATAGGAATGAGGGTGAATCCACTTTTCACTTATTCCTACATTGGTTGTTTTCTTATGACATTCTAGATTTATTCTTATTGAAGTTCAAACTCTCGTAGGTTAGACCTAACATGGTCCAAGATCCAATAATCCAATGAAAACCCCATTGGGTTTACCCTCCCTTAAATTTTATTTGGGAACTCTCTCTATTGCATATATTATAGGGAATTTGGAAGAGAAAAAACTCTTATATCTTTTATAATTAGTCCCCTAACCTTTCTTCCACCTCAAAAAGGATCATTTCAATTATAAATAAGAGAAAAACCTAATTTTCCTCTAACTTCAATGACCCCCCTCATATCTCTCCTCTCTTTTCCTCTTGTAACCTTCCAAATCCAATTCAGGCATAGAATCAGAAGGTGGATAGGTCTCTAGTCAAATGAATTCCCCCACTAAATGAATAATATAGGGGTTCATATTGATTAATTTAAAAATTGGTTAAAGGATGAAATCATTCCAAATCAAGTCACATCAATCATTCAAAAAGAAAGGACCCCCTCCTACATGTGCGATAATATAAGATTTATTCTCATGATCTATCTAAAAATAGACAAATCCTAAAGTGAGAAGTAGTTTAATCATTAACACATAATGGATATTAGTGTGAATCATAGGAAGAAATGCACTGGACCAAATAATAAAACCCTTGATTTTTCCAAAAAGGGCTTCTCATAAATGGATAGAATGGTTAAAATTAGTAGGCTCCTAAGTGGTGAGACCAAGTAGACAATGGGAGGTGATAGAGATAAGGTGGATCCTAACTCTTATGTGGAGGTGAAGGAGGAACCTAAAACATGGAATAATATTTCCAAAGGAGGTTTAATGAGCTTCATGGAAATAATTTTGGGGCAAAATTCATCCATTTCTAGAGACTTCACCAGAGGTTGGGAAGATTGAATGGTTAGAATGTGAGGCCTCAGCATCACCATTTATGAGGAAATTATTTGAGAAATCATAGGTATGAGTTGTGATGATGTTAAATCCTTTAAAGATAAGGAGATAAAGGATGATTTAATGATAATTGTCTTAAAAACCAATAAACTAGTCCTCTCAACATAGAAAGGTTTTCCTAGAGCTAAATTGCCAAGGAAGTGGCTCGAGATATACCTCCAAATTATGAGGTATATCACCCTTAAGGGAAATCACACAATCATATTTTGCCACCACTTCATATTAATTATTCATTTCAAGTGGAATAGGATAAGTCTCCCATTTTTCTACTAAAATATTTGGAAGCCTCAGTTATGACCTTTAAGGCTAATTCATCCTCTGACCTCCTACACTAGGGGCTTATCCTACTTATTTTAAAGAGAGGGGAACCCCTGTAGGGAATATATCATTTAAGATATTGACATCCCTAGTGAAATTTAATATTCAAAGGAATATAGTGAAGAGGGATGGGATAGGGGAAATGTAAAGATTCCTATGTTTCTATGGGTGAGGAAGATACCAGTAAATTATCCATTGTTAGCAGCTTTGATTGAAACATCTAGGTTGACAAGCTAATTGGAAGCCTTACTACCCAAACCCCAAGGAATAGTATGTATAATGATGTGGATAAAAATATTGAGAGGATCTATGTGAAGGTGCCTATTCACCATATGCTTTGATCTGAACTAGTTGATGAGATCATCAAATTGAAAATGATGCTCTTTTTAGAGGATGTTAAAACTACAATTATCATAGGAAAGGTGGAAAGTACTAAAGACGTAGGGGAGATAGGTATGATTTCCCCCATTAAAAAAGGAAGCATGAACAAATTAAGGATGTGAAAAAAGAGTAGGGGAAGAAAAAATAGGATAAAGGGGAGGAAAAACTCTAAACAATAAAAGGAAAAACATGGTTGAATACATGTCCTAGGGCCTGAGCAAGAGAGCCAAAGGTAAGAAGAAAGGGAAGACAAAGGTAGAAAATATACAGTTTGTTATATACTTGGAATTTGATGAACCCATCCATTAAATCCTTAATTATTTTTGTTATCTTTTGGAGTCTTTTTACTTAGTTTTTGTCTAACTTTTGGTTGAAGGTTCCTAATTATTTGTGGCCCTAGTGGATTATGTTGTATGTATTCTTATTTTGTGTTTAGTTGAAAATCTTTCACTATGTCTTATTAGGGTATAGGACCCTATTCGCACTCTTTAAAATTATTTATTAAAAAAATGAAAATTACTAAACTAAATGATATATGAACCTAAGTGTGTAAACACATTTTGTCTTTTGATGTGAATATTCATTTTGCAAGGTGCCTCATTGTAAAACCTACAATAATTCCATTAAAATTAGTTACTATCAATATGTAAAAAATAAAAAATATGAAAATTGAATTTTAAAACTTGAAAAGAGATAAAATGAAGAATACACCTAAAATATTATGTAATTTAATTGCCTGTAGATTTAAAATGGATAAGTGCATGCCCCTTTGTTCAAACATTTGGAAAAAATTTAAAATTAAGGTGAATTGAGAGTGGTCAAGTCTCAATTTGAAAACTAGTGAAATCCCTTGAGTTGGAAATATTGTGTGCTCCAAAAATCTTCTTAATATATAGAGTACTCTTGTAGAATAACTAAAGGGATGGAACCATCAAATATGGCTTACTATAATGTAACCATAGACATTGACTATCATTAGACTCAAACATTGTAAGAGAAGAGGTGGAACCCCAAAATGTGTCTCGATAAATTTAAACCATAAATGTTGAGTGATACTAAAATATAATGTTTCCCACTTGAAAAATGAGAGGAATAACACTATTGTAGATGAATTTAGATTCTATTTGAAACTTTTACACTTTGAAAAATTGGAATTTTAAATTGCCATGTAGAAACTGTATTAACTAAAATGTAGCCACAGATACTTGATTATGTCTATTTTGGTCTCTTTAATATTTAGTTGAATTTTACACTCATTAAATACTTATTTTTATACCACACTATCCTAAGCACAATAAAATACTTATTTTTTCATCAATGACCATTATTTGTATTTATAAATTTTTTGATTAATAAAATAACCTTTATTCATTTGTATGACTTATTATAGACCCAAAAATTAGCACCTATCCTTAGGTATAAGAATTCTAGGAAGATTTAAAGCTATTAGCTGCTTTTTTCCTCATCCTTTTTGGTTTCCATGTCACAAAAAAATTTCATATTTTCAAATCAAACCCTCCCTAATGTTGACCTTCATATTTTTAGGCTTCCTAGTGTGTGTTCATCCCCTTCAAATAACTATAAAGGAACATTCAATTCAATTATTATAAAACTTGGGAAAGTTCCATTCAAAGTTTTATTACACAAGTTCAAATTGAAAAATGTTCCCTATTCTTTCCAAATCAAGTTTTAGCACATCAAACAATCCATATCCAAGTCTTAATTTAGTTTTATGTTTCCCTAACTTAGCATGATCAAGTATTCAAGCCAATTACATATGCATCCATATATTCAAAAGATAAAAATTACACAAATAACTTAGGTGGGAGAAATACATAGAGGTTTTATCCCTCTTCATAGTATTAGTATATAGGCAGTGCTCAACATAGTAAGATGTTTAGATCTAGCATAACTCTAATCGATAACCCTTTTTACTCCATGTTTTAAACCTAAGATAGAGTTTTGAACTTCAAGAAGATATATTTGGTTTATCAAGAACTAAATAAATAAAAATTATTTCAATAAATCATATTTTACATAATCTCATAGGATTGTTTCATTGATTTCAACATTCTTCAAAAGGACAAAAATTCCATCATCTAATAGGAACACCCATCACTATTGACCATGTTGGGGCATATCTGTCTATATAACATCTCAAGTTAATCTATTGGGAGTATTATAGGTTTTAATCCTTATCAAAATTTTATACATTTTTATAGTCAACACAATCAATTAAATGCATAAAAAATCTAAGTACATCTCTCTTTTTCATAGTTAGTATTGTTTGTTTTCATTATATTTCTTTAATTGTAATTGCTTTCTTTAAGTTTCATATTTGTAAGTGTATTTAAAACACCCTAATATATTATAAATATTTATAAAAATTATGATTAATCCAACAAGTTAAGTCAATTCAATTAAAAACATTTATTGAACCTGCATATTGATATAATCTTGTATAATCTTAAGTCTTCCTTAGGTTTCCAGCCTTCTAGAGTTTCAAAATTTTGGTCATAGCATTTTAAATAGTTTGTCCTAGGGTTTAAAAAATTTATATTTATTTTTATACATCTCATTTTATCCTTTGTTTTAATATTTTTTATGACTATGATAAGATAATTATCAAAATTTTACGCAATCTTTATTAATGCAATTTTTTGTCAAGTCAAGTGATGCAGGTGCATTAACTTAGGAGATTCATTTTTGTAAATTTTTTTAATAATTTTGGTGGTGTGTATGGTAATATATTATTATATGATAATATTATAAGTGATATAATAGTCATATTTTCAAGAATCAGTCATTTTGGTGTATTTCCTATTTCCCCACCTAAACCAAGAAATTCAAAATTTTCAACTTGATCTAAGAATTTTTGTTCTCTTTATTCATTTATAATATGTTATAAATGCAAGAGGTTATAATAGGTTAAAAATTCTTAGACCAAGGTCTCTAATTCCTTAATTCATTCCCAACCTTGTCAAAACTCAACCAAGGTCAATCTTGGAGTTGAGTTCATTAATTTGTTAAGATAGTTGGAGAGAATATAGGAGTTAGAGTGAAGAGTGTGAGAAGAGGAGAGAGATGAGGTAAGTATTGAGTATGTATAATATAATACAAAATATAAATATAATAATTATTTAAGAAAAGAGAATAAAAACTTAGAAAAATAGGGTATTTTAATTGGTTGTATTGTATCTCAATTGCATGAAATTAATGGAACTTATTCATTCTAGTTTATTTTATAAATTCAAGTTGAAAATTTATTTTAATTGAATATTGATTTAGTTTTTACATCATTTATTGTATTTGGAAGTTTTTTTTGGTTTTTCAAGCTTCAATAATATAAGCAAGATTGTTATAGTCCCTTAAAACCTATAGTTACATTCAAGAAAGAGTCATTTTCTTCAAGTTTTATACTATTTAAAAGCTCCAAACTAAATGATTAGGTAGATGTTAATTGGTAAAAAAAATTTAATATTTTAAAAAGAATCAATTAATTTCAAAAATAACCCTTTTTGAAGACTCCTAGCTAGTGTGTAGGCCTATAGACCCAATAATTAGGGGATTGAGACAAAAACCTCCATAAAATGAAAAATAATCCTTAAAAAAATATGAAACTTTGTATGCAAGTTTATTTTTATGTTTTTTATAATATTAATGTGTTTTCAGTAATTTTAATCAATTATAAGATGAGAAACCTCTATTTCTCAATCAATATGCCTAGTTGAAGGGTTAAAACCCCTATTTTTGAATTTTCTTGTATTTTAAGATTAAATGAAGGTAGAAATGGATGAATTGAGTTTATATCAGACAAATTAAGGTGTAAAAGGTTTTTTAATAGTTAATAACCTTGTTTGAACTTAAATTATAGCTAAATATGCTTGTAGTCCTAGTTATCCACAAAACCCTATTTTGTCATTTTTAGAAATTCCAAATAAATACATGGCTAAAGGTTTGTTAGATTAGTGGGATAACATAAATAGAATGTGATAAACTATTATAAATAAAAATAAATCTTATTTATTTATTTATTTATTTTTTTTCTAAATTAGGCTTGTAAGTCTATTATTCTCTTTGTAAGAAGGTTGCAAGTATATTATCCTTATATCCATCACCATCATTTTTGGTATTAGAGCAGGTTAGGTTATGAATTAGAGGTGACCTTAGAAGAAATATTTCCTTGATATAAGTGAATATAAAGTTATGAAAAATAAAGTTTAAATAAGTATTAAGTATGACACTTAGAGGAGTAGCTAGAGGTGGTGTTAGAGCAGGTCAAAGAAGAAAACCAAGAGATATTTTGCTAGAGGAGATAATAAATTTGAAGGCACATTTAGAATTAATATAAATCACTTAAAGAAGAGGTGTTGATATAAGTGGTGTAAGTGAAGAGCCACTAGAATAAGTGGTAGAAAAAGAAGAATAAGAGATAATGGAAGAAAGACTCCTAAAGGTAGTCATAGGGATAACTTTAAATCCCAAATTAGAAGTTCCAGTATATGAAGGTATCTTGAATGTGGAATAATTTTTTGAATGGATCACAAAAATAGACAAGTATTTTGAATATGAAGGAATAGATGATGAAAATAAAGTGAAGTTTTCCATTACAAGTTTGAGAGGTCATGCATCCTTTTGGTGAGATGGAGTTCAAGATGAAAGAATAATAAAAAACAAACCAAATATTAAGAGTTAGGCCAAAATGGTAATCAAAATAAAATGTAAGTTCATGACAAAATATTATTATACTAATCTATTTAATAATCTTAAAAACTTAAATCAAAAGGATATGATATTGAAAGACTATATAGAAGAGTTCTACAGGTAACAATTAGAGTAGGTCATATAGAGGAAGGTAAAAAAAATGTTACAAAGTATATAAATGGTATAAGGTTTACTATACAAAATGAAATCACTATTTTATCCTCCAAGATACGTTTAATAAGCATACTAGTTTGCACTCAAAGCAGAGTAAAACTTATCTAGGAAGAAAACACAACATGCTAGGGGAAGAGTAAATTTTTTTAGAGGTATAGGAAAACATGATGGTAAGAACCAATTGTAGGCCCAAAATGAGGAAGAAAAAAATTATCAAGGTCCAAGTCAAGTTATAAGAGGTGGATACTCATTTAAAAGTAGAAGACCATACACATGAGGAAGAGGAAGAGACTTTTGGAGTAAGTTTTTTAGGTTTAATAAGTATGTATGATACAAATAATATGAGTGCTCAGAGAATTATCAAACAAGTCATGCTATGACTAAGGGAAAAAATCAAATGGAGCAAGTTGAAGAAGAGAGGGTGGGATCACCATCACATGTAGATGAACCTGAAGCAAGAGAGTCTTTGATGATGAAGAGAGTACTGCTCAATCTAAAAAAGTAAGTAAAAGAACTAGCCCAAAGAAATAAATTATTCATAACCACATACAAATATAAAGTTAAGTTATATAAAGTGATCATTAATAGTGTAAGTATAGATAATTTAGTTTCTTCTGAGATAGTTTAAAAAATAGGCTTGAATAGAGTAATCCATACTACACCCTATAAGGTGTCATGGATGAAAAAAGAACATAGATTATTGGTAAACGAGTAATGCAAAGCATAATTTCATATAGGTATTTATAAGGATTAGGTGATATGTGACATCATGTATAAGGATGTATGCCATGTCTTATTGGGAAGACCTTGGAAATTTGATAGGAAAGCCATATATAATGTAAGAATCAATGCATATACTTTTGAGAAAGATGGTAAGAATCATACATTAATACCATTAAGATATGATAATGAAACAATAGATTAAAATACTAATGTATTACTAATAAGTGGGAAAGAGTTCTTGCAGCTAGTTATTGAAAAATAAGTAAGCTGTGCATTAGTTGCCCAGCCTAAAATAGTAATCACAACCATTGAAATTAATGATCTACCCTTAGAGATTAAATATTTTCTAAAAGTATAAATGAGTTTTTTGATATAGTATTTTATTAGTTACCTAATTAAATACCTCCTATGAGAATCATAATCCACCATATATACTTCATTCCAAGAGCTAGTCTACCAAACAAGGTAGATTACAAAGTGATGCCAAAGAAGAATGAGGAGCTAAAAGGACAAGTTCAAGATTTATTATAAAAATGTTTGATCAAGGAGATTTTAAGTACATGTTTTATACCAATATTACTAACCCCTAATAAGGATGGAGGATGGAGAATGTGCACAAACTCTAGAGCTATAAATGAGATCACAATCAGGTATAGATTTCCATTATCTAGAATTGATGATCTTATGGAATGTCTAAGTGGTAAAAGGTAATTTTATATGATATATTTAAAGATTGTTTATAATTATATAAGGAATATAGGGGGATATGAATTGAAAACAACTTTAAAACTATAATGGGTTATATGAATGTCTTGTAATACCATTTGGGTTGGCTAACACTCCAAACACTTTCATGAGGCTTTTGAATGAGGTGCTCAAGTATTTCATAGGTAAGTTTTTAATTATTTATATATATTATATTATGATTTAAATCAATTTAAAGTAATAACATCTTAAGCATATTATAATGGTATTAAATAAGTTATGAAAATATAAATATCAATAAGTGAATCTTCATGAAGACAAAGTTAGTATATTTGGGTTTTGTCATTTCACAATAAGGTTTAAATATGGAAAAAGAGAAGGTCAAATACATAATATAGTGGCCTAATCTAGGGAGTGTATTTGAGGTAAGGATATTTCATGGTTTGGCTAACTTCTATAGTAGATTCATTAAGATTTTTAGTGGCATTTGTGCTCTAATAATGGAAACCATCAAAGGGAACAATAATAATTTTCAATAGGTAGAATAAAGTGAGAAATGTTGTCATTTTTTAAATAAAAATATCATATAACAACCTATTCTATCCTTACCTAACTTTAACAAGCTTTTCCAATTAGAATGTGATGTTAGTGGGCTTGTAATAGAAGATATTTTGAGCCAAGAAGGAAGACCTATTGCTTGTTTCAATGAGAAACTCAATGAATCAAAGAATAAATACTCATCCTATGATCAGGATTTATATGCCTTTTTCCAAGCCTTGAATAAATGGAGGCATTATTTGTTTCCCTAAAGAGTTTATACTCTATGCAGATAACCATGCTTTACAATTTATTAATAGTCAAACTAAATTGAGTCAAAGGCATAGGAAATAGATTGAGTTATTGAAAATATTTTCTTGTGTTCTCAAGCATAAGAGTGGGAAAGCTAATAAGGTATCATATGCATTAATAATAATAAATTTGATTGTGCATGAATCAAAAGTGAATGTTTTAGGATTTAAATCATTGAAAGACTTGTATATGGAAGATATTGATTTCAAGGAGGCCTATGAAGCTTGTGAAAATCTTGTAAGCATGGATAAGAGTCCATGGATGGAATAAATGATACAAGTAATATTATAAATATATATCTATGCATACTAGAGGATCCATGAGAGATTTTTTTTAAAGGAGAAACATAGTGGCAACTTAGTAGGGAATTTTAGGCAAATAAAGACACTTACTCAACTGAGTGCACATTATTATTGGAAAAATATGCAATATTACATGAAGAATTTTGTGGAGAGATTCAAATTTTGTCAAAATTCCAAAGGGAAAAGTTATAATACAAGCCTTACCAGCCATTACCTATTCCAAATAGGTCATAGGATTTAATAACCATGGATTTTATGATTGGGTTGACAAAGACACAATGAGGTCATGAATCCATATTCGTTTTGGTTGATAGGATTTTTGATATGTCACACTTCATATCTTGTAATAAAAAAATTGATGCCACTAATATTTTAAACTTGGTCTTTAATGAGGTAGTAAGATTGCATGGGTTTCCTAAAAGCATTGTGTCTGATAGAGATAAAAAACTTATGGGGATTTTTTGGATAAAAATTTAGATGAATTTGGGAACTAAATTTAGATTCATTTAATATTACCATCCTAATATTAATTTTTAAACTAAAATGGTCAACAAAAGTCTAGGAAACATAATCAGATGTTTGGTGAGTGATCATCCAAAATAGTAGGATCAAGTGCTAGCTTAAGAATAATTTATACACAATGATTCTAAAAATATAATAATATTTTATATCCAATTAAATTATGGAATCCATCCAATAGGATTTTATAATATGATGAACTTGGGTAACCAATATAAAATAAGTGCAAAGGGAGAGGACTTTGTTATAGATATGCAAGAGTTGCATACGCAGGTTAAACAATAATTAGAGTTGAGTACAAGTAAGTACAAGAGAAGTTATTATATGAGAATAAAATAAATTAATTTTGAGATAGGTGATTTGGTACTATAACATCTTAGGAAAGAGATATTTCCTAAAGGAGAGTATAAAAATTTGAAATTGAAATTTCTTTGACCTTGTAAGGTTATAAGGATTTTTTTTTGCCAATGACTATGATTTTGAACTCCAATTTAACATTAGTATTTCACCTATTTTTAATGTGTATGAACTATAAAATTTAAAATTATATGAAAATATATTAAACTCTCTTGAATATGATGATGATCAGACCATCAACTAGGAGCATCAGTTGCCTAAAGCTCAACTAGATGAGATAAAAGCTATCTAGACAAGAAGGTGATGAAGAAGACCATATACAAAGAGTAATTTTAGTAATATATCAAATTTATAATACATAAACTTGATAATGAAACATATATTACTTATTTATAAATAATTAAGCATGGAAATAGTGTTGAATACCTCATGAGCAAGAGCTTATGAACAAATCTTGTTCCTAAGGGGTCTGATGTAGGTGCATCAACTTAGGAAATTCATTTTTGTAATTTTTTTTCTAATTTTAGTGGTGTTTAGGATTATATAATATTTAGTGATCATATTCAAGGTGATATAATAGTTATATTGTAATAATTAGTCATTTTGGTGGATTTCTTGTTTTCCCACCAAAATTAAGAAATTTAAAATTTTGAACTTGTTCTAAGAATTTTGGTACTCTTTATTCATTTATAATGGGTTATAAAGACTTGATACTTATGCAATGTTGTATAAATGTATTATTATATGTAGTAATTTTTTATAATGCCTAAACACAATCCCAACCTTGTCAAAACTCAATCAAGGTCAATCTTGGAGCTGAGTTCATTAGTTTATTAAGATAGTTGAAGATAATATAGGAGTTAGAGAGAAGAATGGAAGAAGAGAAGATAGATAAAAATTACATTAGGAGTATTTAAAATATAATATAAAATATCAATAAAATAAGTATTCCATAAAAGTGAATAAAAAATTAGGAAAATAGGGTATTTTAGTTGGTTGTATTGTATCTCAATTACATCAAATTAATGGAAATCTTATTAATTCTAGTTTATTTTGAAATTCAACTTGAAAATTTATTTTAAGATAATATTGATGTGGTTTTTCAATAATTTATTTTATTTTTATTTTTATTTATAGTTTGGCACCTTCAAGCATATAAGCAAGACCGTTATAGCCCCTTAAAAACTAAAGTTATAGTTAGGAAAGAGTCATTTTCTTCAAGTTTTCTACTATTTCAAAGATAAAAATTGAATGATAAGGTATATGTTAATGTATAAGACCTTTTATAATTTAAATATTTTTAAAATAATCAATAATTTTCAAAATAACCATTTTTGAAGATTCTCATCTAGTGTGCAGGCATGTAGGTCTAATAACTAGGGTTTTGAGATAAACACCTCCATAAAATGAAAAATAAACCTTAAAAAATTATGAAATTTTTAGGAAGGTTTATTTTTATGTGTTTTATAATAGTAAACTGGTTTTAAGAATTTTAAGAAGCTACAAGATGAAAAAAACTTGTTTCTCAGTCAATACCCTTGGTTGATGGTTTAGAAAACCTTGTTTTTGAATTTTCTTGTATTTCAAGATTAAATGAAGGTAAAAATGGATGCATTGAGTTGGGATAATATTAATTAAGTTTTAATTTTTTTTAACATTAATTTTTTTTTTTTTTAATTAAAATTATATCTGATTAGTCTTGTAGGCCTAATTATCCTCAAAATCTTGTTTTGTCATATTTAGAAATTTCAAACAAATACATGGTTAAAGGTCACTTGGATTAGTGGGATAACATAATTAAAATGTAATAAAGTATTAAAAATCACAATAAATAATTATTTATTCATTTTTGTTCTCAATTAGGTTTGTAATCCTATTTTTCTCTTTGCAATAAGGTTACAAGTAGATTCTCCTTATATCCATCACCATCATGAAGTCTAAAATGGGAACAAGAGAAAACCTTAATTGAATATGTATAAGGTTTTTTTATTAACTCTCAAAATGGTTATAGATACCTTTCCTCTAACCATGTCCATGTTGTCACTCTCCCAAGAGGGAAGTCACCTAACCCTATCGTGTCAAATGAATGTAATCAATATGTCCTTCCTCAATCCTCTCTACCTATCACACATCCTATTGGTGGTGTTAGTATATAGTTTTAATTAAAAGTACATGACTTTTGTGCTTATGAATCCATTAAATATCAAATAATCACTTGATAAGGTCAATATAAGAGTTACAATAACAAAATAAGTATTTGATTTCAAAGATCACATCATGATAAAATTGGATCACATTCACAAAGAATCTAAAGTATCTTATTGTGAGTAGTGTAGTTTCATCTTCATATAGATTTTTTTTCCTAATAATACTATACATCATATTTGGATTCAAAACCAAATACATATACAACTAGTGATTCTAAAAGTTCAAAAAATGCTACAAAGATTTCAAGTGAAATTATAAGAGAAATGCCTCAAAATAAAGTGATCAAATTACATATATATAAAAATACTATTTTTCATTTCATATAATGCATGGGATCATACATACTATTTTTTTATTTTAAAAATAAAATCAAAGGTATAATTGATATTGGTGATCTTATAAAAAATAAATAGATCAATAAATCCACTCATAATGCAAATCTTAAAGAACAAGTACAAGTAAAACGAGTGTAAAAAGAGCAAAAACAAAAAATATGGACACAAAAGGATATTTTAAAGAAAGAAAATAATCTAATGGTAAAATTAGAACAAAATAAACTTTAAAAAGAACAAGATGGGAAAGAAAGAGTATCATAGGAAATAATTTCCAAATAAAAAATATGCAAATTTGTCAAAACGTTTCTCATATCCAAATAAAAATATAACTACCAAATCTAATGGCACAAATGTAATTGCTCGGGATTAACAAGAACAATATGAAAAAACACAATCACAACAAGATAAATTAAAAAAAGAGAAACTATGTTAAGGTAAATAAGATAAAATATTCAAAGAAGAGTTTATAGCAAAAAAAATTCAAAATAAATAAAGGACTACAAAAGCTAATGTTACAAATGTAGTTTCAAAAGAGTAAATTAAAAATAATTATATAAATCAAGAACCTCTTATTATGATTGCTAACATAGATGGAAATAATTTTATAGATGTCATGGTTTTAGACTATATAAAGTTAATTTTTTCTCTAAATATTTTATTCTATCTCTCAGATATAAGACTCATTACATAGATCAAACTAAGTCATCTACAACATGTTTGGGATCAATAAAGTTAATAGTCTTGTTTGCTTCAAAAAATTGTTATCTTAATTTTAGCATTTTTTATCATCCAAATGCATATGATGTTGTGCATGAAAGAGTAAGGTTATAACTAATGGGAGTAATGATTGATAAAAATATAGGTTGCATTTCATTTAGAAAATAATATAAGATCCTACACCTTTAATTCATGAAATTAAGGCACAATTTAATTTGTTTCCTAGTGTTCAAGTAAATATAGTTAATGTTGATCTACATCAAAATGAGATAAAACATTTTTACAATGATGAACTTATTAAAGAGAAAAAAAAATCTAAAAAAGATAAATCTAATATATGGTGTAATTAGAGTTTCATACATAGATAAAAAAGATGATCAAAATTATATATCATAAGTTTAATTACAACCTACAAATTTAGTCTTCTCCAATGAGGACTATGATTGGAATGATACAATTAACATATAAGATGAAGATGGAAAATCCATTGGGGATTATGACACACATGATATAGGGCCTTCACATAGGCATCCCTTGATGATATCCTTAGAATTTAAATAATAAAAACATGATTTTACATAGATTATAGATTTTTACATCTTATTCTTCTATTTTATTGCATATGCTATCGCTTGATCCCTTCTTCTATGCCCTTGGATTTTATTGAACTTTTGGCATTTTAGATCTCCTATTTTTCAACTTCAAATTTTGATTAGCTTGAAACATGAATCAATTATTTTCAAAATAGACACATTACTCTATATATTTACAATTTGCACTGACACATACTCATTTTTAAGCCCAGCTAGAACTACCAAACTTAGATAGAACCACCCAACACCATTATCCTAACCAGGTAAACTTGCCCTTTGATATTTTCTACCTAGAAATTAAATTTTAATAATATTGAGCCTTAATAATACTAATTTATGTATTTATCAATTATTTTCATTATGAAAAATAGTGTTGTTCATGCAAAAAAATATTTTTAATCCATATTGCTCAAACATGAGACATTTTTCAAAAACTTTCCATTTGAAGAAATGAGAATGTACAGTCAAACATCTTGTATAAATTGATTGTGCCTATATTATTACAAATATCATAATGGAGGAATCTTTCTCATATTTCACCAATACTAATCTCTCTAAACATGTTTTTATCATGGACACATGTTGTAAGCTATTCATATCTCCTTCATCGTCTTCTATTTTGACACATTGATTCATTTTACTTTAAGCCTTATTATTTTATAAAATGTCAAAATACATAAACATTCATATAATTTGAATTACAAAAGCAATCAAAATATTCAAAAAATCCAAAATTAGGATCTAGACATGATTAGTAATATAGTTTACATATTTGTAATAAATTATTTATCTCATGATTAGGAGATAATATATTATGCCTATATCACACATGTATTTTACTGGTATACATGATTATTTTGTAGGACATACAAACTTTTCTATGGATTAAGATATTTAAATATCCTCTACTCATTAGCCATGCTAAGTTGGAGGAATTTTATCCATAGGTGACATTATGAAGGTGTGTTATTCTAAAACCATTATACTATTGAGTTTTATCTTATCTAGACTTGTCTTGTTAACATTTTAATCTTACATAGTGTACATGATTATGCTATTTACTAAGATATGATAACTTTACATTTATTATGGTGTAGATTACATTTCAAGATTTATTTTCCATTGATGTTATTTATTTTTACATAATAGATTCACATGATTTTTTTCATTATGTTGGCCCTTTCACCTTGGGTGTAAAAATTGATTAATTCATCTCTATGAGATCTTATGTGTTGTGTGTAACATTTAAACATTTCTTTATTTGGCTATTGGATATATATATGGTGTGAAACATTTTAAAAATTCATTGCTTTGGCCTTTGGCCTAATATATGGTGTGAAACATTTAAATATGTAATTGCTTTGGTCCTTGGCCTTATGTGTGTGTGACCTTTGACCATGTCCTTTATTTTTGACATTATCCATGTCTCTCCTGTGTGTAATATTTCACTTTGTGAAAATTGAACATGTCCCATGTATGTGGCCCTTGGCTTTGCCACTTGACATTTCTATCATTTTGCTTGTTATGTGTGTGCTTGTTGAACTTGATGAGTTTGAAAAGTGTCATGATCCGTATGATTCACTCCTAACATTACATACTAATTATACCTATTTGATCCATGATATTTAGTGATACATCCTATGGGCCTTTCCTCTTGAATTATATACAAAGTGCACATCTTAATATATAATCATAGCTATTTTACAAATGCTACAATTTTAAATGTTACATTTTGGCTATACATATTACATGTTAACTTTTATTTTAAGATGAGTGAATTTTTTTGATCCATTACCTCACCTCAAAAGTGTGTTATTTTAATGGGATTTTTATGCATGAAGTTTTTATTAAAAAAAGTGTCAAAAATTAGTTTGGCACAAATATAGTTTCATAAGTTACATAGAGTGTCAAAAATAAGTTTAGCACAAATACAATTTCAAAATTTGTAAATATTATAAAAATCAGCCATTGAAACTTATTATTGAGGCATATGCCATGCAAATTCACTTCATTTTTGGTTTACACATTTTACATTTATAGTGAGGGGGCATGATACAAATTCATGTTTATTATACCATTCATATTCATGATAAATAGTTATAAATGAAGCATTATTTAGATTTATGTCTACATATAATATACATTATCTGTAGACATGGTAGAAGCATAGAAGGAATTCATTTTATTTTGACCATGCACTCAAGAACAAAGTTAAAATTGAATTGCAAGGCATATACAATGGTTGATTCAATTATAATATCATAATGTATAATTTGGAGATTATTGTGTTGGGTGAATATTTTGTCAATCAGCTAATTGATGAGCAAAATAGGTCATATCAACCATAGCAAGGGAGATTGGTCAGCCAGATGTGCAGGTTTACCACATCAAAATGGGACAAATCTCTCCTCTCATTAAGGGGAGGTTCCCTATTAAATATGAGGAGCTATATACTAAATATATAAGTAGAAAATAACACTCAAGGGTGGGATTACACCATCCATCTCTCTTTTTTCAGAGATGATGTTTATAGACAAAGGAGAAAATCCTGATGAAAACACTGAAGGCACTTCTCTTCTTTCAGAAGTGATCTTTCTGAAAATAAATGGAGTTCTTTCAGGTAGTGATAAGTAACTAGTAACAAAGGCACAATAACTAACAGAATGAGGTGTAGCACAAAGTCTTCACCTCAACTACTCAAAGAGTGAAATAAGAAGGATAATGGGGGCACAAATTCATCCCAAGATCCTTGACACAAAAACATAAAATAGACAAACACACTAAAGGCAATTTGTAGACAGCACAAAGTCTTTCCACAATTGGCTTCAGGACACCTTCCTGATTACTTCCACTAGTTCTGCTTATTTCATTAACTAGACAATAACACATTCAAAAGATAGACATAAGAATAGTCTCCTAAAATGACACAAGCTATAACAGCACAAAGTCTAAAATTAACTTGTTTACTCATTCAAACAAAGAAATATGATGAATAATCTGAGCTCAAAGTCTCAATAATTGCCTCTCAATTTTGGCAGAGTTTCCTTCTATAATGGAAAAAATCTCTCTATAATGGAAAAGTCTCCTTTGCATAAGACAAGATTTTTCAATATATGGCAGCCAAGAAAGGCTTGGCACTTTGTTCCATGAAACAGCCCATGGTGCGGTCAATGTATTGAATGTGTTTTCAGTTCTGTTGAGGGACCATGCTTGTAATAGTGCATCTACCTTAACTGTGGCATGCGAATTTATCTAATATGTCTCCTCCAAAGTATAGACTATCTGGTCCTTTCCTTCTCATTTGTACAATTGTCCACTTTTGCCTTTACTTCATGGAAGAAAAATAGGCCGCATCTTTGATTTGGGTGTGCTCAAAAGTCTACTTGGTAGACTATTTCACCTACTGGAAATAAATCCCTTGTAGATATTTTTGATATTTTGGTATTATTCTCTCTTCCTTGTAGTAATTTGAGCTCTCAGGCTCTCTTCTTTAGCTAGTCACTTGGTTCATTTTTCAAGTTTTGTGCTATATTCAAAAACTAACAGATATTCCATTACCTTAAAATTGACGTCTGCAGGGCCGTTAATGGTTGTTGTTTGTTTGAACCATATTGAACCATGAACCTTTGAACCTGTGAAATTTCATTAGTTCATTGGTTCATCAATTTAGGTAGCCTTTATCAGTTCCCTGGTTTAATTGATTCCTTTGTTCATTTATTTCTTCACTTTATCTAGTTGAACCATCCTTTAAACTAGTCTCTAGAATCATTCATTTGATACTTCCTTCCTTGGTCTAGAGTTTCCTTTGACTGTTGAACCTGTGAACCATTGAAATTTGAAATATTTTGGTTCAAGGTTAAATCGGTTCATTGGTTCATTCTTTGTTCCATTATTTTTGGCTAAGTCCTTTAAAGCTTGTAATTCCTTTGGCCTTTTGTCTTTAGAACACCCCAAAGGGAAGGTGTCCCTTCGGGTCTTTGAGAAAGGTCTTTTTTTTGGGTGCCGAGAGCCCCCCACAAGGGTACCTACCCTTTGGAGTCCTTTGAGTGGCCTTCAGGCTTTAATTCCTTTAGGCGGTCTTAATCCTTCATTTCCTTCGGATAAAATGTCTGAAGGAATTCCTTCAAACATTTTGTTCGAAGGAATTCTTTGCTTGCCTTAACCATTTTTCCACTGGGATTTTAACTATTCCTTTAGTTAAAATGCCTAAAGGAATTCCTTCAGACATTTTTTTTGAAGGAAATCTTTCCTTGGCTTTGTCTTTTTCCATCGGGCCTTTGTCTTTCAGGTGAATTCCTTTAGACAAAAGTCTAAAGCAATTCCTTTGGACTTTTTGTTTGAAAGAATTCACCTTGACTTGAATGCATTTTTTGTGGAAAATATTTCTAAAGGAATTCAATCTTTTCTGCCTTTTTCACTTTTTTGAAGAAAATCTTATCAAAGGAATTCTTTTAGTTCTTTGATTTGGTAATTTCCTCAGACAAAAGCCCAAAGGAAACCTTACCCTTTTGACCTTCTCTTTGATCTTTGAACCAATGTTCCTTTCCCTCTACAAGGGCACCTGCCTTCAGTTCACTGCCCTCCACAAAGGTACTTGTTCCTTCAGTTCACTTCCCTCCGCAAGGGCACTTGTTCCTTCAGCTTTGGGGCATTCCTTTGAACCGATCGATTGAACCAACTTTGGTTCAATAGTTCAACAGTTCAATCTTGTTTGAAGCCTTCTTTTTTATCTAAGTCTTTTGATCTCTTTGAACCCATTAAACCCATTGATCCATTTTGGTTCAAGGTTTAACAATTCAATGGTTCAATGGTTCATTCCTTTGATTTTCACTAAGTCTTTTGATTTCTTTGAACTTACTAAATCAATTGAACTTTGAACCTTTGACAAAGTGCTTAACTCATTAAGCTTGCAAAAGTCGTTGAACCTGTTGAACCCATTGAACCTTTGAACTAAAATGGTTCAAGGTTCAATGGTTCAATCCTTTATTTTAAGCTTTTCGATGAACAATTTTGGTTGAACCAAGGCATTGAACCAATCCTAAAATTTCCTAAGTGTTGGAAACTTGCCCCTTTGAGAGAGATCACCTGTTGAAGCCACTTGAACCTATTGAACCTGTTAATCCCTTAACTGAAAAATCTTGAATAATAAATAATTTGAATGCTCAAAATGATTTTTTGAGAGGGGAAGAGATAATTTTGGCTTGTAGGACCAAAATAGTTCATATGTTGTCCCAAAAATGAGTGACATTTTTGGGACAACAACTGGCTCCATTTAGGGAACTTCCTTCAGTTGAAAACTTGGAATAGTTGAGGGGAGTAGAAACTAGAATCTCTAGTGCCTTTAAGTATGCCATTGGGATACAGAGTCATGCTAACCAAAAAAGAAAGGTGCCAAAAACAAAAATGAAAGCACAAAATAAAACTAAAGACTTTGAAAATATACATATGTACAGGTGAACTTATCTGATACTTCAAGAATTGAAGTGCTTCAGATGTTGCTCATTGTGAGGTGGAGAAAAGCACGTGCCGTCTTGATACTTCAACAAAAAATTATTTTCACCATTGATCTGATGGATAGTAAATGGGCCTCTCTAAAGGGAATCAAATTTCCCATCCATTCCCTTTGGTTCTCTTCTCTTGTCCCATAATAGGACTTGATCTCCAATCTAGAAATCATGGTTTCTTGCTTTCTAGTCAAAAAACTTCTTCACCAGACTTTGATGCATAGAAATTTGGTCCACTACCATAGTTCATTGCTCATCTAGCTCAATCAAGCACATGATCCTCTTATCAATGGAGCTTTCATATGTTTGATCTTTAATTGCTTAGCCAATTTCAATGCTAGCAATTCTAGCGTGATTGGTATTTTAACATTAAGTCCATAAAGAAGTTGGAAAGGTGACATACCAATTGCTCTCTTGGGTGTAATTCTATCTGCCTATAAAGCATCAACTAATGCTTTGTGCCATGTTCATTGGTTGTCATCCACCAACTTCCTGGTGATGGTCACCAAGTTCTTATTGTTTGATTCAGCTTGGCCATTCCCTTGTGGAAAGTAATCAGAAGAGTGGGAGAGGGTAATCCCATAGTAAAAATAAAACTGAGTAATCTCCTGGGAAGAGAAACAAGCTGCATTGTCTGTGACAATCTTGGTTGGGACCCCAAACCTGGAAATGATGTTCTCTTTGAGAAAATTACACACTACTTCTGAAGTGCCTTGCTTGGTTGGAATAGCTTCTACCCACTTGGTGAAGTAATCTATGGCTGTGAGGACATAATCATGTCTAGCACTTGAAGATGGGTTTACAGCACCAATGAAATTGATTCCCCACTATTGAAATGGCTCTTCTATCACCACTGGATTTAGAGGTAGAGCAGTCAACTTGGGTCTTCCAATGAACCATTGGCATTGTTCACATCTTCATACCCATTTGTATGCATCTTGAAATAGAGTAGGCCAATAATACCTAGCTCATAGAATCTTATGGGTAGTTAGAGGAGCAAAAAAAATTCCTCCACAGGCCAGATCATGGAAAGACTTCAAAAGTTGGTTTTGTTGCTCTTTATCCATGTAGTGAAGGAACACTCCATCAAGGTTCCTCTTATAAAGGCCATTATCCCAGAGGACAAAATTGGCAACTTTCAACTTGATTGTTCTCCTTTCTTTATGAGACAGGTGGGCAAGACACTCACCATAAGTAAGGAAATGAGAAATATTTGAATACCACTCATTCGTAGTGGAGACAAAGAGGACTATGGGCATGGGCAATAGCTATCTTGATGTCCGAGAATGCCAATTTGCCTTCTTCAGTCCAGCTGAAGGTGGCCTTTTCCTTCATAATGTTTATAATATGGCAAATCTTCTCAGCAAACTCAGGGATGAACCTTCGTATAAAATTAACTTTTCCAAAGAAAGAGTGAACTACAGTCTTACTTGTGGGTAGGGTAAGCTCCTATATGGACTTGACTCTATCTGAGTCAATCTTTATGCCTTCTTGGGATACAATGTGTTCGAGAAGTTTCCCTTTCATTACCCCAAAAATAGATTTCCTAGGATTTAGAGAAATGCCATTCTGGTGGTAGCATTCCAGTACTTGTTGTAAATGGTGCACATGATTAGGATGATGCCTAGAAAAGACTGCTAAATCATTCAAGTACACTATAATGAACTTACCCATTTCATCTTTGAAAGTGAGGTCTATTACTCTCTAAAAAGTGGTGCCAACATGTATCAGGCCAAATGGCATTCTTTTATAGGCAAAGGTGCCCCAAGGTGTGGTGAAAGTAGTCTTATGCTCGTCTGATTCACCAAATTCAACTTGATTGTATCTTGAGAAGTTGTCCAGCATTGATAACATCTCTGAACCGGTCACTGTCTGAAGAACTTGATCCATGATGGGAAGGGGATAGCTATCCTTTAAGGATGACTAATTCAAGTTCCTAAAATCTACACAAAGGCAAATTTTGCCATTCTTCTTCCTCATAGGGACTATGTTGGCAATCCATGTGGAATGATGGATTGGGAAAATTATCCTAGCATTCAACATTTTTTGTATTTTAGATAGAATAGTACTTGATATCTTTGGATTGCACTATCTATATTTTTGCTTGTAAGGCACTAAATCACTTTTGAGAGGAATGTCATGATAGATTTCTTCAATCCTGAGTGACTTCAGATCATCATATGAGTATGCTAGAACATCCATATACTGGTAGAGCAGAGTAGTGAACTTGAATCTCTCCTTAGGAGTGCAACATTTTCCAATGTTCACCATCTTGGGATCTTCCTTGGTACCCAAATTTATCTGATCAAACTCTTAGGAGGAACTTGAATCCATTTACTAAAATTTGATGAATCTATCATGTTTGTCAAATAGCTTCTCAAGGGAAACCAAGCCTTTTGGGATTTTATTCCCTTTAAGTTGTAATAATTTTTTGCCTGTGTCTAAACTTGATTCATGGACTGGTTCAAGCTTCTAAGGTTCACCACCTTCAAAGTGCAGTCATTCAAAGCTATTTTTTTACTCCAAGAAGGCAATTATTTGGCTATCATTATTAAACACCTACCAATGACGTGCATTATCAGGCACACTTGGTTGAAAGACCAACTCGATAGTATACTTGTCTCCTTTGAATTCAAGGTGAAGAACTAAGAGAGTTGCTAAAATAGCTAATGCATCATCTCTATCATTGAATTCCTTAGGTATGGTGGAGATGCTAAAAGCATCAAAGCTTTCAAGTTAATCTCAGACTAGATTGTGGTAGTGGCACAATCTTTCATTCTTAGTTTGATACAGGTTCCTCACTTGAAAAACCATTAGTTTAGTATCTCCTTTGGCATGAAGGAGTTTGACGCCTTTATGTCAAGTAGCCTTCAATCCAAGCAACATAGATTCATACTCTATTGTGTTGTTAGTGTTACTAAACTGCAACTTATATGATGAAGGAAAAATATATCTTTGAGGAGATATCAACACAATACCAAATACTAAACTGGTAGAGGAGTAGCTGCCATTGAATTCTAGAATCTATACCTCAATAGACACTAATTTTTCCTTAGACTCATCTTCGTTGGGAAGGGGGGATCCTTTTATGTTTGCACTGTGCTCTATCTTGTCTTCTATTGTTCTATCTAGACTAATTTTTAGACTATAATTTTCAAAAGTTTGATCAGCTAAAACATGAACATCCTCTGTGGTCAAGAAATAATTACCCATGCCTGAAGACTCAAATAAAATTTGAGCTTTAGGCGTTGATGTCTGAGTGACCACATATTTTAATTCCTTCTCAGGGAGCAACATCTGCATAACACCTTTGCTAGGATCCTCACCTCGAATAGGTCCATGATTAATTCACTACCAAAATCCTTGTATAAATTTCACCTAAGAAGGATGCCATATGATGCTGGGACATCAGCCACCAAGACAGTCATCTTGATTCTCTTGTCTGGGAATGTTGTAAATGCAAATTGGGCATCCTTGATTTATCTAAGCAGTGGCAATTATTTGTTCTCCATGGAGAAATATCTTTCAAATGTCTTGGTTAGTGTGAGACCAAGGGATTCTACCACTTTAGTAGGCATGACATTGTTTGAAGCTCCAGAATCAATGATACAATTGCTCAGCTTGTGATCGTTTATCAACAAGGAAACATAAAAAGGTTCTATTTTCCTAGGGGCAGTAGGAGGAGCAATGACAAGATTTTTTGGGATGGACATGGTCCTTGGGGGATCATGAGTTACTTTCTTAGCATCTTGTCTTGCAAGGATGACCTGGTTCTTCACACATTGAACCAACTTATCCAACTGCTCAAGGTTGAATTATAGGAATTCAATTTTAGACATTTGAATTTTGGTTTTCTTGACATGGTCAATTATGTCAAATGTTTGAAATGAACTAGGAATAGAGAATGAGAGTTCATCCATTTGGTTTTTATAAGGGGGAGGATTGGTCTGCAAATTTAAAATTGGAGGTCAAGGCACAATTGAGGTACTCACCTTTTTAGCAATCACTAGGTCCTTTGGCTGGAAGGGCAGAGTGGTTCCCCACTTAGCAATTAAAATGGCAGGCTAAGTTCATTCCTCTACTCTTTCCTTATTAACTTGCTGGGTTGATTGGTTCTTAGATTGGGTAAATACAATGTATGATCCATCAATTGCTTTTCCTTCACGTCTGGGTTCATCCTAGTAATTTAGGAAACTAATGTTGGAGTTGCCAGCTGATTCTTCTTGGTCTTCTACAAAGAGATCAGCATCATTTTCAGAGTTCAATTCAAGCTAGAAGGATAAATCTTATTTTGCTTCAAGATATCCAACTGCTGAATTAGTTGGAGGTGCTTCAATGGCAAATTTCCCCTGAAGGGGAGGAAGATGATTTGGCTGCTCTTGATTTCTAGCAGCATGGCCTTGGTATGACTGATTAGGGAATGTCCTCCTTGGTACATCTTTGTATGAAGGAGTAGATGACATCCCTTATGCCATTTGTTTTCTAAGAGCTAGCAACTCATTTTCTAGCTTCTGCACCATTGGATCAGTGGTGACTGTAGGTGAGTATTCAGAAGATGAAGGGGATTTACCTTTGTTAGGATCTCTCCTTATCTTTCCTAACAAGATAAGGTCATCTTCTACCTTAGTATCCAAATCTTGAATAGCAGAAAGGTCTATGTGACTAGCACGTCTCATAAAAAAACTCACTTCAGGTAGCTGTGAGTTGATGAAGAAGCATTTGAAGTTTTCAAGTGTTGGCTGAGAAATTATAGGAATTCAGTTCCTCAATTTGTCAAACTTGGCAATGAAATCCCTCATAGGTTCATGTGATTCCTTCTTCATCTACATGAGTTAGGCTAGCAAGGCATGCACATCTTCTGCAAGCTTGAACCTGGCTTCAAATTTAGCTTTGAGAGTGTCCCAGTCAGTCACTGACTGAACCTAAAGATGGTAGAACTAGTCTGCAGCAGTGCATTGTAGTTTTTCCACAAATAGCCTAACTGTTATGTTATCATACTCCACTCCTATCACACCATAGGCTATTCTAAAGTCAGAAATATGTTCATTAGAATGAACCTTCCCATCACCAAAGAATTTGGGGAAATTCTTCCTTAAACTACATGGAAGCTCATTTAGAGGTGGGGTCAAATTTAGCGGACCAAAAGAGTTACCCTAGGGGCCTTAAACTACCATGATTTGATTATGGATAGTGGGGATGACAAATTTGGGTGGAGTATGTATAGGCAAAGCTCTACTAATAATAGAAAAGAAAGCTCTACCTTGTGTTGGTGACCTAGTACAAGTAGGAGGAACACTCTTGGATTGTTGAACTTGAAGTTGGGGAGGGAACAAATCAAAATTGCCCTACTGCACCAACTCAAAAATAAGGTCAACAACACCTTAGGATCTCTAGTTTCTGGTATAGCATGGAGTTTCCATATTGTAGAACAAAAATATAAAAGAGTTGGCTCAACTTCAGCTTGAAGCTTGAGACTTCAGCTATGCACTCTTCCCTAGTAGAGTCACCAAAAAACTATCGCACAAGGTTGGGAGAAAAATGGTAAAGCTATAATGATAATGTATAAGACACAGAACAGAGTCACCAAAGTATATAATGGATAAGGGTAGGAATTATTCATTGTTCCCCAGTAGAGTCACAAAAAAATTGTTGGGTGAATATTTTGTCAATCAGCTAACTAATGAGCAAAATAGGTCATATCAACTGTAGCAAGGGAGATTGGTTGAATATATGTACAAGTTTACCACATCAAAAGGGGACAAATCTCTCCTCTGATCAAGAGGAGGTTCCCTATTAAATATAAGGAGATATATACTAAATATATAAGCATAAAATAACACTCAAGGGTAGGATTACACCATCCATCTATCTTTTTTTAGAGATGATGTTTACAAATAAAGGAGAAAATCTTGATGAAAACACTAAAAGTACTTCTCTTCTTTCAGAAGTGATCTTGTAGGAAACAACAGGAGTTCTTTCAGGCAGTGACAAGTAATTGGTAACAAAGGCGCAATAACCAGTAGAATGAGGTCTAACACAAAGTCTTCACCTCAGCTACTCAAAGAGTGAAATATGAAGGATAATGGGGGCATAAATTCATCCCAAGATCCTTGACACAGAAATAGAAAATTGATAAACACACTAAAGGCAATTTGTAGACAACACAAAGTCTTTCCACAATTGGCTTCAGGACACCTTCCTGATTAACTCCACTAGTTCTACTTATTTCATTAAGTGGACAAGAACACATTCAGAAGACAGACAAAAGAATAGTCTCCTAAAATGACACAAGCTATAATAGCACAAAGTCTGAAAGTAACTTGATTACTCATTCAAATAAAGAAATATGATGAACAATCTGAGCTCAAAGTCTCAGTAATCACCTCTCAATTTTGGCAGAGTTTCCTTCTATAATGGAAAAAATCTCTCTATAATGGAAAAGTCTCTCTATAATGGAAAAGTCTCATTTGCATAAGATAAGAGTTTTCAATATATGGCAGCCAAGAAGGCTTGGTGCTTTGTTCCATGAATTTCCCATGCCATAGTCAATGCATTAAATGCATTTTTAGTTTTGTTGAGGGACCATGCTTGGAACAGTGCATCCACCTTAACTGTAGTGCACCAATTCATCTAATATGTCTCCTCCAAAGTATAGACTGTTTGGTCCTTTCCTTCTCATTTATGCAGCTGTCCACTTTTGCCTTTACTTCATGGAAGAAAAATAGGCCACGTCCTTGATTTGGTTGTGCTCAGAAGTCTACTTGGTGGACCTTTCACCTACTAGAAATAAATCCCTTGTAGATATTTCTGATCTTTTGGTATTGTTCTCTCTTCCATGTAGCAATTTGAGCTCTCAGGCTCTCTTCTTCAACTGGTCATTTGGTTTATTTTTCAAGTTCTATGCCATATTAAAAAACTAACGGATATTCCATTACCTTAAAATTGACATCTATAGGGCTATCAATGGTTGTTGTTTGTTTGAACCATATTGAATCATGAACCTTTGAACTTGTGAAAGTTCATTGGTTCATCGGTTCAGGTAGCCTTTATCAGTTCCCTAGTTCAATCACTTCCTTTGTTCATTCATTTCTTCACTTTGTCTAGTTGAACCATCCTTTGAACTAGTCTCTAGAATCATTTGTTTGTTGCTTCCTTCCTTTGTCGAAAGCTTCCTTTGAACCATTGAACCTATGAACCATTGAACTTTGAACTCTTTTGGTTCAAGGTTCAATCGGTTCATTGGTTCATTCTTTATTCCATTGTTTATGGCTAAGTCCTTTGAAGTTGGTAATTCCTTCAGCCTTTTGCCTTTGGAACATCCCGAAGGGAAGGTGTCCCTTTGGGTCTTTGAGAAAGGTCCTTTTTGTGGGTGTCGAGAGCCCCCACAAGGGTACCTACCCTTCGAGGTTCTTTGGGTGGCCTTCGGGCTTCAATTCCTTCGGGCGGCCTTAATCCTTTATTTCCTTCAGACAAAATGTCTGAAGGAATTCTTTACTTGCCTTAACCATTTTTCTTCTGGGATTTTAACTATTCCTTTAGGAAAAATGCTTGAAGGAATAACTTTAGAAATTTTGCCTAAAGGAAATCTTTCCTTGGCTTTGTCTTTTTTCATCAAGCCTTTGTCTTTCAGGCAAATTCCTTCAGACAAAAGTCTGAAGGAATTCCTTCATACTTTTTGTCTGAAAGAATTCGCCTTGACTTGAATGCATTTTCCATGGAAAATATTTTTGAAGGAATTCATTATTTTTTGCCTTATTCACTTTTTTGAAGAAAATCTTACCAAAGGAATTCTTTCAGTTATTTGATTTGGTAATTTTCTCAGACAAAAGTCTAAAGAAAACCTTACCCCTTTGGCCTTCTCTTTGATCTTTAGACCAATGTTCCCTGCCCTTCACAAGGGCACCTACCTTTAGTTCATTTCCCTTCGCAAGGGCACTTATTCCTTCAGTTCACTGCCCTCTATAAGGGCACTTGTTCCTTCAGCTTTGGGGCAGTCCCTTGAACCGACCAATTAAACCAACTTTGGTTCAATGGTTCAACAGTTCAATCTTGTTTAAAGCCTTCTTTTTTGTCTAAGTCTTTTGATCTCTTTGAACCCATTGAACCCATTGAGCCTGTCGAACCATTTTGGTTCAAGGTTCAACGGTTCAATGATTCAATGGTTCATTCTTTTGATTTTCACTAAGTCTTTTGATTTCTTTGAACTTACTAAAGCGGTTGAACTTTGAACCTTTGACAAAGTGCTTAACTCATTAAGCTTGCAGACATCATTGAACCTATTGAACCCATTGAACCTTTAAACCAAAATGGTTCAAGGTTCAGTGGTTTAATGGTTTAATCCTTTATTTTAAGCTTGTCGATGAACAATTTTGGTTGAACCAAGGTATTGAACCAATCCTAAAATTGCCTAAGTGTTGGAAACTTGCCCCTTTGAGAGAGCTCGCCTGTTGAAGCCACTTGAACCTGCTAATCCCTTAATTGAAAAAGCTTAAATAATGAAGAATTTGAATGCTCAGAATGAATTTTTGAGAGGGGAAGAGATAATTTTGGCCTACAAGACCAAAATAGTTCATATGTTGTCCCAAAAATGAGTGACATTTTTGGGGACAATAGTTGGCTCCAGTTGGGGAACTTCCTTCAGTTGAAAACTTGGAACAGCTAAGGGGAGTAGAAACTAGAATCTCCAGTGCCTTTAAGTATGCCATTGGGCTACAGAGTCATGCTACCCAAAAAATAAAGGTGCCAAA
The DNA here is from genome assembly GCA_037957365.1 of Torreya grandis. NCBI lineage: Eukaryota > Viridiplantae > Streptophyta > Pinopsida > Cupressales > Taxaceae > Torreya > Torreya grandis. Next base: position 219,584 of record JARHVA010003418.1, on the reverse strand, counting down.
AACAAAAATGAAAATCATAAAATAAAACTAAAGACTTAATATACATATGTATAGGTGAACTTATCTGATACTTCAAGAATTGAAGTGCTTCAGATGCTACCCATTGTGAGGCAGAGAAAAGAGTGTGCCATCTTGATACTTCAATAGAAAATTGTTTTCACCATTGAGCTGATGGATAGTAAATGAGCCTCTTTAAAGGAAATCAAATTTCCCATGCATTCCCTTTGGTTCTCTTCTTTTGTCCCACAATAAGACCTGATCTCCAATCTAGAAATCATGTTTTTTTGCTTTTTGGTTGAAGAGATTCTTTACCAGACTTTGATGCACAAAAATTTGGTCCACCACCATAGTTCACTGCTCATCTAGCTCCATCAGGCACATGATTCTCTTATCAATGGAGCTTTCATATGTCTGATCTTCAATTGCCTTAGCCAATTTCAATGTTGGCAATTCCAGGGTGATTGGTATTTTAGCATTAAGTCCATAAAAAATTTGGAAAGATGACATACCAATTTCCCTCTTGGGTGTAATTCTATCTACCCATAAAGCATCAACCAATGCTTTGTGTCATGTTCATTGGTAGTCATCCACTAGTTTCCTGATGATGGTCACCAGGATCTTGTTGCTTGATTCAACTTGGCTATTCCCTTATGGAAAGTAATTAGAAGAGTGGGAGAGGGTAATCCCATAGTAAAAATATAACTGAGTAATCCTTGGGAAGAAAAACAAGCTACATTGTCTATGACAATCTTGGTTGGGACCCCAAACCTAGAAATGATGTTCTCTTTGAGGAAATTACACACTACTTTTGAAGTGCCCTGCTTGGTTGGAATAGCTTCTACCCACTTGTTGAAGTAATCTATGGATATGAGGACATAATCATGTCTATCACTTGAAGATGGGTTTACAGCACCAATGAAATTGATTCCCCACTACTAAAATGGCTCTTCTATCACCACTGGCTTAAGAGGTAGAGTAGTCAACTTAGGTCTTCCAATGAACCATTGGCATAGTTCACATATTTGTACCCATTTGTATACATCTTGAAATAGAGTAGGCCAATAATACCTAGCTCATAGAATCTTATGGGCAATCATGAAAAGACTTCCAAAGTTGGTTCTGTTGCTCTTTATCCACGTAGTGAAGGAACACTCCATCAAGGTTCCTCTTATACAGGCCATTGTCCCAGAGGACAAAATTGGTAGCTTTCAAATTTATTGTTCTCCTTTCTTTATGAGACAGGTGGGTAGGACACTCACCATAAGTAAGGAAATGAGAAATATTTGAATACCACTCATTCGTAGTGGAGACAAAGAGGACTGTGGGCATGGGCAATAGCTATCTTGATGTCCCAGAATGCCAATTTGCCTTCTTCAGTCTAGCTTAAGGTGGCCTTTTCCTTCATCATGTTTATAATATGGCAAGTCTTCTCAGCAAACTTAGACATGAACCTTCATATAAAATTCACCTTTCCAAAGAAAGAGTGAACTACAGTCTTACTTGTGGGTAGGGTAAGCTCCTGGATGGACTTGACTCTGTCTGAGTCAATCTTTATGCCTTCTTAGGATACAATGTGTCTGAGAAGTTTCCCTTTCATTACCCCAAAAATAGATTTCTTAGGATTTAGAGAAATGTCATTCTAGCAGTAGCATTCTAGTACTTGTTGCAAATGGTGCACATGATCAAGATGATGCCTAGAAAAGACTATTAAATCATCCAGGTACACTATAATGAACTTACCCATTTCATCTTTGAAAGCAAGGTCTATTGCTCTCTTAAAAGTGGTGCCAGTATGTATCAGGCCAAATGGCATTCTTTGATAGGCAAAGATTCCCCAAGGTGTGGTGAAAGTAGTCTTATGCTGGTCCGATTCACCAAATTCAACTTGATTGTATCTTGAGAAGTTTTCCAGCATTGATAACATCTCTGAACTAGTCACTGTCTGAAGAACTTGATCCATGATGAGAAGGGGATAGATATCTTTTAAGGATGACTAATTCAAGTTCCTAAAATCTAAACAAAGGCAAATTTTTCCATTCTTCTTCCTCATAGGGACTATGTTGGCAATCCATGTGGAATGATGGATTGGGAAAATTATCCTAGCATTCAACATTTTTTGTATTTTAGATAGAATATTACCTGATATATTTAGATTATACTATCTAGATTTTTGCTTGTAAGGCACTGAATCACTTTTGAGAGGAATGTCATGATAGATTTCTTCAAGCTTGAGTGACTTCAGATCATCATATGAGTATGCTAGGACATCCATATACTGGCAGAGTAGAGTAGTGAACTTGAATCTCCCCTTAAGAGTGCAACATTTCCCAATGTTCACCATTTAGGATCTTCCTTGGTACCCAAATTTATCTGATCAAACTCATGGGAGGATCTTGAATCCATTTGTTATAGTTTGATGAATCTATCATGTTTGTCAAATAGCTTCTCGAGAGAAACCAGGCCTTTTGAGATTTTATTCCCTTTAAGTTGTAGGAATTTTTCACCTGTGTCTGAACTTGATTCATAGACTGGTTCAAGATTCTAAGGTTCACTACCTTTGAAGTGCAGTTGTTCAAGGCTATTTTTTTACTCCAAGAAGGCAATGATTTAGATGTCATTATTAAACACATACCAATGACTAGCATTATCAGGCACACTTGGTCGAAAGACCAGCTCGATAGTGTACTTATCTCCTTTGAAGTCAATGTGAGGAACCAAGAGAGTTACTGAAATAGCCAATGCATCAGCTCTGTCATTGAATTCCTTGAGTATGGTAGAGATGTTGAAAGCATCTAAGCTTTCAAGTTGATCCCAGACTAGATTGTGGTAGTGGCATAATCTTTCATTCTTAGTTTGATACAGGTTCCTCACCTGACAAACCACCAGTTCAACATCTCCTTTGGCATGAAGGAGTTTTATGCCTTTGTCTTGAGCAACCTTCAATCCAAGCAACATAGATTCATACTTAGTTGTGTTGTTGGTGTTGTTGAATTAAAACTTCTATGATGAAGGAAAAATATCTCCTTGAGGAGATATCAACACAATATTGGCTCCTAAATTGGTAGAGGAGCAGCTGCCATTGAATTTTAGAATCCATACCTCATTAGACACTAATTTTTCCTTGGACTCATCTTCATTGGGAAGGGGGATCCTTATACATTTGCACTGAACTTTATCTTGTCTTCTACTGTTCTGTCTGAACCAATTTTTAGACTGTCATTTTTAGAAGTTTGATCAGCTAAAACATGAACATACTTTTTGGTCAAGAAATAATTACCCATTCCTGAAGACTCAAATAAAATTTGAGCTTCAAGCACTGATGTCTGAGTGACCACGTATTTTGCTTCCTTCTCAAGGAACAACCTCTGCATAACACCTTTTACTGGGATCCTCACATTAGATAGGTCCATGATTAATTTTCCACCAACATCCTTACAAAAATTTCACCCAAGAAGAATGCCATATGATGCTGGAACGCCAGCTACCAAGACATTCATCTTGATTCTCTTGTCTGGGAATGTTGCAAATGCAAATTGGGCATCCTTAATTTGTCCCAGGAGTGGCACTTATTTGTTCTCCATGGAAAAACATCTTCTAAATTTCTTGGTCAACGTGAGACCAAGGGATTCTGCCACTTTGGTAGGCATGACATTGTCTGAAGCTTCAGAATCAATGATGTAATTGCTCAGCTTGTGACCATTTATCAATAGGGAAAATTAAAAAGGCTCTATTTTCCTAAGGGTAGTAGGAGGAGCAATAACAAGATTTTTTGGGATGGACATGTTCCTTGGGGGATCATGAGTTACTTTCTTAGCATCGTGTCTTGCAGGGACAAACTAGTTCTTCACACATTGAACCAACTTATCCAACTGCTCAGGGTTGGATTGAAGGAATTCAAATTCAGACATTTGAATTTTGGTTTTTTTGACATGGTCAATTATATCAAATATTTGAAATGAACTAGGAATATAGGGTGGGATTTCATCCCTTTGGTTTTTAAAAGGGGGAAGATTATTCTATGAATTTAAAATTGGAGGTGAAGGCGCAATTGAAGTACTCACATTTTTAGTAGTCACTGGGTCCTTTGGATGGAAGCACAGAGTGGTTCCCCACTTAGTAATTAGAATGGCAGGCTAAGTTCATTCCTCTGCTCTTTCCTTATCAACTTGATGGGCTGATTGGTTCTTGGACTGGGTAAATACAGTGTATGATCTATCAATTACTTTTCTTTCACTTTTGGGTTCATCCTGGTAATTTAGGAAACCAATGTTGGAGTCACAATCTGATTCTTCTTGGTCTTCTACAAAGAGATCAACATCATTTTCAGAGTTCAATTTAGGATGGAAGGAAAAATCTGATTTTGCTTCAAGATATCAAACTGTTGAATTGGTTGGAGGTACTTCAATGGCCAATTACCCCTGAGGGGGAGGAAGACAATTTGGTTGCCCTTGATTCCTGGCAGTATGGCCTTGGTATGATTGATTGGGGAATGTCCTCCTTATTACATCTCTGTATGAAGGAGTAGATGACATCCCTTGTGCCATTTGTTTTCTAAGAGTTAGCAACTCATTTTACAACTTCTGCACCATTGGATCAGTGGTGACTGTAGGTGAGTATTCAAAAGATGAAGGGGATTTACCTTTGTTAGGATCTCTCCTTATCTTTTCTACCAAGATAAGGTCATATTCTACCTCAGTAGCCAAATCTTGAGTAGCAACAAGGTCTATGTGACTAGCACATCTCAACAGAAAACTCACTTCAGGGAGCTATGAGTTGATGAAGAAGCATTTGAATTTTTCAAGTGTTGGCTGAGCAATTGTAGGAATCTGATCCCTAAATTTGTCAAACTTGGCAATGAAATCACTCATAGGTTTATGAGGTTCCTTCTTCATCTACATGAGTTGGGCCAACAAGGCATGCACATCTTCTACAAGCTTGAACCTGGCTTCAAATTTAGCTTTGAGATTGTCCTAGTCAGTCACTGACCAAACCTGAAGATGGTAAAACTAGTTTGCATCAGTGCCTTGTAGTGTTTCCTCAAATAGCCTAACTTCTATGTTTCCATACTCCACTCCTATCACACCATAGGCTATGTTGAAGGTAGCAATATGTTCATTAGGATGAACCTTCCCATCACCAAAGAATTTGGGGAAATTCTTCTTTGAATTGCATGAAAGCTCATGTAGAGGTGGGGCCAAATTTAGCAGACCAAAAGAGTTACCCCAGGGGCCTTGAACTACCATGATTTGATTATGGATAGTGGGGATGATAAATTTGGGTTGAGTATGTATAGGCAAAGCTCTGCTAACAGTAGAAAAGGAAACTCTACCTTGTGTTGGCGACCTGGTATGGGTAGGAGAAACACTCCTAGATCATTGAAGTTGAAATTAGGGAGGAAACAAATCAAAATTATCCTACTACACCAAATCAAAAATAGGGTCAATAACACCTTGGGCTCTCTAGTTTCTGGTATAGCATGGAGTTGCTATATTGTAGAACAAAAATGGAAAAGAGATGGCTTTGCTTTAGCTTGAAGCTTGAGACTTTAGCTGCGTGCTCTTCCCCAATGGAGTCGACAAAAAACTATTGCGCGAGGCTAGGAGAAAAATGGTAAAGATATAATGATAATGGATAAGACATAGAGTAGAGTCACCAGAGTATATAATGGATAAGGGTAGGAACTTGTCATTTTTCCCCAGTAGAGTCACCAAAAAATTGTTGGGTGAATATTTTATCAATCAACTAACTAATGATCAAAATAGGTCATATCAACAATTTTGTCAATTCATTCATTTCTTCACTTTGTCTTGTTGAACCATCCTTTGAACTAGTCTCTAGAATCATTCATTTTCTACTTCTTTCCTTTGTCTAGAGCTTCCTTTGAACCATTGAACCTGTGAACTATTAAACTTTGAACTCTTTTGGTTCAAGGCTCAATCAGTTCATTGGTTCATTCTTTGTTCCATTATTTTTGGCTAAGTCCTTTGAAGCTTGTAATTCCTTCAGTGTTTTGTCTTTGGAACTCCCTAAAGGGAAGGTGTCCCTTCAGGTCTTTGAGAAAGGTCTTTTTTTTGGGTGTCGAGAGCCCCTTGCAAGGGTACCTACCCTCTGGGGTCCTTCAGGCAACCTTTAGGCTTCAATTCCTTCAGGCAGCCTTAATCCTTCATTTCCTTCAGACAAAATATTCGAAGGAATTTAATTCCTTCAGAAAAAATATCTGAAGGAATTCCTTTGAACATTTTGTCTGAAGGAATTCTTCGCTTTCCTTAACCATTTTTTTGCCAGGCTTTTAACTATTCCTTTAGGCAAAATGCCTGAAGGAATTCCTTCAGACATTTTGTCTAAAGGAAATATTTCCTTGGCTTTGTCTTTTTCCATTGGGCCTTTGTCTTTCAGGAAAATTCCTTTAGACAAAAGTCTGAAGGAATTCCTTCAAACTTTTTGTCTGAAAGAATTTGCCTTGACTTAAATGCATTTTTTGTGGAAAATCTTTCTGAAGGAATTCATTCTTTTTTGCCTTGTTCACTTTTCTAAAGAAAATCTTATCGAAGGAATTCTTTTAGTTCTTTGATTTGGTAATTTCTTTGGACAAAAGTTTGAAGGAAACCTTACCCTTTCAGCCTTCTCTTTGATCTTTGAACCAATGTTCCTTGCCCTCTATAAGGGCACCTGCCTTTAGTTCACTGCCCTCTGTAAGGGCACTTGTTCCTTCGGTTCACTACCCTCCGCAAAGGCACTTGTTCCTTCGGCTTTGGTGAAGTCCCTTGAACTGACCGATTGAACCAACTTTGGTTTAATGTTTCAATGGTTCAATCTTGTTTGAAGCCTTCTTTTTTGTCTAAGTCTTTTGATCTCTTTGAACCCATTGAACCTATTGAACCCATTGAACCATTTTGGTTTAAGGTTCAATAGTTCAATGGTTCATTCCTTTGATTTTCACTAAGTCTTTTGATTTCTTTGAACTTACTAAATCAATTGAACTTTGAACCTTTGACAAAGTGCTTAACTCATTAAGCTTGTAGACTTCAGTGAACCTATTGAACCCGTTGAACCTTTGAACCAAAATGGTTCAAGGTTCAATGGTTCAATCCTTTGTTTTAAGCTTGTCGATGAACAATTTTGGTTGAACCAAGGCATTGAACCAATCCTGAAATTGCCTAAGTGTTGGAAACATGCCCCTTTGAGAGAGCTCACTTGTTGAAGCCACTTGAACCTGCTAATCCCTTAACTGAAAAATCTTGAATAATGAAGAATTTGAATGCTCAAAATGATTTTTTGAGAGGGGACGAGATAATTTTGGCCTACAGGACCAAAATAGTTCATATGTTGTCCCAAAAATGAGTGACAGTTTTGGGGACAACATATTTCACACTCTAAATCATTATGTGAGTGAATCCATTATGGATTGTATCCCTAGGGGTGTTGAAGAGGTTGAGATTATAGTTGAATATATGTGTCATGCATGGAAAATGGTAGTGACACTAGCTCAGTGTGTATTTCAATAAGAAGAAATGAGATGGCAATATATATTTACATGTCAACATGTAGTTCAATTGGCCTTACAATTAAATTATAAAATTTAATATAAAAAAATATGTTATTTCATGTGTTTTATAATTTAAAATTATACCATAAAATATTGGTGAATATTTACACCACTTACATGTTAATAAACACCATAACCAGGGGCTCTCAAACTCTAATTATGAGTAGAAAATGATGACAATGGTTATTTTGTACCCTGATCATGTGCACCATGAGTCTTAGGTTGTATAATGCTCACACCATCAAACAATAATTATTTTATCTCAGATCCACTACCAACACTATAGATAGTATCCTACACATATCCAATAATATAATAAATAGGGATGCCATGATTATTTTTAATTATCTAATAACTATGCAATAAATCACTGGAAAAAAATCAATATACCTATAGATATAACTGATATCACCAATAGAGTCAATGTCACTAGGTGACATTATATTTGCCCTCACATAAACTTCCTCTATTATTGTGATGTTTGTATTTGGTCATTAAAGTAAAAATACACCCACACAATCATGTCAAAAAAAATTTATGTAGTGATCTATGTTAGCCACAACCTCTATTTTCTGCTCTTGTGTTGTGGAAATCAAGGGTGTTATTATATGGTCAAAACTAGGTTAAAAATCCTGATATATGTCTCTTATAAGTTTACTAGTGTCAAGATGTAGAGGTACTCCCTCACGCCAATAAACATATATATTTAAATTTTTCCTTCCCTTGCCCATAGTATGTAGGAACATCATAATAATTTACACTAAAGCCTAAGTGAACCTTAGTGTATAACATCTGAGCAAAATATAAAGGAATTTGGTCATTGTTTGGATATTATCCCTATGCAATGATAAACCTAGGGTATATCAGGGGTGTCATAGATACACACCTATTTTTGTATACCGAGTATGCAAGTACCTTATATTTTCAAATGTAAGTCAGAAAACAAAAAAATTAACAAATTTTTTTGTTACAACATTCACTACTTCTTTGTATCCCATTATTCTTGAAACACTATATTTTAATTGTTGTATGAATTTATGAATATTTTATGGATTGAATGGGGTTGTGTTATTAAGTATGACTTAAATTTAATAAATTAATAATTTATATTTTATTTAGTCTATTTAGGTGTTTAATAAGGTTATTTAATTCATTTATGTCCTAAATTAGTTGTTTGGTCAATTTTGGACACTTTCAAGACATTTCTTAAAAAATAGCTAGAAATGTCAGTTAGAGTCCAGTTCAGTATAGATCACTGAATGTTTAGTTAAATGAATTATAAATTTATTTTAGTAAAACTTATATTTTAATAATTCTATTTTTAGAATTTTATTTTTTATTTTATAAACTATTTTTAAACTTTAGTTTGTCTAGTGTACATGTGAATGCATGTTTGATTAACTAATGGAGAGGCTTATTGCATGATGTCCATATATTATCAATGATTTAAACTTGTCATATTTAGTTTATTTTTATTTTACTTAGTTTTTAATTAAATTATTTTATTTTATTTTTACTTTTATATTTAACTTACAATGCAAGTTACCTTGTAATAAACTTATTTTAGCTTTCTTTATTAATAAGAATCACACACAAAGGTAGGGTGGTGCATTAATTCAAAATTAGAAACTTTTTTTCATGTGTAATATTTTATTTTATTATATTTATATCTTAATTTATAACAACAAACATGTCTTTTCAAATTTTAAGTTATTCAATATATTTTTTGGTCAATAATCTCACTGATAACACAAATAGTAATCTTGAGACAGATTGGTTGATATATAGATTCAAGATCATTTTAAAATAAAGTTTATTTTCACTCATAAATACATTTAAAAATTTTATTTGGTATAAAATACATGTTCAAGAAAGGTTCCAAAGGGTTTCATTCCATTATCACAAGAAACAATGGCTTCAGATAATTTTGCTTCCATGAATATTCTTGTTTTCATAAGTGAAAACTTTGAGTATTTAAGAGATTATTTGAAGATAATTATTATATGAAAATGAATTTTGGATAATTTTATCCATGGGTACACACCACCTCAATATTGGAACACCTTGATACAAGATTAGAAAAGAAAATAAAAAGATGAATGAAAAGTAGATGCACAAGATTTCTTCTATATTCAGAGTGTTATAGTCCTAAGATTTATGAAAGAATTACATGATTCAAGAATGACAATGAGGCATGGAATACCTTAGATATTTAATATCAAATATATGTTAAGATAAGATAATAAAAAATCCAAATTCTAAAAATAAATTTTGAAAATTTGAGAATCTTAGATTCTGAAGAGGTAAGAGATTATTGCATAAAGATAAATATTCAGAGTGTTATAGTCCTAAGATTTATGAAAGAATTACATGATTCAAGAATGACAATGAGGCATGGAATACCTTATATATTTAATATCAAATATATGTTAAGGTAAGATAATAAAAAATCCAAATTCTAAAAATAAATTTTGAAAATTTGAGAATCTTAGATTCTGAAGAGGTAAGAGATTATTGCATAAGGATAAATGATTTAGTGTATAGAATGAAGGTTTATGAAGAAACTATACAATGTAGTACTACATTAAGGAATATTTTTATATTTTAAAGTCAAATATGATTGAATATTATGATCAATATTGAAGAGTGTAAGGGCATCAACACTATAAGTGTTGATGAGTTGGTTCGTTCTCTCTTGTCTCATGAGGATAAGATGAAATTATATATAGGAGATCAATAACAATTACTTGAAACCAAGGCAAGGGTTTCAAGACCAAATATCACAATAAAAATAAAAATAAATGGAGTTATAAAAACTTAAATTTAAATTAAAAATATGAATTTAATTTCATGTGTAAGAGTAAGAAATACTTTACTTTTCATTATTAAAAAAAATGGCATGTAATTAAAGGTTGTAGGATACTAGTAGCTAAGAATCAATCTAATCAAGAGAGTGAAAAGAAAAAAATTATAACTAAATAAAGTGATGTTAAAAATAGGGCCCAGATTATTGTCTCACATGTAGTGTGAGAATATATATGAACCATATAATTGTTGGTTATTTGATCCAGGATGCTCAAATCACATGACAAGTCACAAAGATGGTTTCAACATGTTAGATGATTCTTTCAAAAGTAAAATACAATTGGGAGAAGGAAATTCCATCTAAGTTGAAGGATAGGACAACATGAAAATAACCAAAAATTAAGGTAAGGGTAAAAAAAATGTGTTTATTTTTCTCTAAATCTAGATCTTAGTATTGAAAACAATTTTACAAGATATATTGATTAAATCAAAGCATACAAGTTTTATAATCCTACTAGTAAATCCATAATTATTTCTAGGGATTGTATTTTTTTTTAAAAATGATATGTATGTTGATTATAATAATTTAGATATAAAAATCATAATTTAAATGGGGTATCCTCTTTAATTCTTAAAAAGTTATACTCATAATTTTTGTTCAACAGGGAACAATACTAGTTCTTTGTCAAAGACTAGTCATGCATCTTCATCAACTCCAAGTAAGAACAAGAAGTTGTTGAATCCATATTTAGTTAATAAGATGTTAAATGAAAAATATGAGAGGAATACAAGGATTAAACATAAATAATATATTTCATTATTATTCTTATGATGAAAATAGTATGTTTACATTATCATCTATGGCTAGTAAACCTATAAATTATGCAAAAGCTTATCAAGAGAAAGAATAGGTTGATGGTATGAAAATTGATATGGAAAAATTGATAGAAATTATACTTATAATTTATTTCATCCTCTATTGAATAAATATGTCATTGGTATAAATTTGGCATACAAGACCAAATTTTAGAGTGATGGTATAGTAGATAAAATAAAATATAGAGTAGTTAAAAAAATATTTACACAAACATATGGATTGACTATGAGGAAATTTATGCACCTATGGCACATCAAGATACTATAAGACTAATGGTTTTTGTATCTACTAATAAATGTTGGAAAATACATCAAATGATTTTTAATATTTCATTCCTAAATGGAATGATTGAAGAATAATTATGTGTGGGGAAACCACAAGGTTTTGAGGTAAAGGGTAAAGAGTTTTGGGTCTATAAGTTGAAGAAATATATTTATGGGCTGAGTAAAACTCTAATATCTTGGTTCTACAGAATTTATAGCTTATTATTGGATCAATTTTTTCTAATAATTGAAAATGAACCAAATCTTTACATATAAGTTTTGGGTTTTAGTGTTTATAAGTTTGTCTCTATGTAGATGACTTGGTATTTATAGGTAGTTTTATGGATGTGCTGAATATTGTTATGCCCTTAACCTATGCTGCATTTATGGATATGCGTGGCCGACTTGTGGCTTACATATCTTCATATTAGATTATTAAATTTCTTGATGTTCTTAGTATGGTTTGCCTATGGAATAACCATGGCTAAGTAGAGTATATATAAGAAGCAGTGGTTAGTATTTTATCATCATATTGTGAATTTTATTCTTATTATATTGTTGTGAAGGTTTCCCCCTCGAAGTGGCTCAATTATAATATTTAAGTATTCTACTCTTTCACCAATTATTGTTGTGGATATACTTATTCTAATCTTAATTTTTCCATATATAATTATATTGTTGTGAATCATCTAAATGATCTCCTTACAAGTGGTATCAGAGCATTGATTTGGGCAAGTTTCTATAGTTCATTTTTTTGGATCTAGCATCCTGAGCACCAGAAGGCCAAAAAAAGAGAACTTGTTATCTAGGAGGAATTGATTTTTTTCATCATTACAATTTTATTCACGAGTTTTTTTATAAAAAAATAAAAACATTTTGGAAATTATTTTATCTTATGAAAATTAGATGTCATTGGATTCATCTCTACAAGATGACCACAATGATATATTATACTAGTACACTTTTTTGGGTTAAATTTTTTCACCCTTGTGCATAATAGAAGTAGTTGGATTCATCTTGATGAGAAGATCATAATAGTGTATTACATCGATACATTGTTTTTGGTTTGAAACCATCCTAGGGTTTGTGCATGGCTAGTATATACACTCACAGATACAGGAAAGGGAAAAAAACTCTAAAAACTCTTCACAAGGATGACATAGAATCTAAACTTCTAATCCATCTATTTTGAAGTCAATTTAGAAACTTAAGTTAGAGTTACAAGTCATGGTGAAAAAAGTTGATTTTGATATGGTTCAAGGGGATATTATAGGTTTGATAGGGGACTTAAATAGTGTGAAGGATAAATTACAAAAAATATCTTGGAAATTGACCAACTTGTCATCTCATCCACTACAAAATAATCCTCCACTATTTTAGTTTGGTTGTCTTAATCCAAATAATACCAATACCAATTCTGGCCCTAAACTGATGTTACCAAAAGTGGACCTAAAAAATTTTGATGGTAATGATCCACTCACTTGGATCACTAAATTTGAAAATTTATTTGATCTACATCAAACTCCATGTTCACGAAAAGTGGTTATGGCCTCTCTCTCTATCTGGAACCTGAGCCATTCATTTGGTATCATTGGTTGTGTGCTCAAAATAATAAGAAGGGTGTCCCAATTTCATGGTCAATATTTTATGAGGAGTTGTAGCTCCACTATTATAACAATGTCTCTAAAAATTACTTTAATCAACTAGCTAATTTATGCCAAATTGCATGTTTCATCATAGTAATGTATCTAAGGCCATACCAAAGGCACACATGGTTGAGGAAAAATATTTGATTAGATGAATACCTTTCACCAATGTTCATGAATGCACCTTTTTAGCACCATTATTTCATCAACCTACTAGATTGACACCTTAATAAGTGGAAGAAAAGCATGCAAAAGGTTTGTGTTTTAGTTGTGATATAAAATGGAACAAAGGGCATCGTTATGTTGAAAATAAGTTATTTTAAATTGATGGTACCAATGATGAGGAAGAAGATGATGAGGCTTTAGGGGAAGGGTTCTAATAACGTGAGGATTAATATGAAAATTATCAACCTACTATTTATTATCATGCACTTTCAAGCATTAGTACTCCTCAAACCCTTAAGGTGGTGGGGTTTTTTAATAAACAAAAGGTGACTATGTTAATTGAATCTAGGAATACACATAACTTCATCAATAGTAAGTTGATTTATCATTTGAATTGTTTTATTTACCCATCTCTAGACTTTTAGGTCATGATTATAGATGGCAGTAAAATCAACTATTTTAGAAAATGCCATAGTATTAAGCTTCATATGGGAGACTATTTTTTATATTCCCCTATGTTTTCTATTCCCATGGGAGGAGCTGACATTATTTTAGAAGTGAAATGGTTCACCACTTTGGGCACTATTGAGATGAATTTCCAAGAATTATTCATGAGGCCCCATTTAGAAGGAAGGACTTTTAAACTACATGGGTTACCTGCTAAATTTCCACAACTGGTTAGTTCCCACCAAATGATGAAGATTATAAAAAAAGGTACAGAAGGTTTTGTGGCATGCTTATTTTCCATGGAGGTTTAACCAACCAAGGAGTCTACACATTCTAATTTTAAAAAGGTGTTGGATGGCCGTTCTATTGTTTGTGTTGACATGCCAAAATGAATTCTTCCAAGTCATAAACATGATCATGCCATTAGATTCATTCTAGGAAGTACACCACCCAATATCAGACCCTATAGGTATCCTTATGCCTAAAAGAGTGAAATTGAAAATATAGTACAAGAGATGTTGGAGGTAAGAATCATCTGACATAGTCAAAGTGAATGTTCCTCCCTAATGGTCATGATGTAGAAGAAGGATGACAGTTGGAGGATCTGCCCAAACTACAAAGAACTCAAAAAATACCCCATCAAAGATAAGTTTCTTATTCTAGTAATTAAATATTTTCTAGATGAATTGCATGGTCCTATTTATTTTACCAAGCTAGATATTCATTATGGATATCATCATATTTGCATCCATAATCAGGAAATACCTAAAACAACTTTCAAAACTCATGAAGTCCATTATGAATTTATGGTCATGCCTTTTGGCCTCATAGATGCACCATCTACATTTTAAAGTTTGATGAATACTATTTTTAGGCCATTTTTGATAAAGTCTGTATAGTGTTTTTTTATTATATCCTCATCTATAAATTTTTTTTGAGAAGAACATTTGAAGCATGTGAAATAGGTGATTTCTATTCTAAAAAAATATTAGATTTATGCCAAACCTTTCAAATGTGCTTTTGGTGTCCAAGAGGTGAAGTACTTGGGTAATATTTTTTCACATGAAGGAGTGAAAGTAGATCCTAAGAAAATCTAAACAATGATGGAGTGATATGTTACCAAGACCCTCAATAACCTCCATATATTTATGGGGCTAATTGGTTACTATCATAGGTTTGTCAAAAATTATGGTAGCATTGCAGCCCCACTAACCTGTTTGTTGAAGAAAGACTCCTTCTAGTGCATTGATTTAATTACCAAGGCATTTGAATAGTTGAAAATGGTTATGTTTAGAACTCAGGTTGTAGATACTCTTAATTTTTTAAAAAAATTTGTTGTAGAGTGTGATGCATCAAGATATGGCATGGGGGTTGTACTCATGTAATAAGGAAAACCATTGGCATTTGAAAGTCACCAACTTAAGGGAAAAAATAGGCTCAAACCAATATATGATAAAGAGATTATGGTTATTTTGCATGCAGTAAAGCAATGGAGACCATATCTAATAGGTTATAACTTTTATATAAAGACTGATAATGATATCCTAAAATATTTTTTATAATAACACTTATCATCTGAAGAATAATAAAAATGGGTGACTAAAATGTTAGGTTATGATTTTTAAATAATATATAATAAAGGAAAGAGAATGTGGTGGGAGATGACCTCTCTTAGTGGGATGAATCAATTGAGGGATTTTTATGCACCATGACCATGTGGTAGGAAGATTGGCTAGAGGAAGCAAAATTATAATGGGATAATGATAGTGCTACTAAGGATTTGTTTCACAATCTTTAGCAGGCTTCTAACAAATCTAAAAAAATTACATGGAAGGGGAATACTATTAAGGAATGTTTTAATTAGTTTTTTTGCAGAATTCAGGTTGTCATTGATGTAAAATGTATTAAAAGGTCATTAATGTCTTATATGTTATTTTGAGAAGAGACATGGTAAGTACTCATGATGACTCAAGCATAGCCTAGTAAATTATTGAGATCTACATAAGATATTGGCTCTATGTTGTGATATGACAAGCACTATAAAAAGATATGAAAAAGAAGTTGATCATAGTAAAAATGTGGGTTATCATGTTAAATGAGTTTCAAATTTCATCCAATTTATTAATAAGGTATAAATAATATGTGGTTGATGGTCTAGTTCTTTGAGTATGAACATAGCTTGTAGAGGCATAGTGATGTTGTTACATAAATGTATTAGCTTGAAGGTGTGCAATAAGTGGTAGAATATATGAGAAGATGTTTTTAACATGTGATAAGGTTTTTGAACATTTTAATAATGTTTAAAATTCTTCTAATATTAGTAATAATGTCAAATTTTGAGGTTCGTCCTTGAATGAGAGACCTAGTGTGAAGACACAAGCTTGGTAATTTGATGAGGTGAACAGTATGAGACCTATGTGAATAAGGTTAGAAACATGAGAGATTTTTATGATGTTATTTTAAATTTTTATTATGTCTTTATATCAATACAAATTTTTTCCAAGTTCTTTCAAGATCCAAATATGATTGGTGGTTTTAGACCTAACATGCATAAATACATAGTATGGCAAAATAGAGGGTCAAGATGAGTTTTCAAGGTAAGAGTGATCATGTGAGAATTTATTTGGGTTTTTTACATTTTTTTAAGTATTTATATGGATTATTATTTCATTTATTAAAGGAGAAGATAAGAAATCATGTTTTGAGGTCTCATGTGCATGCAAAATAAAGTGATGAGAGCTCAAGAAGGAAGTTTAGATACTTATTTACATGTGTAAAGTTTGCATGGTGTCTTGAGAGTTTTGGGAGAGTTTTAAAAGGGTCATAATAAGTATTTATAATCATTATTTTTTCATTTTAGTGGCAATAATATATTAATAATCGTTAATTAGGTTAACTGGTCTAAACCCCTCTTAAAACCCTTATAGTGTCCCGATTAGTGAAAAATTGTTGTAAAGTGCCTAAAATGGTTTGTTTGATCAAGTTTTATGATTTTATTATATATATTACTCATATAATAATCTCCAAGTGGTAGTGTTGTTTCAGGATAGTGAGTGGAAGCCATAGAAAACTATATGGTTTTTAATAATTTGATGCTACAGGTAGAGTTGACCAGGTCAATACATGAAATTGGTTAATGGTTGAAGGTAAATACTTGTTATTTATGTCCATGGTGTTATTTTTTTATTTATATCATATTTTTCAACTATTTTGGTCATCCAAGATGACCTATCGTTAAAATGGCTAATAGTGAAAATAGTGAGAAAAAGCCAGGCAGAGTGAGAAAGCATTTAGGGATGAGTCATAGATGATTAAGTATGAATAAAATTAATTAAGGTCATTTTTAAAGACCTATAACTATTTTAAATGTTTATCATATTCTTTTTAATTCACTACAAATGGTGTAAACAGTGCTCTCAAGATGGCTTGTCTGAGTGGAGATGGATAGTGAAAGAGTATGTCTCAAAGTTTTTACAAGAGTGGGATAAGAAGAATTGAGACTTAGATTGTGAGAAATCCTTAAAATATCATCCGTGATACCAAGGTGTTGAATCTCAATGCTATTAGAGAGTATTTATATTTTGTAACATATTGATTAATGCTTGTTCATGGCCTTTCCATAACATAGAAATGAGTTATTTGCTTCAATATCTATTATTCTTGTTGGTGACTTAGATCAACCTTGTCCAATACATGATATTCTCATTTATTTTAAAATATCATATAGTTAAACCTTTTCATAGACCTTTGACACTATTATTGCATTTTTCACAATGATCTATTATAAAATTATATAATCCAAGGCAAACAACTTTGTATAATATCTTATTCGATATTAAAAATATTGAATCAAGCATTGAAGATTGAAAGATATTGATCTCTCAAATATATATATAATAAATATGTACGCATCCATCCTATTACTCAAGGCAATCTTAAAATAATTTCATTAAAAATAGCCTAGTCTTATACAATACATAAGTTATGAGGTTGAACCTTGAAAAAATAAACAATTGATGAAATGGTCTATGATCTATGAACCAAAAACTAGTTCTATTAAAGGTTGAGGTTTGAGATGTATTTTACATGTGTTTTAATAAATTGGGCACACTCTAAAATTTCTAGCTACAAATTATAATAGTGAAAAAAAATCATAAAGAAAATTTATTTATTGGGCACACTCTTGAAAAACTTGGTCCTAATCCTATTGGCCTCTTAATGTTGCCACTTAATTCTACACTAAAAATAGGGCACACATTTGCAACAAGAAAAAATCACAATTTTACAATAAAAAAGGGCATAAAATATTATAATAAATCATTATTTAGATATGAAGGAGATAAAACCAAACCATAAATATTCTATTTCTCAAAATATCTCATCTACAGTACTCATCACACGTTTTCTCTCCCATTTTATTGTTTCGTGTTGTTTAATATTGAAAAATTATTGATGTAACTAATGCTTTAAAACGGAATAAATCCTAAATTTATGATTATCTAATTGAACTATGACTAAGTTTTCCAATGATAATTGCACATTGTGATAATATTATATTATTTAATCCCACATTAATATTGTCAATGTCATTAAAAATACAAAATAGAAAAGTTTCAAAGGTTTTATAATTTCACAATTCATGTTATGTGTAAATAAGTTTTTGGAAATAATTTTGGATGGACATTTGGGATCACATCATCATGGATTTTTTATACCTAATAATTTAATTTAAGAGTTCAATCTAAAATTATTCATATGATATTCATAAAATCTTATTTACACACATATTTATTGATTTTAATATTTGAACTACCCATTTATATTTTAACCCAAAAAAATTCTTAATTTATATTACAAATGAAAAAAATATAGTATTACTCTTTTTATCTTTGACTCGAGTATCGTAGAACAATTATAATGTATGTGGGAATCTAGTTATACTCTTCAACTAGATATAAGATTAAGATGAGATTAGAGTGTAATTGTGAGAGTCCTTTTTTTAAAAAATCATATATCCTTTCAAACAAGCCTATACAAAATTAGAGTGAAATGGACATGGATTTTTTTTATCTATCCAAACAAGCCTATATCCTTTCTGGTTGCATTACTATGATAATATCTCCACCTATAATAGAGATGGGAAGTTGAATAAGAATCAGAACTCACAAAAAAAGGTAGAAACTATAGTGAAGAGGGCTAAATTCCTCTCAAGATTTTGAAGAGAATACAAAATCTAATGTCATTGATGTCATAATGGACCTTATGTATTATCAAAGATTCAGAGTGAAAAAGAAAAGAGAAACTATAATGGTACAAATTATGATAGCATTGAATATGGAAATAGATGGAGGTGCTAAAACGATATGAGGGGCATCAACCTTTATGACAACAATATAAATATGGATAACAAATATGTTATTGACAAACTTAAAAAATGAAATATCCACATAAATGTGATGATAAAAGAGATGGAGAGGGAACACTTTAGACTTATCATATCCATTAGGTTGTTGAAACTTCACATTGGAAGAGGAAATCCACCTAGATTAAGAATTTAAAATCCAATCTATAAAAAAAATAAAAATAAAAATAAAAAATCATGAGGGTTCTAATAAATAACGATGAAACTTATAAGGGTAATATTTAGGGCATAAAGCAATATTATGCATAAAATTACAAAGAGTTTGGTGTTTTTTAAAAACACCAAATCACTCTTAATATAAAGGGAAAGAGGAGGAATGTGTGAATCCCTGACATCAGGCACCAAACCTTATTTGCCTCCAAAAATTCTAATTATGTTTGAACTATTACCACTATAGAAAGAAAATAAAATTTTATTAACTATGTCTAAAATCAAAATAGATATTCCTGAATGCAAACTCCATATTAATATAATTTTTTTCATTTTAATTACTTTGTTCAAAAATGCTTTGGTTTGGATTTTGTAATCCACATTGACTCAAATAAACTCTAGACAAAATTCTAGGATGTAGAGTGTCAAATGATATGTTTTATTTTGTGCTCTTTGAACTTTAAAAGTTTTTATTTTATAGAGTCAAGTATGATGATGTTATATCATTATTTGATAAAGCCGAAAGCTCAAAAATATGTACGTATATAAAATTTTAGTCAGTCAAATTAACATGTTTTATTTTTCAAAAGACTATTACATATATCTAGATAATATCTCTTATAAAATAAGAGTCAATTTAATCCCTTTATTTTCTCTCTAATTTGTATCCCCTAATATCTCTCCTAACCCCTTTATTCTTTCTCACACATATTATCTAAGTGATTTATTTTCACAAATCACTTACATATAATAACTTATTTTAGCTCATACAAATTATTATGTGAGCACTAAATAGGTCAATTCCTCCCCTCCTTAGTGCTAACATGGGGAGACAAATTACATAACTGCATATCTCTATATTTCTTCCCAAAATATGGGCATCGAGTTCACCTGAAAACACGTCCAATTTTACAAAAGCTTGGAGAGATTATACATCATCCATATTTTATTAAAATTCATATTATCTTTAAACATTTTATTTTAAAATATTGATAAGACATTTTTTTAATTTAAAAAGAACACAAAACTTTTGACTAATGAAAAAGGATACACAAAAAAACTACTACAACACTAAACACAAAATAACTAAATATTAATAATAAAATTTAAAACTTAAACCTTACAAAATCAAAAAACTATTTCAAATTTAATAATAATTAAACAATTAAAATACTCATATTAAAAAATCTCAAATATACATATGATTAATTTTATTATGTTATATGCTTTATTTTTAAATATGCATTAAGTTTTTGAGTTTTAATTTGTATGTTATGAGTTTAATGTTATATATATATATATATATATATATATATATATATATATATATATATATATATATATATTATAGCTTTGTTTTAGGTTTGCTTTTTTTTTTTTTTAAGGTTTAGATTTTTAATTTTTTGTTTGATATTGTTTTAGTTTAATACGTGGTTTTTTAATAAGTAATTTATGATTAATTTTATTATGTTATATTCTTTATTTTTTAATATGCATTAAGTTTTTGAGTTTTAATTTTTATGTTATGAGTTTAATGTTAAGTTTATATATATATATATATATATATATATATATATATATATATATATATATATATATATATATATATATATATAAACTTAACATTAAACTCATAACATAAAAATTAAAACTCAAAAACTTAATGCATATTAAAAAATAAAGAATATAACATAATAAAATTAATCATAAATTACTTATTAAAAAACCACGTATTAAACTAAAACAATATCAAACAAAAAATTAAAAATCTAAACCTTTAAAAAAAAAAAAGCAAGCCTAAAACAAAGCTATAATATATATATATATATATATATATATATATATATATATATATATATATATAACATTAAACTCATAACATACATAAAATTAATCATAAATTACTTATTAAAAAACCACGTATTTAACTAACACAATATTAAACAAAAAATAAAAAATCTAAACATTAAAAAACAAAAAAAAAAAAAAAGATAAAGATAAAAGCAAACCTAAAACAAAGCTAAACCTAAAACATGAAACTTAAAAAACCATAAAAATTAAAAACAAAACTTTTAAAACTACAACTTTAACCAAAAAAAAAAAAACCATTATGTAAATAAAAAAACCACAATATGAAAAAGACACTATTATTAAATGTAATACCACATAAATATCACTAAAACCATGAATTCATATAATAAAAAAAAACTTAAACCATTATTTATAGACTAAAATTTTCAAAATAAAAATAAAATAAACCTTAAAAATTCCCAAAATTTCTATTATTACTTTCCATTGCTAATAGGAATGGAGATATTGACACCACTATTTGGAAGGAGTTCGAGTTGAACATTTCAGGTTGTTAACTTGCTCCCAATACAACTCATGAACAATGGAATGAAATCACCAAGTTCGAGACTGCAAAGGAACTAACAAAGAGTATGGTGTAGATTCAGAGCTCATAAGAAAGAATGGAGGGTTCTAAGTCACAGATCATTGAAAGGAGCCACTAAGAAACCAGAGGTTTGAGTAATGCAACTTTTATACCTTCATATCCCTCATATCAAGATTCAAATATTTATGGCTTCACCTCAAGTAGAACTGACCCAAGAAGATCAATATTATCATGATATTTACTCTCCACCTCCTCCCACACCTACTAATGTTTCCAATCAACCTTGACAAAATTGAGTTATTTCCAATCAACCTAAAAAGAGTGTGCAAGAGATACTATTTGAATTTTAGAGACAATATCTTGAGATTAATAGGGAAGAGAAGGAATACAATAAGCATCAGGAAGAGCTTGCATATTAGGTCTATATACATCATCAAGAGATAGACTCATTGAAGACATATACTAATGCAATGCAATCTTTACTCACTCTTCCCCAAGAACTTAAGACCTTTTCATCTTGGAAATATTCTTGGACTAATACCCCTAATTATGTCATGCCTACTTTTGAAAAAGAGCCTTTTTCCCATGCCTATCCAAAATCAAGAGAAGGATAAAATTATTGAAGCAAAACCAATAAAGTTTACAAGTTTCTTGATTCCTCCATCCATCCCTCAAATTTAAGTTGTCCATGAAGATCAAGGCATATTATAATGTGAGAGGTTGATTGTTGAGTGGAAAAAGAAGTATGAAGCATTGCTAACACAAGTTTTTTCCCTTCTTTCAAAGAAATATTGAATAAAAGCCTTATTAATACCTCTTCAATCCCAAAGCCTCAAGTTCAATAGCATCCAATAATGACATATATTCTTATGCCATCAAATGAAATCTCTTTCCCTCCCACCATATTCCTTTTTGAAGGAGAACCTATTGTATGGAAGGTAAAAAAAAAACATGTAAGTGAAGAGGAGAATTTGTCAAGAGAGGATGATCAAGAGTTGTGTTGGTCAAATGAGTTTAAATTTTACATATAATAAGATCATGTTGCATCTCTTGAGGATCAATTAAAAAATGAAATTAAATCAATAAGTGAGCCTCAAAAATCCTATCATGAAGATGTTCTAGAAGAAATGGTAGAAACTAGTGAGATTATAGCAGTGGTTTCACAAGGTAACAGTCCTAGACATGAGCTAAATAAAGATACAAAAGAAGATGTAGTGAATAATATTGAACCTTAATAATATACAAGTGAATGACAAGAATGTTTTTTATGACTTATGTTAGTATTACTTTGAGTTGATTTAAGACTTCAAGAATATCTGTAAGCCTACATTTTCTTGTGAAGATATTGATAAAGCAGTTATGAAGGTAAATCAAAATATGGTTATATTAAAAATATTTATTAGTGTGAAATAGCAACATGAGGTGAGTATTAAACCATATGATGAGTTATTTTATATTAAATATATGTTTGATTCATTTAATTCATTTAGAGACAAACCAAAGAGGTTGACAAGTAGGAAAAGAGATGATCCAATCAAAATGGCACTTAAACATCAATTTGTTCCTCATCTGTGTCAACCACATGGCAAGAAATTAAGAGGTTTTTTTTTGAACGAAGTGGATATTGAATATTTTATATATAAATATTATTTTTCAATTTTCTCCAAGTATTGTTATTCATATGTTCTATTAGTAGCTTTAATTTTCAATTCCTCTAAGTACTATCTTGTACATCTTTTAGTTGGTAGTTGTTCTAGTTTTCAATTCAATAATTGATTATGCACAAGTATTGTAATTTATTAAATAATACATTTTAAGTTTAATATTTTTTGATATTTTCATGAATCCATAACCTAATAGATATAGCTACTGGTCTTGAGTGTTTAGTAGGCAAACATCCCAATAAAGTCACTAAGAATGTTGACAATTTTGTCACGATTGGTCAAAGTTGCTTATTTGTAGTTTTTAATTAAGACTCCATTCATGGATTAAATATTTATAAAGGTATTAAAATCATCATAAAAAATTCATAAAAAAAAATCATTCTCAAAAACAACTCACAAGTCCAAATTTTGACAGAGGTTTCTTTTATTCCTCTAACTAGTTATTTACAAGTTTGTAAAGGCAATTTTAAATACTCGGTACATGAAGGTGAAGAGGATTTGGATAAAATGGTATTATTGGGAGTTTTGGACCACTATTATTTAAATATTCCATGCATTGATTTCTGGTAACAATCATTTAATTTTATGAACAATCGTTAATAAGAATAAATACTGTAAAACCCTCATTTACTTGATTTTAATTAATATATTTACATTTTTGAGTTATTTTTAAAAAAATAAAGGTGGTGTGAACTCTAATTTTTTATACACCTCAATAAAAATTTCATCTAAAATGATGGATAAAGGCAAAGGATCGAGGAATAAAGTTTTAAGCAAGCAAGAAAGATAATTTGAAAAGTCAAGTTTTGAGTGGTTAAAGTAATTGTTTGAGAGTATATAATTATTGTAATGATAATATGGGTTATTAAATATTATAATTTAAAAACAAATATGTCTTTATGCCTCATAAAACTCAATAAAATGGTAAAATATAGACCTATAGGCATTTAAAAATGAAATTGGGTAAGCTAATCAACACCAAAACGTGCATATTTTAAATTTTTTTAAATGAAAACTCTTGAAATTTTACATAGGGATATTTTTTGATGTAATTTAATGTTTAAAAGTGGTTTCAATTCTATAACTTACCTGAGAAGAGATCAAATTCTAATATATAGGTCTGATCATGAAGGGAATGAAGGTTTTTTCACTGTTTTGCTCACAAATGGAAATGAAAATGGGTGTTTCAGGTCTCTCTAATAGAAAAAAATTAATTTTAGTGTGTATAATTAATTTTAATATCTAAATAAATGATCATGCAATTAAAACCAATTCAAAATAGGCTCATCTCATTGAAAAACATCTCCAAGTCATCTATAGGACAACAAGTAGGAACTTTTTTGTTAATTTTTCTTAGGGAGTTTGGTAAAGATTTTTTAATATTTTCAATTTTTTATAGGTTTTAAACACACACACACACACACATATATATATCATATGAAGATTTTTTTTAGGACTGTAATTCATTTTAGATCACTAATCCAAATCAAGGTTTCTTGAGAATAAGAGAACATATGAGAGCATACAATAATGTTTTTTGAAGTTGTACATGGAATTTGGAGCTAAAATTTTATTTTAAATTCTATTCCATAATTTTTATTATGTTAAAATAATATTTTTTCTCCTTATCTATTTTAATTTAAAGATCCATCAAGTTTTTGTCTCTCACATTGCATTTAAGAAGCTTGTCAAAGTTGCACAAGATAGGCATATGGAAGAAGAACTAGTTTGAAAAGATAATTTGGTAATCATCAAGTGAATAGTTATAAATAATATTCAATGTATAATTAAATATCCACATTATTCCCTCTCTCTAACTTGGGCACCCCATTCCAGGATAATTTTAGCAACTAGAAGCCAACTTTAAAGAGCCTTAAATTAGCCTTACAAAAAAGGAGTTCCAAAACATGAAAGCATGAATAAGTAGAGTTAAGATAATGATAAAATTTAGAGTCCTAATTATATAAAATATATCACTCTAAAACATAAAAATTCATTCCACTTCTACTATTCCCTCATTTGGGCTATTTTTAGAAGAGAGATGAGGCCAAACATGCATGCAAGATAACTCAAGTTGAACTCTAGGTATAAAGTCAATATAAGTCCAGTAAACTCAAGATGCATATGATGGTGATTTAAGTATAAATTTAAGATCCATGAAATACAAATATGAGCTAATGTAAATATCAAAAATAATTAACTAAAGAAGGTCAAAATTTGCATGCAAGATCACAAGGAGTTAACTCAGGATTCAAGATGCATGAACATCCCTTTGACTTGTCAACTCTTCATCTCTCCCATATCATGTAATTTTATAATAAATAAGGTTTAAAATAAAATATCTTAAATTTTTATTTGGTGGAATTAAAAGTGGAGTTTAATTTTGAGTTGAAGTTAGAATTATAGTGGAGTTAACTTGACTAGCATGTGGAACTTTCTTATTTTTTGAGCTTCTTGTCTTCTCTCTCTCATAACTATTTTTTATATGTACATTAATTTTTGAATTATTATTGGATATTATGCATTTTAATTATATAAACTCTTCCAATATTTTGTACTACCTCACCTTTAAAGCAATAAAGAGTTGATTTTTCTTCCATTTTCCAATTGTTCATGAAGTGTGTTTTTTATTCATTGGTGGAACTTAGTAAATGATTATTTTTTTATGTTTATGTCTGAATATATCACCTTTATGTGTAAAATAAAAATTATTTTGGGTCATATAAATTATCTAAGTTTGATTTATATCTAATCTAGAAGTGAATTCAATCATTGTTCATTCCTTCCAAGCTAGTATGAGTGTTAGTCAAGAATTTTGTATGAAATACTTATACAACAGTCATTGTATGAAGATGAAGTGAATATGTGAAAGTTATTAATATTCCAAAGTGTGTCTAGTGTAGTCATAATCTAACTTAAAATTATTGCATCACCTTAATTCTTAGTTTTCATTTCTATTTTTCATCTTTAACATAACTCCTTTTACTCCTTTTCCTAGTCAAAAAAGAACACAAGTAGATAGTTTATATAAAATTAGGTGAGTATGCCAAAGGGAATCAACCCTTAATCTACATATTCTCTTCAATTATAAGGTCCCACACCTTTGATATTCTCCATTATATCAATAGAATTGAGAACACTCACACATTCTTAACAAGGGTGCACTTGTGAGTGATAACAATTTTTGCCATGCCCAATGGGACAATAACACAAAATATTGATAAATATTGATGTTGGTTTCAGTCATTTTTAGAAAATATATTTCTCAAATACTTAGTATCTGGTGACTCCAAGTTATATATAGTTATTTTGAGCAATCCAATTTCTTAAGAAAATTTCAATTAGTTTGCAATTCAATCCTTCATTTTGTGAAAATGCAAATTTTATGCCTTCATATCCCTCATATCAAGATGATAATATTTATGACTTCACCTCAAGTAGCACTAAACTAGAAGAATATTTTTATTATCATGATATTTACCTCTATCCCACCTTTAATCATGTTTTCAATTAGCCTTGGTAAAACCATGTTCTTTCCAATCAACCTAAAAAGAGTATGCAAGAGATATTATTTGACTTTAAGAGACAATGTATGGATATTGATAAGGAAGAGGAAGAATACAATAGGCACCAGGAAGATCTTGCATATCAGGATTATATACATCATCAAGAGATAGACACATTAAAGAGATATAATGAGGCTATGAAATCTTTACTCTCTCTTCCCCAAGAACCTAAGACCATTTCATCTTTAAAACTTTCTTGGACTAGTACTCGTAATTATGTCATGCCTACTCTTGATAAAAATCCTTTTTCCATGCCTATCCAAAATCAAGAGAAGGAGAAAGTTGTTGAATCCAAACCATGAAAATTTTCAAGTTTATTGATCCCTCCACCTATTCCTTAAATTTAATTTGTCCATGAAGATCAAGGTATATCAGAATGTGAAATTGAGTGGAAAAATAAGCATGAAGCATTAATAACACAAGTTTTTTCCCCTTTTTTCAAAGAAATATTGAATAAAATATTTATTAATGTTTCTTCAATCCCAAAGTCTCAAGTTCAAGAGTAGTAAATAATGACCTATATTCTTATGCAAAAAAATGAAGTATCTTACCCTCCCACCATATCTTTTTTTGAAGGAGAACCTATTGTATGGAAGGAACAACAATAATATGTAAGTGAAGATAATTTGTCAAGAAAGGATGATTAAGAGTTATGTTGGTCAAATGAGCTTAAATTTAGCATAGAATGAGATCATGTCGCAAAATTTTAGGAACCATTAAAAAATTAAATTATATTATTAATTGAGCCTCAATAAACCTTTCATGAAGATGTTCCATAACAAATGGCAGCAACTAGTGAAATTACAATAATGGTTTCAAAAGGTGATAGTCCTAGACATGAGCTAAATAAAGATATAAAAGAAGATGTAGTGACTCATAATGAACCTCAAGAATCTAAAAGTGAGGACCAAAAAGGTTTTGATGATTTATGGAAGTAGTACTGTGATTTTATTCAAGACTTTTAGAATCTTTGTGAGCCTACATCTCTTTGTGAAGACATTGATAAAGTAGTTGTGAAGGTAAATCAAATTATGGTTACATTAAAAATATTTCTTAATGTGAAAAAAAACATATGATGAGTATTGAACCACATGATGATTTTTTTAATATTAAATATATGTTTTCTTCATTCGATTCACTTGAAGACAAACCAAATAGGTTTTCAAATAGGAAAAGAGATGATCCAACTAAAATGACACTTAAACAGTAGTTTATCCTCATATTTATCAACCACATGGAAAGGACTTCAGATATATTTTTTTGATCCAAGTGTATCTTAAATATTTTATGTAGTAGTATTATATTTCAATTTACTCCAAGTTTTTTTATGCACATGTTTTATTGGTATCTTTAGTTTTCAATTTTTATAAGTGTTATTTTGCACATCTTTTAGTTGGTAGTTGTTCTATTTTTTAATTCAACAAGTGATTATGTACAAGTGTTGTAATTTATTAAATAAGAAATTTTAAGTTTAATATTTGGTGATATTTTCATGACTCCATAACTCAATAGATATATATACTGGTCTTGAGTGTTTAGCAGATAAACATCCCAGCAAAGTCATCAAAAATATGTACCACCATTGGTCAAAGTTGTTTATGTGCAAGTTTTTAATAAGAATCCATTTATATATTAAAGTTATATAAATTTATTTAAATAATTATAAAATATTAATTAGGTAAAAATCATGGTCAATAACAACTCACAAGTCCAAATTTTAGCAGAGGTTTCTTTTATTCCTCTAACTAACTATTTGCAAGTTAGTGAAAGCAATTTTTAGATGTTCGATACATGAAGGTAAAGAGAAGTCAGATAAAATGTTATTATGGGTATTTTTGATCCCATATTAATTAAATATTAAATTATTTATTTTTAATTAATATTTTTTTAACTTTATGAACAATCATTAATAAGAACAAGTACTCTAAAACCCTTCTTAAGCCCTCATTTGCTTAGTTTTAAGCAGTATGTTTACATTTTTCAATTATTTATTTAAAAAAAAATAGTGTGATATATTATTGTGAATATATTAAATTTATACCTTCATAAATAAAAATTTTATGAAAAATTATAGATAAATTCAAAGGATCAAGCATCAAGGTTTTAAGCAAGCAACAGAAACAATCTAAAAAGTCAAGTTTTGATTGGTTTAAGTAATTGTTTGAGCACATATAATTATTGTAATGATAATATTAGTTATTAAAATTAATAATTGAAAAATAATTATGTATTTAAGACTCAAAAAACTCAATAAAATAGTAAAACATAAATTTGCAAGTGTTTAGAAATGAAATTGGGCAAGCTAGTCAACACTAAAAAGTGCATATTTTGAGTTTTGTTTAATGAAAACTCTTGAAATTTTATATGAGGATATTTTTTGATGTAATTTAATTTTTAAAATTATTTTAAATTATTAATTATACCGTAATATAAATAAAATTCCAATATACAAGTCTAATCATGAAGTGAATGAAGGTTTCTTCATTTTTTTGCTCATAAATGAAGTTGGAAATGGGTGTTTTAGGTCCCTCCAATGGAAAAATTGATTTAAGAGTTTATAATTAATTTTAAGGTATAGATACATGATAATTAGTCTCATCTCATTGAAAAATATCTCAAGGTCATCCCTAGGGCAAAAAGCAGGCACTTTTGTGAATTTTTATTAGAGAGTTTGGCGAAGAGTTTTCAAGATTTTAAAATTTTTATAAGTTTTAACCAATGATACCTATCCAAAAATTATATGAGGAGTGTTTTTTTAGGTCTATAACTTATTTTATACCCCCTATCTAAATCAAAGTTTTTTGAGAATAAGAGAATATATGAGAGTATAAAATGGTTTTTTTTTGAGTTGTATATGGAGTTTAGAGTTGAAATTTTGTTTGAAGTTATGTTCCATCATGGTTATTATATTTAAATAATATTTTTTATAATTATAAATTTAATTATGAATATCCATCAAGTTTCTATCTCTCACAAGGCATTTTAAAAGCTTGTAAAAGTTGCACAAAATAGGTATATAGAAGAAGAACCAGTTTGAAAAGATAATTTGGTCATCATAAAGTACATACTTATCAATAATATTTTTTATATAATTAAACATTAAAATTATTTCATCTCTCTAATTTATGTGCCTCATTGTGGGATAATTTTAACAACTACAAGCCAACTTCAAAGAGCCTTTAATTAGCCCTACAAAAGTGGAGTTACAAAACATGCAAGGGTGGATAAGTAGAGTTAAGGTATTGATAAAATTTAGAGTCTTATTTTTAGATAATATATACATCTCAAACATTCACATACATACCACTTATACTATGCCCCCCTTTGGGATATTTTTAGAAGAGACATGAGGCTAAACATGCATGCAAATTACATGCAAGATAAATCAAGTTAAATTCCAGGTGTGAAGTCAAGATAAGTCAAATCCACTCAAAATTAAAGTGAAGGTTAATAAATTATAAATTTAATATGCATGAAATACCAAGAAGAGATAACTAAAATATCAAAAAGAGTTAATTAAAGAAGATTAAAAGTTGCATGCAAGATCACAGGGACTTAACTCAAGATTCAAGATGCATGAATATCCCTTTGACTTATCAACTCTCCCTCTCTTCCATAGCACTCTATTTTCCAATAAATAAGGTTTAAAATCTAATGTGTTATGTTGTAATTTGGCATAATTAAAATTGGAGCTCAATTTTGACTTGAAGTGAGATTTACAATGGAGTTAACTTGATTAACATGAGGAGCTCTTTCCTTTTTTAGAGCTTCTTGTCTTCTCTCTCTCTTATTATTATATATATATATATATATATATATATATATATATATATATATATAAATTTATTTTTTAATGATTGTGGGAGATTATATCTTTGGATTCTGGAAACTCTACCAAAATTTTTTACTACCTCATCTTTGAAATAATAAATCATTGATTTTTTCTCCATTTTTAAGTTATTCATGAAGTATGTTCTTAATTCATTAATAGAACTTAGTGAATGATTGTTTTCCCTATGTTTATATCTAAATATATAAACTTTATAAAGTAAATGATGATTATTTTAGGTCATATAAAGTGTCTAAGTTTGATTTCTACCTAATTTTAAAGTGAAGTCAACCATTATTCATTCCTCCCAAGCTAGTGTGAGTGTTAATCAGGACCTTTGTATGAAATAGTTATGAAAAAGTCATTGTATGAAGATGAAGTGAATGTGTGAAAGTTATTAAGCTTATTAAGTGTGTCTATTATAGTCAAAATTGACCTTAACATTGGTTCATCACCCTAATTTTTAATTTTCATTTCGATTTTTCAACTTTAGCATAACTCATTCTACCCCTTTTCCTAGTCAAGAAAGCACATAAGTAGATAGTTTAGATAGAAGTAGGTGAGTGTACCAAAGGTAACCAGTCCTTCATCTAGATATTATCTCAAATTATAATGTTCCACACTTTGAGTATTTTTTATTGTATCAATGAAATTGATAATAGACATACATTCTCAGCATGGGTGCACTTTTGAGTGATAACACGTACTGTCTCACCTTTGTATTTTTGTATATCTAGAATGGTATGTTTTCAATCAAACATCAAGTTATCATTGCATTGATGAGATAAACATATGGATTAGACTGCATATGTATATCCTATAGAAAATAGTTCAAACCCTTGATAAATCCTTCACACAGATGAAGTATATCCTATAAATAATATATTACTCCATGTGTTACATCTAACAAAGATTTTATCTACTCTTTTCCTTATTTTGTGTAACTCTACAAAAATTTCTGCAAATCTAAAAATTTCTTGAAAACTTACAAAAAATTCTAGCAAACCCTTCTATAAAAGATGTATGGGCAAATTCAAAATACTACAATAGAGTAATATATATATATATATATATATATACATATATATATATACATATACATATACATATACACACATATATACATATACATATACATATATACATATACATATATATATATATATATATATATATATATATATATATATATATATATACACATGTATATATATATCCTTCAAATTGACAATAGAGCTTGTAGTAGTCCACACTACATTACTACTACCAAGAATAAATAATACCTATCAAATGGTAGGACCAATTGATGTGGTCTACACTCAAAGGGTCTTATAAAGAACAATGCAAAAATTATAGAGAGGTCCCATCAGGGTTTCTGCTCTAATACTAGATAATGAATATGCACAGTAGATAAATTTTTAGTCAATCAAATCAACATGGTTTATTTTGTAAAAGATTATTACATATATAGGGATAATATCTCCTATAAATTAGGATTCAATATTAATTCCTTTATTTTCTCTCTAATATATATCCCCTAATATCTCTCCTAACCCCTCTATTCTTTCTCACACATATTATCTACATGATTTTTTTCACAAATCACTTACAAATAATATTTTATTTTAGCTCATAAAACTATTATATGAACACTAAATAGGGTTTTTATAACAAATTATTCATGTAAAAGTTTGGGATTATCAACCCATTTATATTCTATCCCTAAATAGGGTTTTCCTAGATAGTGTGTTTTTGAACCAAAGCTTGTTCAGTTCTTTTTAAAGTTATTATATGTGTGAATCCATGCCCAATGGAAGGATTTAGATGACTGGTCTTTGACATAATATGCATGCCTCCCCTTAGAATCACCAAGAATGTTGACCAAATTTCATCTCAGTGTAATTTGTTCAATCATTTTCATGGAGAGCTGAACAATAGTTGCAGGAACATGTCATTTCAGAGGTCCAAAATTGCAAGTCAAGGAGGTTAAGGTGTTTTAGATCCATTTTAGTATATGTCAGGTTCTCCACAAGTCAAATATTGGCCCCTCATAAACCCAAGTTATTCCTCAAGACCAAGTTGGGTTCTCTGAATGACTTGACTTGTAAAAATCTCATAAGTAGAGGTAATTCAAGTTTATGAACCCAAATTACTCCTTCTAATGCTTTGCAGTTTTTTAACGATACATGACTTTGAATTTTCCAAGGAGCTTTGCTTATGATTTTTATAAGCAAAAAAAATCAAAAAACTCAAAATGGTATTGATAATGTTTCCCCCCCAAGTGTCCCTTTGGACTTTTTTGAAGGGCACTTTATTTTTCCAAGTGTCCCTTTGGAGTTTTTTAAAGGGCACTTTTCTTTCATAGTGACCCTTCAAAAACATTTTGAATGGCACTATCCTTCCAAGTGATCCTTCAAAAAAAAAAATCGAAAGGCACTTTGTAGCCTAAGTGTCCCTTTAGACTTTTATAAATGACACTTTGTTGTCCAAGTGACCCTTCAAAAAGTTCCAAAGGGAACTCTTCTTCCCAAGTGACCCTTTAGAATTTTTTGAAGGGCACTTTATCTTTAGAAATGCTCTTCAAAAATGTTTAAAAGGGCTATTTCCTTTGGAAATGCATTTCAAATTTTTTTGAAGGGACCCTGTGCCTTCCCCAAGTGTCCTTCAGAACTTTTCTAAAGGACACTTTCCCAAGTGTCCTTTAGGAAAAGTTCCCAAAGGAACTAATCATTTCCTTTCAGGTAAAATATTTGAAAAAAATCCTTCAAACAAATTGTTTGAAGGAATTACTTCAAGAAAATTGCCCAAAACATAAACCTAACCTGATGGATCTCTATGATGTGCCACAGGACATCAAGATTAATACAACCAACTGGCCATTGGGGTACAAAGATGATGTGTCATAGGACATCAAATTCAAGATGGCCAACTAGTCATTAGGATTCAAAGGCATGATGTGCTTTATGATGTCAAATTTAGGGTGGCTAACTAGCCATTAGGATTCAAAGGCATGATGTGTCATAGGATGTCAAAGTTATGGTGGCAAACTAGATATTGAGATTAAACGATGACATGCTGTAGGATGTCAAATTCATGCCTAAATTCTTTAAGCAAAGAGTAAATCCATTCATAGAACCTGACAGGGTCTTAAGTAAAGATAGTGCAAATCAGGTTTTCCAAAGAGCTTTTCTTATGAATTTTACAAGTAAAAATAATCAAAAATCCCAAAAATGAAGATACAATGATTTGTCGGTTTTCAAAAGAGATTTGCTTATGAATTTTACAAGTAAAAGCAATCAAAGAACTCGAAGAAGCAAGTAGAAGTAAATTCACTTGGAAAACTTAAATGAGTCTATAGTACAAAAAGTGGGATCTCTCAAGAATAATATAAGGTTTTTAGTAGTGATTTGAGCCATTTATTTTAGAGGTCATATCACCATTTATTTTGAAGTGATCCTAGTCATTTCAAGAGGGTGAATCAAAGAGAACAAACTCTAACTGAATGAGAGAATAGATGGAATCAATTTCACCAGGATGGTGACTACAAACCATTTTGGAGGCTTCTATTTTATCACCCAAGAGCTCTCTCTTCTATCCCTCTTTTTCTATAAATAGGACCTTTGGGCTCTTATTTTATCATCCACAGATAGTATGGTGAAGCCCTACTAGAATATTTTTCCATTTTCTTGACTTTGAGAAAAGAAGCATAAGTTTATTTTCTTTCTAAGTTCTAGACATTTGCTTGGGCATGCAAGAGACATAGAGTGAAAACAAGTGATGTTTTATCCTTTTTTTCTCTATCCTTCATGTTTTTGCGTAAAGAGTTAATCTAACAGGTCATGTAGAGTGTATTCTAGCTATATGAGATTTTGCACATGTGTAATCTTTTTTTTTGGACTATACAGGTTATATTTTATAGTTATTTACCTTGTGTGATCTCATTCATTTTATGTCTATATTGAAATACTTATGTTAGAATATTTTATAGCTTGAGTTATAGACTATATTCTATTATATTGTGCATAAATATAGGGAATACATGTGGATACTAATTCTTGGTGTATCACCATCTTAGACTAGGCTTTTCATTTATGCAAACTTCTAACTCTTTTCACTCATACAAACTAGTTTAAAATTTTTATTGCATAAAAAGCTAATATAGGGAGCTATCCCTTTCAACTTAGAAGTTAATTTCCACTTATAGGCACACCCATAGGCCTGGAAATGTCCCAACATTACCTAAATATAGAAGAGGCCTAAACATCCCTCTTCGAGGGTGAAAGATTTGGAGACAATAGTTTTGACATGCCTAATGAGACCCAAATATTTCTAAGTCAATGAAAATGTTTTTCTTGATAGGCATAAGTAGTAGAAATACCCCTAACCCAACATTTGACAACTCTAAAAGGGTGTGAATCCTTCATTCTAAACCAAGTTTTATATATTATCCTATATAGTCCTCACAAGGTCCTTAATATTTTATGACCAAGCCCCTTCACCTGAAGCTTTTCCTGAAGAACAATGCCCTAAACCACTCCTATCCCTATTAAATCCTTGGCAAGGAGGTTTTGGGGAAGAATCAGAAGAGGTTGAAGAAGTTCAAGGAGAGGAGGAAGTTAAAGAAGAAGAAATAGAGGATCATAGGGGAAGAAGAGAAATGGGAGAAAGGGGAGAGATAGATAGACGTCAACCTTTCCCTACTTTTAATATACAAAACCGAATAGATATTTTTTCATATGACCCCATCCCTCTAAATACTACCAAAAATATTCTTAGTTTCAATGGAGAGGGTCCTATTACCCCATCTGTACATATTAGAGACATCTCTAATTTTTGTAATTTCCATAATGTTATTAGGGACAACATAGCCATTAGGTTGCTTTCTATGTCTTGAAAAGGCAAAGCACTTGATAGGTATATAAAATTGGAATGGGGATGCATTACAAGTTAGGATGGTTTTGGAGACCTACTGGTGATAAGATTTGAAAATAAGAGCGATCATGCTTCCCTAATACATTAATTTAATGTAATAAGAAGAGGTCCAAATGAATCCATAGGAGATTTCAATGAACATGTTATAGGCTACCACCAATCATGAGACCTCCTCCTAGATTTGTGTTCCCAACATACCTCAAAGGTATTGGTACTGATGTTGCTATTATGTTGTAGTCAATGGGAGGATTCACTCTTCCAAGTGCATATGAACTAGAAATTAAGGCTGAGAATAGCTTGATTCAGGTTGGAAGACTCCCTCCAAGAGTTTCCATGCCTTTGGTGTCCCATAATTTAGTTGAAGCTCCAAGCATGTCTCAGGTTCCCAATTCCAATGTGAATCCAAGAGCCTTTCTTAAGAAGGTAGATAACATTATGGACAAGGATGAATAAATTATATCATTGAGAGCTCAACTCAAGCAAGATCAATATCAGGCAAGTGTTCCTCCTAATACACAATACTATCCTCAACAAGGATATAGATATCCATCCCAATAAAATTATCGAGGGAGAGGATAAAATCAACAAGGTTATAATAGGTATCCCAATGCATATAATCCAAATTCTACTCCTCCCATAAAGGTTGTTGTTTTGGTTCATGCAAATCTAGTGCAAGGAGAAGATCATGTGGACCAATGGGGATAACCTCAAGGTCATTTTGCACATGATGATAGAGGAACTATCTAGGCTTTGACTAAAAAATAATAAGCTACTCCTTACATGATAGTAGAAGAAGCATGCCCCAACCAAAGGGATAATCATGGAGAAGGTAGTAGCCCAAGTGTGGGTATAATGAACTTTCAAGAGAAGGATGATTTTGCATTAACTCAAGGAATGTCAATTATAACTAATAAAAGGTCTAATAAGAGAGCCTTTGGAGAAGGCTAAGATCCATAAATAGTTCTAAGTGATGCCTCTCCGATTCCACAAAATGCCAATCAAAGTGTTGCACCTTCTAAAAGCCATGTTCCTCAACAGAATCAAAATGTAAATGCAGCTACCAAGATTGTAACATAGTAGGCTATAGCTCATTTATTACCATTAAAAATGTAGGAGAAAGTGAATACTCCATCTATAAATATTTTGGAATCATTAAAGATCACTAATACAAGCATATCCTTTATGGAGGTTCTACATATACCTGGTCAAAAGGAACTTTTACAAGAGTAGTTAGCAAGCATGCAGGTGGCTCCTCAATATTCAAGGCATCATAGTGTGGCTCTCAAAAATTCTCCAAATAATATTTTGGATCCTTTAACTAAAGCTAAAAATCCTCCACCCTTATACCTCACACTCATTATAAGAGATAAGTTGGTCCACAATTGTATTGTGGATAGTGGAGCAAGCACTACTATTATGCCTAAAGTAGTGGCTAATAAGCTAGGTTTGAACTATGGGCCACATAGTAAAGGCATGTTACATCTGGATGGTACTCTAACCAAAATGGTAGGATTTGTCAAAAAAATTAAAGTGTTTTTACATGGCTACCCAAACTTCCCTATCATGCAAGATATTGTGGTGGTGGACCTTCCAACACACTTTTCTATATGCTTATCTAGGGAATTTATGGCCAAGATAGGAAGATACCTTTATACTTATTGGTCCTTTATAGCTTTCAATACAAGGTATGAAACCAAGGTAACCATAAGGACTTATCCCTTATCAAGGTTCCACATTGAGCCATACTTGGAGACAATGACAAATCAAAACTGTCTAATTAGCAAGGAGAAAGAGGTAGTCTTGAATAGTGAAACATTTTCTCCTCTTGAAGGTATTTTTTACCTCTATCTTGAAAATTACAACACTAAAACACATGGATTTGATCCTTACACTTTCATTTAGGAAACTGATTTGGGAGTTTACTTCATGCATGAGAAAAATGTCCCAATTCCTTCACTCCCCAATGAAGATCATGAGCTTGATGGTGTGTGGGAAATGTTCTTTGATGGTTCAAAAAGAAAATTAGGTGTAATATTTGGTGTCATGTTTGTTTCCACATCAAATAACCATTAATACTCTTCTTATAAGTTTCACTTTAGCTGCACTTGCAACATGACAGAATATGAAAGCTTAGTTCATGGTCTCCAATGGGCAAAGAAGAGAGGAATCAAGCTTTTGAAAGTCTATGGAGATAGTTAACTGGTCATTCATCAAGTGAAAAGTCAAAATATAGTGAATAAACCCTTTCTCAAGTCCTAAAAGCATAGGTTATGGGATCTACTTGAGAATTTTGATGCCTTCAACATCTAGCCCATATCAAGAGACTTGAACAAGCATGTTGATAGACTGGCTGTAATAAGAGCATGTTTTAACTCTGCTACTGATGTTGAAAAAGAGAAAGATAAATATCATATCAAAATCATTGTGAGACCTTATATTATGGATAATGAAGTTTCATGGCAAGTGTTTTAAAGTGATGAACACATTGCAAAATTATTTCAAAATGAGGCAGGCTTCTCTTCAAGAAATCAAAAGAAGTTGCATGCTCATTATAAAGAGAAAATTATATAGCTAAAGAAAAATAAAATACCCAAGGGACTAATTACCTTGGAGAGTGTCTTCAATGAGTATTATCAAAATAAAAACCAAATAATTATCATTCCAACAAAATAAAATAACTATGAGAGAGCTCTAATTTTCAAGGACAAACTTTTGAAGATTGGCAAGGCTTGTTCTCAGCTAGAAAGGCAAGCTTTTATTTCATTATGCAAATATTTTCATGACATCTTTGTCTAGGAATACAAGGACTTAAATGGATTAAAATTAATTCTATCTCATCACACCATTGATTTGGAGAATGGAACTAAACTAGTAAGACAAAAGCAAAGGCCTATCAACCCCAAGGTGGAAAAACTCATGAAAAAAGAGCTGACCAAATTGATTGAGTTTAGGATTATCTTTCCTAACAAGCACTCAACTTGGGTAGCCAAATTTGTGTCATTCAAAACAAGAATGGAGAAATCAGAATTTTTGTGGATTTTCATGATCTAAACAAAGTGTCTCTTAAGGATCATTACCCACTCCCTTCCATAGAACAAATTCTATACGTTATTTCAGGTTTTCAATGTTTCTCACTTCTTGATGGTTATTCAGGTTATAATAATATATTGGTAAATGAAGGGGATCAATTAAATATAACCTTCACCACCAAGTGGGGGAATTTTTCCTATAATAAGATGCCATTTGGTTTATCCAATGATGGAGCTACATTTCAAAGGGTAATGGACATGGATTTCAAAGGTTTGATCAATAAGTTTTTGCTTGTTTACCTTGATGATATAACCATTTTTTCAAAATATGATGTTGATCATATGGGACATCTAAGGCAAGTGTTTGAGAATTTTAGAGAGTATGGCATATCCCTAAATCTAAATAAGTACATCTTTATTTTCTATGAAGGTAAATTTTTGGGTCATTTTGTTCCAAAATAAGGCTTATCTATTGACCCCAAATGGATTGAATCTATTCTAGGATTTTATTTTCCTCAACACAAGAAAGGGATTCAAAGTTTCTTAGGAAAAATAAAATTTGTAAGGAGGTTTATCCCAAACTTTACAACTATGGTAAATCCTATCATAGCCATGTTAAAAAAGAACCAAGTTTTTACTTGGACAAAGGAAGGTAAAGGTGGCTTTGAGGCAATAAAACAAGAAATTGAAGCCTCTCCCACTCTCTTAAATCCTAATTTTACTAAGGATTTCATTCTTTATACTTTTGATAACCTGGACACAATCTCAACCATACTTATTCAAAAGAATGAAGAGGATGTTGAGCATCCAATTGCTTTTTTCAGCCAAGGCTTAGAAGACTATGAAGTGAGATATTATTTTGTTGAAAAACAATATTTAACCATCATTATAGGCTTAAAAAAGTTTAGGCATATGGTTTACAACAATAATATCCATGTCATGGTCTCCCATTCTAGCACTAAGAGCTTTCTCCTAAGCAAGGATCTCAATGAGAAGAGAGTTGGATGGATCATGAAGGTGATGGAATATGATATTGACATCAAAGTAACTAGCTTAGTAAGAGGAAGAGGTTTATGTGAGCACTTAGCATCTAAATTTCAAGATCCAAAAGATCAATCCTTGGTGAATCAAT
This sequence comes from Torreya grandis, assembly GCA_037957365.1. Taxonomy (NCBI): domain Eukaryota; kingdom Viridiplantae; phylum Streptophyta; class Pinopsida; order Cupressales; family Taxaceae; genus Torreya; species Torreya grandis. The sequence goes on along the minus strand of JARHVA010003418.1, from coordinate 179,716 downwards.
TTCAAGATAAACTAATTGATCAAATTTAGAATCAAAGTTGGACACAAGACATCATTAGTTTTCTTCAAAATGGTAAGTGTCATAATGGCTTGAAAAAATATCAAAAAAGGTATTTTAGAATACAAACTATTACTTATTGTCTTGTGGATGGCATTATCTTTAAAAAGGATGTGATAAATGTGTTTCTAAGATGCATTAACAATGACCAATTTGATATGCTGCTAGAAAGGTTCCATAATGATGTAGATGGTGGTCACTTCTCTCCTAGAAAAATAGTTATAAAAATAATGAGAGATGGTTACAATTATCTTAGTCTCTTTAAAGAATATTATCATTGGGCTAAGGTTTGTCCTCAATGTGTTTTATTTGTTGGAAAACAAAATCTTTCTACCCTTATATTGAATCTTATCCAAGTGGACCAGTCTTTTATGCAATGGGGCCTTGAGTTTATTGGCATGATCAACCCTCCATCAAGTGTTGGCCACAAATGGATGTTGACTACTACAAACTACTTCACAAGATGGGTAGAGGTGGTTGCTTTGAAGGAAGCAAATGAAAATGCCATCTTAGAGTTCTATGACAACATTATAATAAGGTTTGGATCTCCTCATGCCATCATCTCAGTTAATGCACTTGCTTTCATAAGTGCTAAAACTTTTAATTGGGAAACAAAGAGTGGAGTTCATTTGACTACCTCATCCGACTACTACCCTTAAGGTAATGGATTGGATGAGTCTACTAACAATAACCTCATCAATATCATCAAGAAGACATTGGAAACCAATAAAAGAGCATGGCATAGAAAGATAAAGATAGCCTTATGGGTAGATAGAATCACTCCCAACAAGTCAATTGGTAATTCTCCCTTTATACTTGTTTGTGGGAACGAAGCTAGGCTATCCATATCATAAGAGATCCCTACCTTAGAAATTGCACAATAACTAGAATTACTTGAAAACACTCCCATGAAGGTCAAATTGTTAGAATTAATTCAACTATAGGAGGCAAGATATGAAGCACACAAATCTTTGGAACACTATCAAGTTCTCATGAAGAAATTATTTGACAAAAGGGCAAGGGCACGAGTGTTCAAAGAAGGTGACTTGGTCTTGAAATGGGATGGAGATAGAGCAAAACTAGGCAAACATAAAAATTTTGATACCTTTTGGAGTGGTCCTTACATCATTATCAAGTGCAAGCAAAGGAACTCCTTTCAGCTATCCAAAATGGATGGAGAAGAGTTGCCTATTTTAGTGAATAGAATCTATTTGAAGCCTTGCTTTTGACCCTTGCTGGCCATGTCTTGTATAGACTTTATTTTGGTGTGTTTCCTTTATTATGTTTGTTTTCCCTAAGTTCTTTGTAGTATAGGTGTGTTTTCCTTCCCTTTATTTGGTGTGTGTCTCTGCCTTGTATGTATAATCAACCTAGATAGTGTGCTTTTGAACCAAAGCTTATTCAATTATCTTTAAAGTTCCTATATGCGTGACTCCATACCCAATGGAATGATTTAGGTGACTGGTCTTTGACATAACAGGCATGCCTCCCCTAAGAATCACCAAGAATGTTGACCAAATTTCACCTCAATGCAATTTATTCAATTATTTTCATGGAGAGTCAAACAATAGTTGTAAGAACAGGTCATTTTAGAGGTCCAAAATTGTAAGTCAAGGAGGCTAAGGTGTTTTGGCTCCATTTTAGTGTATGTCAATTTCTCCACAAGTCAAGTCTTAGCCCCTCATAAACCTAAGTTACTCCACAAGACCAAGTTGGGTTCTCTAAATGACTCATCTTGTAAAAATTTCATGAGTAGAAGTAATCTAGGTTTATGAACCCAAATTACTCCTTCCAATGCTTTGTGGGTTTTCAATGATGCATGACTTTGAGTTTTCCAAGGAGCTTTACTTATGAATTTTATAATCAAAATCAATTAAAAAACCTAAAATGGTCTTGATAATGTTTCACCCCCAAGTGTCCCTTTGGACTTTTTTGAAGGCACTTTATTTTCCCAAGTGTCCCTTTGAAATTTTTTGAAGGGCACTTTTCTTTCTAAGTGACCCTTCAAAAAAGTTCTGAAGGGCACTTTTCTTCCCAAGTGTCCCTTCAAACTTTTTTGAAGGGAACTTTTCTTCCAAGTGACCCTTAAAAAAAGTTTCAAAGGGAACTTTTTATCCTAACTGTCCCTTCAGACTTTTTGAAGGGCACTTTATTATCCAAGTGACTCTTTAGAAAAATTTTGAAGGGTACTTTTCTTCCCAAGTGACCCTTCAGACTTTTTTGAAGGGTACTTTGTCTTTGGAAATTCCCTTTGGAAAAGTTTTGAAGGGCCATTTCCTTTGGAAATGCCCTTCAATTTTTTTTGAATGGACCCTATGCCTTCTCCAAGTTCTAAAGGACACTTTCCCAAGTTTCCTTCAGGAAAAGTTCTCAAAAGAACTAGCCATTGCCTTTTGGGTAAAATCCCAACAAAAATTCCTTCAAACAAATTATCTGAAAGAATTACTTCAATAAAATTACTTAAAACATAAACCCAACCTAATTGATCCCCATGACGTGCCATAGGACATCAAGTTTAATATAACCAACTAGCCATTGGGGTGCAAAGATGATATGTTGTAAGACATAAAATTTAGGGTGGCCAACTAGTCATTGGGATTCAAAGGCATGACATACTGTAAGACATCAAATTTAGGATGGATAACTAGCCAATGGGATTTAAAGGCATGACATGATACAAGATTTCAAATTTAGGGTGGCCAACTAGCCATTGAGATTTAAAGATGATGTGCTACAAGACATCAAATTCATTCTTAAAGTCTTCAAGCAAGGAGTAAAGTCATTCAGAGAACCTGATAGCATCTTAAATAAGATAGTGCAAATTAGGTTTCCCAAAGAGCTTTGCTTATCAATTTTACAAGTAAAAGAAATTAAAAATATTGAAAGGGAAAAGATAATGCTTTATGATTTTTAAAAAGAGCTTTGCTCATGACTTTTACAAGTATAAGCAAGCTAAAAACCCAAAGAAGCAAGTAGAAGTAAAGTCACTTGGAAAACCTAAATGGGAATGTAGTGCAAAATTTAGGAGCTCTCAAGAAGAATCTAAGGTTCATAGCAATGATTCAAACTATTTCTTGTGGAGGGTCATCTCACCATTGATTTTGTAGCGATCCTGGTCATTTCAAGAGGGTGAATCAAAGAGAAAGACAAACTCCAACTGAATGAGAGAACAACTAGAATCAATTTCACTAGGATGGTGATTGTAAACCATTTTGGAGGCATTATTTTGGTGCCCAAGATATCTCTCTTATATTCCTATTTTACTATAAATAAGACCCTTGGGCTCTTGTTTTATCATCCATAGATAGTATGGTGAAGCCCTACTGGAATGTTTTGCCATTTTCTTGCCTTTGAGCAAACAAGGATAAGTCTATTTTCTTTCTAAGTTCTAGACATTTTCTTGGGCATTCAAGAGACACAGAGTGACAGTAAGTGATGTTTTATCCTTATATTCTCTATCGTTCATGTTTTTGAGCAAAGAGTTGATCTAACAGGTCATGTAGAGTGCATTCTAGCTGTATGAGATTTTACACATATGTAACATTTTTTATGGACTATACAGGTAGTCTTTATAGTTATTTACCTTGTGTGATCTCATTAATTTTGTGTCTACATTGAAATACTTATGTTGGAATATTGTAGAGATTGAGTTATAGACTATATTCTATTGTATTATGCATAAGTATAGGGTATACATGTGGATACTAATTCTTGGTATATCACCATCTTAGAATAGGTTTTTTATTTATGGAAACTTCTAACTCTTTTCACTCATACAAATTGGTTCAATAGTTTTATTACACAAAAATCTAACAAAAGGAGCTATCCCTTTCAACGTAGAGGTTAATTTCCACTTATAGGCACACCCACAGGCCTAGAAATGTCCCAACATTGCCCAAATTTGGGGGAGGTATGAAAAACCCTCTTCTAGGGTGAAAGATTTTGAGACAACAAGAAGTTGACATGCCACAACTATAACTGACTTATCCAGCTGAGATTTCAATAACTAGGTTACTTGATCCACCCAAGATAGTAAGAGAAGTAGTTTTTCTAGCCATATTGGTAGAAAACCCTCCAAATGTAGTGGGGTTTCATTGGGAATCATAAGGGATAAAAGAATTATTTGGATTCAAGTAGTGTAAGTTTACATGGGAGTAAAGTGTAAGAAATTGGTGTTTAGGTATCCGTTGGATAGATTTGTAGACAAAATATAGAAATATGGAAAGGCCTCTATAATAATAGTTATAGGTTGAAAATACATGGGTAAATGCATAGATGCACTAAATGTGAGAGTGTAAATTGAGGGCACATATAGTGATTTTATGCATGACCCATAATAATGAACCAAAAAAATTAAGCATCAAGTTATACTCTTCAAATAGATAAAACATTAAGATAATATTAGAGTGTAATTTTTAAAGTCCTCTATTTTTGTGCTTTCAAAATCATGCAATAGCTTTGAATTAAAAGAATGTCCAAATTTATTATCATAAAAATTTGACTTAAAGATAATTAAGCATAATTAATTAAAATCCAATATGTAACTATAATTATTAATACCTATGGAATAAATAGGTATGCTCCTCTAATAATTTTATTTTGTTGGTAGTTATAAGTAATTCAATAATTTCTCAAATAAACTTAATGACATTACCCCAAAAAAATCAAGTACTGCTTAAGCAAGAAATTTCAACTACATATGTTTGTGAAACACTAAAATTTGAATAATTTTCTACTTTAGAGTGTTGTTATTATATGGATTGATGTTGTTCAAACCTAATTAGAGAAACATGAAGCATAACTAGAGTAGAATAAATGATGTGGAGCCTTACCAAACCATAAAAAAAAAATGCAATTTAAGGGATATAAAGATGACAAAGTATAATCTAAAAGAAATTTTTTCAATCACATAAAACTATCTTTTCTTTTAACTTAACATGAGTATACCCTTAAATATCCATAATGTCTTATTTTAAATTTAAATTGTGAGTGATATGAATAACTGATGAACTTTCTAAATTTTTAATGGAATGAGTTTATATCCTCAGTCAACAGGTATTCAAAGATAAAAATTATATCATTTATAAGGAATTTGAAATTTACCTAGAGTGCCACTTGAATTCTAACCATTATAAGAATAAGTAGTTTAATACATATCATGTGTTAGACACAATCCTTATGAGGATAAATGCTGACAAGTTTTGAAAAGTTTAATAAAGTTGAATGGGTTATTATGCTACAATTATTTCATCTTATGGAAATTACTAAAATCTTTCATTTATTCCTCTTAGGCCCTTTAAGGAAATATAATATACATTAATGGATGATATGATTATAACTGTTAATGCAAGGAGATGTTATTGTCACCAAAGGACTCATGGTTTGAAGAATATAAGTTTGTAATGTGAATAGAGGTAATAAATGTCTATAAAATGTTTTTAATATCAACATCAAATGAAGGAAATGGTTTTTATATTAATAAAATTAGTCTCCCAAAACCATAAAATACAGAAAATTGAGGTAGTAGTATGAGAAAAAATTATCATTTTATAGTAAAAGATAAATGAGAACAATAAGTGATTTCAATAGATTTTTTTCAGTACACATTCAAATAGAATTCAAATTTTAAATAGTTATCCAACCATTATGCATATCTAAAAAATAAAATCAAAAGGCCTTTGCCTCTGCCCTTGCCCTAACCCAAACCCATACCCATTTAACAAAATTTATAAAATATAAAAAACTAAAATTAAAACTTATAAGATACAACCAAAAAAAAAAATAGTGACCCATCAAAATGACCCTTTATTTGCTTGACTTCCTATGATTTGTGCCATTTTTTACAAGAACCTTCAAATGAATCGTAAAAATAAATTTTGGTGAAGGAAAGTGTTATTGGGGGTTGTACCATTTTAATATCAACATAGGGTTTTGAATAAACCCCATTTATTTTAATCCCAATTAAAAAAGTACATGTGGCACTTCAAAACAAAACACACATTTTCCAATGCCCCTCAACTTGGCTACCAAGTGATAATTATTTATGTGATTAAACCCATATCTTAAAATTAAACCATAAATTGCATCAGAACTCTAATTAATATTTTTTTGTTAACATTAAAATTGGGAAAATTTGGAACGTTTAAAACTTTATAAAAAATATTTAAATGAACCTGTCCCTTTTGGGCTTAATATAATCCTATTCAAATGAACAATATGAAACACTATCTTAACTTTTTTTATTGATATAATTTTTATAAAGTAATAGGGATTATTTGTAATGATTTTACAATTTATTCAAAGTATAAAAATGTTATTTCATTGTATTTCTCGTTCATTCTTCAACTAGCACTTTAATGAACAATATTGTGTAAATGCTCATAATAACGCATCAATTTTCCTTTCCTTCCCTTTAAAATCTATTTCAATAGATATTAAATAAAAAATAATGATTAAAACCAGTGAATTCTCATTTTATTATGAGTTACATTTGTAAAACCATGAAAGATAAGTAGTCTCTAAGTAGGCTCCCAAGCGTAATTACAAGGCCAAGGTAAGGAGGGGCTCACCTTCCATCATATTTCCATCATCAAGGGACTTCCCTAAACACCCTTGAGCCAATGACTCCAAAATATAATCATATAGATCACCATTCAAGTTTTATAAGTTATAAAAAAGGATTTAATTTGTTTTGGAATGAAGGGTATACTAAGCATTACCTCTAGTTTTGTGCCTCGTCTTACAAACTAGGAAACACCTCCTATGTTTATCCAAACATATACATCTATACAAAGTAAATCACTCACAATGGGGTATACTCAAATAAATTTAAAAATAAAACACATAATCCTCTTGGATAAGTTTTCACAATAAGTTCCAAAGAAAGAAAAGAGGATGTCTTGGGGAAAATCACTCACCCTAACCCATCCTACCAAATAAACTCAAGCCCATATGGGTAGCATAAATCCACATTTTAAAATTTTAAAAAAGACAAAAAAAATATTAATCTTAAGTGGTATAAAAACCTTTCCAAGCAACCCTTATAGGTTCAACAAAATACATGGTCTTAGGCCCAAACCACACACAAAGTAAGAGAAGTATTGCAAGCTAAAATGCCTTGTCAATCCATAACAAGTTTTTTCCATTTCAAGGAGGTGATAAGGGGTTATTTTATAAGTAAAATATTAAATTATAATTTTTCAAACTATATCTTACATCAAGTTATCCATTATTTATCACATACCATTCCTCTAAGACATAACTCCCAACTAGCCTTCATCTCCCAGGATTTCCTCCTAGTTCCTCCATGATTAATGACCAAATCCATTTTTCAAATGGTAAAATTTTGTGTACAAGAGTGGATTCCTACCTAATTATATATAAATCCCTCAATATTTTTCCAATTTTAAGGTGACACTTGTCATTTCCCATGTTTTTGTCTCTCACTAAAGTCTTATATGGATTTTGTTGTTTTTTACAAGACCCATGTTGCATGGCATGAGGTAAAATATAGCTCATTCATACCCAATAAATGATTCCCCTATTTAAATATCATTGATTATAACATGGGTTATATTAAAATTATTTTGAGCTCCTATAAAGACCTCATGCATCCCTATTGGTCAAATGGCTCTAATTTCAACACAAAATCACTTCATGTGACCCTCCAAAGTTACAATTTCAATTCAATTCAAGTTTTTCAAATGTTGACATCATGTTTTCTCCCTTTTCAACTGTATGACCTTCTAGAGAGTTTAAAATATATCTAAGGTATGGGTAAAAAGGGCATGAATAGTGTTATTTAATCTATAACTTCTAAAATTAAAACAAGTGACTAGAACACATTACCAAAAAATAAAGAGGTGGGTTTCAAATAAGAATACAAAAAATCTACTAAATGGTAAAATTTATGATCAATGTATTCCAATATACCTCACTTGGACACCTATAACCTGCACATCATTGTTCACTTAAAATTATTTTATCCTTGGATAGTTGAAGTAACTAAACTTGAAATAATCTCAAGTAATATGTATAAGCATGCATTGCATACATGTAATCACTGCAATAATAATATTATCTCAAAATACTAATATCCTTATATATTTAATCTCAAATCACATGACAAATCACTATTAGCTCAACTAACATGCTAATTTAGTGTGCAACTCAATAATCAAAGTGAAATCAATTATCACTAGCATCCGGATCACGCTCATGTAAGCAATATTAACAACATCAAGTACACAAACCATTATATTATTAATAATGTAATAATTAACATCTTGTATCTCAAATAATGCAAGTATATTATCACAATAAGACATGTGTATAATAACAATAAGGTTCAATAAAATTAGCATTGTGAAAATTGGGATGTCACATGATATACAAAAGTGGTTGGTATACAATTTAAAAATGAACAAAAATATGGTAGACATGCATTTTTAGAATTACCTTTTATTTGGAATGTGCATGATGAAAAAAGTGGAAATATTGAATAAAACTAGTCCTGGACACATAATATCATGTATATCTTGTTTTAAAATAATCTTGGTTATTATTTCTCTTTTTTTAAAACTTTTTTGTTTGATTAGTAATGGGTATTAGAGATTTTACTTGATGGTATTGTTTTAATTTGACATGTGGGTACTATTTTCACATGAATATTTCACCTATTTGATTAGATACATGATTAAATGTAACAATGATAACATTCACAAGGTAATGGACTTTGGCTCCTTAGGATGAATCTTTGGAGAAGGCTAGTTCATGCCTAAACTAAGTTAACCTAATTTAATATTAGCTTACAGGCCTAAAACACTACTAGAAAGACTTGTTTATATTTATTTTAATCTCATTTTCATGGAAAATTGAGTAGGAGTGAACTAAAAATCACAATGTGGTGATGCACCAAATCTTAGATAACTCCTCAACTTACTTCAAACAACACAAGATAACCTTTCATAACTGATAACTCTTCTACACAATCTTCAATTTAGACATCTCTCACATAAGTGTTTTGCATTAATGTAAAAAGCCTAATACATCACTAGGAGGAATCACAAAATCACATTTTAGAAGGTTTAATTGGTGAGAATTCACACCTAATTTATGCATAAACTTGATTATACACAACATACAACATGTAAAAGAATATATCTATCCATAAAGGTGATAAGGATTGGACAATAATACAAGGGAAGAATAGATTTCCACAATAAAATTTCCACAATACAAAAATTACACAAAAAATTTAAGAATTTAAAATAAAGGTAGTCTCAATTATTTATTAATTTCAAGCCTAAAGCCAATGTTACAATCTTTAAATGAGTATAATTTCACTACACCAAAGTAAAGGGCCACTGAAAAAGTCCTTTTTCATTCATATATAGAAGTATATAAGTAAGTGAGAGAAGAAAATAATAATAACTTCCCTACTATCGTCATTAATGCATTAATATTTATCAAGGGAGACCAAGAAGTTGAAAACATTAAACCCTTTCAATGCCTTGTACTTGTTCCATGAAGACCTACTTGGATGCTTAGCATAGTTGAGCGTAAGTCACCCTATCTTCACTCTAATTACCTCCCTAATAAGGCTTGTTATTAAAATAAACCTATTTTTCACACCTTAAATATTTTTGAACTCACCACTTCCTCTTGGGCATGCATGGTTAGAAGGAAAGTAGTTCATATTTAACTTGTTCTTCATGGTTAGATCCTTTGCTAAATATTATTCATACAAAAATGCCTAACTCACCACTTTATATCCTTTTCACATGCTTATCATATATACCAACCACTTTAAGGAGGTTACACTTCCTAAAAATCATGTTTCCAACTATTGTGCAATGATTATGGATGCTTTAGCTTATATATAATCTTGCATTGTCTTGTTGATGTGCTCTTGAGATCATAAAACCCTTCAAACTTACAACTTTGGAAAAATGTTCTAAAACCTCTATCAAATCCTCAATAAACCTTAAAATCTTGGCATGGATATTGTGGGAACATTATATATTTTGTTTTAGCTCCATTAGATAAGTCTTAAGGTAATAAAACCCTATTTTTATCTTATAGGGAAACTTAGCACTTATAAACAAGAATGTATGTGTTTTTGAGATCATGAAACCTTACCTTACATCAAAATCACCATGTAAAACTTAAACCTTCTATTATGGATGTGTTAGTGTCTCAAAATGATGCTTGAGTAGCATTTATTAGGTCTTTATAAATTTATATTCTCCTTTTATCATCAACATCCTTATCTTTTCTACTTGATTACTAGTTTGAATCTTAAAAAATATGACTTGTAGAAGGTCTTAGGAGTTTTAGATTATGTTTTTGAACATGTCAACACCTTACATCATCAAAACCCTATTAAAACCCTACTAAAAACCTTTTATAAGGTCTTAAAAACTCTAAAACCTTGTTCTCACATTACAAGACATGGAAACCCTAAAAGAAATTTGCTTCTTTTATTTATGTCCCTTAGAAGATGTTTGAAACCTTGATTCTTTGTATTTTAAACTAGTTTTGAGGGTATTAAGGTCATGAAAACATTATATCTCTATCTTAAAAACTCCATGAGAATTTTAATATTTACAAACAAGGTTTTGGGTTCTTTATCTCATTTTCTTATATACTTTTAACATTGGAATATGAACATACTTCATACTTTGCTCTAAGATCTTGTATTCATGCATACTTCTTGTTTTTGACTCAAATATTTCCCTTATACCAAAAAATTGGTGTTTATATCTTTAAATAAATTTATATTTTTACCAAGGAACCTTGGAAACTATTACAAGCATGTATGAAGGTCTTCAAGTCCTAAAACCCTCTCATTTCTTGTATCATCAATCATGAAACTTATTGATAGACCTTCAAATGTTCTTATTCATGTTCTTGAACCTCTAGTTTTCACTTAGCAAGATTTTAATGTTTACGAAATATTGAAAACTTGTGAAAAATATTTTAGGTAGTTTTAGAGATGATAAAATCTCTCAAACCTCTATTAAAAACCAATTACTGACGTCTTAATCATGCTTGAAACATTCTTCAAATTTTGGAAGATCTTGAAACCTACATACAGAACTTACAAGGTCATGGAAACTTGTGGAACACTCTATTAGGGTCTTGAAATAATCTTGGCAATGGTGAAACTTTGTGTTTACCTTGACACATCTCCTAAGCCATGAAACTTGGGTGCATACTTTAGAACATTGTCTTCTAGTCTTGAGGATGCTTTGGGAGGATCATATAAGCTTAGATATTTGTATAATAGTCTTGATTGAAGTTTGTTAGTCTTTGAAACATGTAACTAAGACCTGAAAAATTCACCTTTGAGATTTAAAAAATCATATTTTGCGTTTTACCTTTATGGAAATAATGTTTCTAGACCTTGCTTAATGTTGCAATATTAAAAAAGTTTGGAAATACTTGAATCTTTGTTACTAGATCTTAAGGAAATTTTATAGGACTATATAAAATTATAGGAACCTTTGGATCATGAATATAGTGGTGAAAATCATGATATTCTACCTAAAAATTCATATTAACATGCCTAAGAAATTTGTAGGATTGTTAGCTAGTTTAGAGTTTAGATCAAATTCAGACCATGTAAATGTCATTCCATGAGCTCCAAAATCTTGAAAACCATGTTTTATCATCATAAAAGCATTGAAATTAAATATTGGCTTGAAAATTCTCTTTTATATGTATGAAACCCTTATATATTTTCATAATTGTATTTTTTAAATTTTTGAAAGCCATGAAAACGTGAAAAAACTATCAAAGATCCTTTAAACATTGTATGAAAGTCTATAGACCTGTAAGCACCTTTTGATGAGGTAGTCAGACCTTATGGTGTTATTGATCATGATCAAGAACCTATCTATAATATTTTCCTTGAACTATAATCATAAATAAATAATCAAAACATGTTACAAGCCTATAGTTGTTCTTGAAGGAGCTTGAAAACCATCTAAATCCTTGCATGATCATTGAAACCATACAACTCTTGTTGGCAGACCTATACACTAGGTCTTGGATCATACCTACAGCTATAACCTTATTTAAATATATTATATCATCATGAATACCTTCCAAAACATGATTTATCTCAATTATCTTGTGCTTATAAGATTCTACAGCTCATTTGTTATCTCTGCAACCATAAAAATAGTCAAAATGTATCCTCATGGGTTTAAGTTTTTAGTGTTTATTTAGACTTTTTTTATATTAATTGAAATGTTTTTTTGGATCCACATGATTTTTATTATCTCATTTAGTATAGATACCACCAAAGGGTTATTATAACCTATCAAAACCCCTGCAAACACCATGCACAAGGAGAAAAGAAATAGGATGTGACTAGTTATCTTTATAAAATCCCTGTAAATGTATTATTTTGACTTTTAAATGGACTTTAAACCTCATTTAATTCTCTTCAATGACTTTTAACTCATCATTTATGATCTTCAAAACCCTCTTAGTCCTTCTCAAACCCTGTTTCATGCTTTAAATCCTTGACAGGACCCTACACACTACTCACACACTTGTAGATTTCATTTTCATGTTGTTATATAGTTCATAACCTCATTCTCCTTATTTTCAAGGCCTTTTAACTTTTAGGCATGATTCTAAGGACTCTTCACTTGTTTATCAAACCCTACTTCATGTTTAAGTTCTCTCAAAAGGACTTGTAAACTTACTTTAGTCTTAAATATCTTTTTTTTCCTAGTTTATTGGCCTGTGAACCTCTATCCATCCTTATTTTTCCTTGCATTAACATTGCATCTTTATGGAGATGTAACCACTCTTTATATGACACTTGGATGTCACAAGAAGCTAAAATACTGAATAAACTCCATGAAACATGCATGAAACACCTTGGACATAGAGGAAATGTTTGGATTTCATTGAATGAGATCTTGGGAGGTGTAAAAGGCATGGTCATGATCTTGAATGAGCTTCTCCCACACTGGAAGATGATTTTTTTTTTCAAGGAGTTAGAAATAAGAGGGGAATAAAGTCAAATATGTTTTGAACAACATATATAAATTTTAAGGGTTTGTGAAGGAGTTTCAAACCTTCTAAATGACCTTTATTCCCCTTGTATAATGTTTCTTCCCTTTTCATGACTTAATGAAATGATTTAAGGACATTTTTTTATATATTTTCACATTGAAAAGCCCTTTTATACCTCTACTCATCAAATAGGCCTCTACATGGCTAATATGACCTTATGACTTTAAAATGATTATTATGCCTTAATAAAAATATGTAAAAGTATGAGAGACTAGACTAACTCATGAAACTCTCAAAAAGTGATCCATATGAAGGTAATACTAGCTCATGCTTTATTGATTTCAGCCCAAATGTCCTGCTTCTATCATGTGAGGTAATAAGATATCAAGGTGACTTGAAAAGTCAATTTTTTTGGCATCCTCCATGTGTTGTTTTCCTACTAAGAAATGATCCAATAACATTATGCAAGTCCATTAGGCATAGGAGTCACTAAAATATTTAAAATAACTCAATATTAAAGTGTAACCATGACTAAAACATGTTTGGTCAGCCTCTAAATGAACTGAAGATGCCTCAAAACACACAATAAGAAAGCAAATAATAATAAATAATGTGAAAACAACACTTGAAAGAATGTAAAATAACTACACTACTATGTACAAGGTTTGAAAATGACCTCAAAATCATGTTTTGATGTGATCATTGGGTCAAAATCTCTAATATCCTCTTAACTCCATGAAAATACATCATCATACTCCCTCCAAAGGTCAATGAAAGCTTGTTTTTCAGATTTGGTAGATACCTTTCCAAATTTCAATAGTTTATGATGTAGATCCTAAGCATATAACCTTATTTTCTCAAAACTTGAATCTAATATTTGTCCTTAATTCCTTATGAATTCTGATCTCTGATCACCTCTTCCTTCTAGCATCAGACTACTAGATCTCTAAAATGCATTTAGTCTCTCATTTTAACCTTCAATCACCACCTCCAATTTACTCAAAGATCTATTTCCTTACTAATTTCTTATAGAAACATTAGTATAGCTTTTTCTACTTCTCAAAATCATAACCAACCTGCATTAACTCATCTTCATCCTCTATTCATTCAATAGCTCTTCTTTTGCACCCTATTCTCTCTATGGTCTAGTCTTCTTTGTAGCCCTAAAAACACACAAATATCCTTGTCAAGAATAATTTGAAGGATTATTAAACAAACTAAAACAATTTTAGACACCCTTTATCCCCATACAACTTATCTCAAAATTTTAAGTTCCAACTCTCACTAAAAGTATTTGTTATCTCATATCCTCCTTACTCATTAGGTCTCTTAAAGCCTAATTCAATCCCACAGTGATAGAAACTATACTAGGACATACTGTATAGGTCTAAAACCATGATAATATTGAATATCATGTTAATTTACATGATATTATAAAGTTTCATGAGATTCTAAAGGTGGAATCAAAATTTATTCCATTTTCAATTGTAAAACCCTAGCCTAATTAGGAACATGTCTATGTAAGGCTGAGAGGATAAAAAATGAGATTAAAAGAGTTTAAAACCACTTCAAGACCTAAAATCACCTAGAAAAAATCTATTTTTTCTTCCTACACGTTCTCTAATTTCTATAAATCCAAGATCTATCTTTAATTAGCCATAACAAATAAAAATATAAAGTTATGAACATGCATAAAGAACCCTATAGGCTGAGGACTCCAAAAATGAGTTTACATGTAATTTAGACCACTTATAAGACTTATATAACCTATAATGGGTCTTACCCAAACTTCTTAACCTTTTCCCATAGTTATTATACTTTTATCATTCATAATATGCTCATAAAAGATGAAAACACAGAGTTAGTGTTACAAAGGTAATTTGGAGGAGTTAAAAATCTTAGTGATTATTCATACAAAATAGACCATCAATATTGAAACCATGACTAACTAATAACATCCCCCAAGTCCATTCACTCCAACTCTTCTTTTTCTATTCACACTGAATGAAAACTGTTAACCCTTTTTGACTTGTCCAAAGGAGTGATAGGAGAGAGAAACTATTTTTTGACAATTTTGGATTTGTTGAAACCTCTTGATCCTAGAAATTACCTTTTGAAATCTTAATACACCTTATTTAAGCATTCACACATGCTATATGAGTCATTTAGTCTATACAACTGTCAGGATCTTGCTCCACCAAAAGAGCACAATATGATTACCAAACCAAGCAACTTAATATGCGGAAATTAACCAGATTCACCAAGTAACTAGAATTTAGAATAACACATGATATGAGAGACAATACACAAATTGTATTAACACTTTATAGAAAAGAATACAATAAAGAAGATCCCACTTCTTCTCCACCACCTTACAGAGGTTTCCCACACCTCAAGTGAACAGTAAATCTTCTCCCCAAAGCTCTCCCTCTCAGGTCCCAACACCCAACTCAAATACAGAGTTGGTGTTCACCTCCCGTGCTCCACGCACACCACAAGTGCTCCACACACTCCATAAGTACTCCACGTACTCCACAAGTACTCAAGGTACTTCAAGTAGATCTCCCATGAACTTGCAACAACCTGCAATTCAACATACCATACTTATGGAAGGAACTCCCTTGCCTTCCTCTTTAATCTATCCGAGTACACACCTGTACTCCAAGTAGATCCTACCTGATTCTACTCCCTATTGTGTTGCTGTCCTAACTAATCTTGCACACCTACAAATCAACCTGGTTCTGCACACCTATGAACCTTGACCTTGCACACACATACACCTGCAGATCAACGATCTTACTTACCATGTAGATCTCCTATATAGGCCATGCACCTGTGACCAAGATCCTACACACCTGAAGAATCCTACTGACTCTCCAAAACCAGCACCCACCTAGGTACTGTTGTGGAACTAGGAGGAACACCCTTGCTCACCTCACACACAGAAGGAGCTAACTTTGCTCAACTCAAACTAGAACACTTTTCCAATACAACCATGAGTCTATTATATAGATCTCATCTAAACAATGATTAGACATCTAATTACAATAATTAGATCCACAGCTCTCAGTCTAAAAATAGATCTAATCATGCAAACACTTGGTTTGTTAGCTAACTATCCGTAATAAGCTCGTAGTCAAACCACACAGGCGACTGACGTCGGTCCCTGTCTGCCTGGGGTCACCGACGCCGGCCGATCCATGACCGATGTTGGTTGCTTCCTGTCTCCTACCTGCCGACGTCGGTTGGCCAGACCAACGCCAAAGACTTCTGACACTCAGCAACTCTCCTGCAACCTCCTCCATGTCTACATCAGTGAAGCTTTTAGCTCCATAACCTAACAATCTCCCACTTAGAGATAAATAGCTGCACTGTACCTGTACCTGTACTTTATCTAATCTATTTCCTGGTTTGTATCCCTCTTCAAGATCAATCCTGAAGACAACCCATCACATGTACTGTGATGTACCTCCTGTCATCTGAGTACCCTGCCACATCTGAACCTACAAACACATGTAGTGAAGTCTTGACCCTGCATATCATGAAACCCTGCTGCCGGTCCCTCTCAAGTACCTGAGAACCCACTTCCCCGAATTGGCTCCTAACTCTCTGGCAGCTCCCACTGCATGGGAATACTCAGGTCTATACCAGACCTCATGTGATTTTGGACACTGTACCTGTCCAGCCCTTAGTGTGCTCCAGCTCTGCATCCTGAACCTCGCCAACACCTGATTCACATCAGCTCCCACTCGAGACAAAATCAACCTGTGATCTCCATGTCTCCCATGTCAAAGAATTTTGCTGCTCCAAACTCCTCATGACATGCCACTGAACTAATCTTACCCTTAGCTCAGCAAAACCTTGTATGTACAAACCCTGCAAGCAAATATACCATCCACATACAGCAACAGAATGATGTCGTGACTCATCATCCACCTGGTAAGACAAACCACAGTAGTTACCCTAACATTGACTAAAGCCATGCTTTGTCCTCCACCTGTCTAAACATGTACCACTGTCCTACAGCTCCTCAAGACCATATACCCGGTCTTCCATCTCACGTATCTGTTCTCTCTATTCTTCAACTAAGGTATCCATTCATCTCTGTGCTTTCATACTAGCTGGAAACCCTACCAAAAAACACCTGTTTGGTTCTCCTCCAAGGAATCACATCCTCATCCATGCCAAGCTCACACCTATTTCCTGGATCCTTCTTGCTCTACAATCAACAACATGTATAAAGAAGAGGAACAACGAATTTGAGGGCCTACTTACATCTTCAGTTCTCCGTATGGGTGTTTGAGACTCCATGACAGTGTGTTGTCCACTCAAAATCCGTTACAGTGACCAACCTCGGTCACTCCACAGTCTGCATCCGACTGACATCGATTTCCATGCGTCTATCCCTGACTACCGACCCTACGGTGTCCCTGCTGCCAACGTCAGTCCTCCTGACTGACATCAGTCTTACCTACTACCGACGTCGGTCCTATGACCGACGTCGGTCTTACCCTGCCCGACATCGCCGGCTTCGGTCTACACATGACCGACATTGGCACCTGTCTGTTCGACGCTGGTTCCTCCTGACCGATGCCGGTATCTGTGTTCGCCTGTGAGTGATGAATTTTTACCCGCGAGCTCCTTTGAATCAATACCCATGTCCAAACTGCCCTGCTCAAAAGTATCCAGCACCATCCACTGGTTTCTGTCCGCCATCTCCTCCAAGTACACCAAGGCTTTCCAGTTCTTAAGCCTGTCAAATATATTTGTCTTCCACTTAAGAACATGCATCTCCTTCCTGCTCATGTGACCAAGCCTACGAAGCCACGTCTCCACAACAAAAGAAGAATCAGTAATATAAACAAATAGATAAAGAGTACCTATTTTCTTACCACCAGCTAATTCAAGTGCATCTACTGTGAGAGTTCTTGTGCATCTCTCATCACCCAATCTTTCTAAAGAAATTAGCCATATCTCCAAACTTGGGACCTGCATGACCTTCATCAACACCTTTGTGTTGGCTGCCTGCAATTTCAGCTTCACTTCCCCTTTGCCAATTCTTTGGCAAGGCTCACCAGCTCCTCTACCTGGGGCTGCATGGAAAGAGGCAACCGAATCTTTTATCCAAGATTCAACTTTATCCAAGAAACCTCCCAGAGCATCCTGTGTAATAACACCTGCAACATCTGTGTCTTCAATTTCTTCATGCTGATCTGCTACCAACCAACAATATTCTTTTACCTGCTCTTTCTTTCCATAGGACCTTAAGAGACCATCTGTGCTTTTCAACTCTTCCATTCTTAGCTTACTTTCATCTGCCATTGCTCTACTCCCACTCGATTAGAAACCCCTGAGAGTGACATGTAATCAAAACACACTACCCAGATCTAAACCAATCTGTTAGTATCCCAACCTGAAGCTCTGATACCACTTGTCAGGATCTTGCTCCACCAAAAGAGCACAATATGATTACCAAACCAAGCAACTTAATATGCAGAAATTAACCAGATTCACCAAGTAACTAGAATTTAGAATAACACATGATATGAGAGACAATACACAAATTGTATTAACACTTTACAGAAAAGAATACAATAAAGAAGATCCCACTTCTTCTCCACCACCTTACAGAGGTTTCCCACACC
This sequence comes from Torreya grandis, assembly GCA_037957365.1. Taxonomy (NCBI): domain Eukaryota; kingdom Viridiplantae; phylum Streptophyta; class Pinopsida; order Cupressales; family Taxaceae; genus Torreya; species Torreya grandis. The sequence goes on along the minus strand of JARHVA010003418.1, from coordinate 160,979 downwards.
TCAAGTGAATAGTAAATCTTCTCCCCAAAGCTCTCCCTCTCAGGTCCCAACACCCAACTCAAATACAAAGTTGGTGTTCACCTCCCGTGCTCCACGCACAGCACAAGTGCTCCACGCACTCCACAAGTACTCCACGTACTCCATAAGTAATCAAGGTACTTCAAGTAGATCTCCCATGAACCTGCAACAACCTACAATTCAACAGACCATACTTATGGAAGGAACTCCCTTGCCTTCCTCTTTGCTCTATCCGAGTACACACCTGTACTCCAAGTAGATCCTACCTGATTTTGCTCCCTGTTGTGTTGCTGTCCTAACTGATCTTGCACACCTTCAAATCAACCTGGTTCTGCACACCTGTGAACCTTGACCTTGCACACACATACACCTGTAGATCAATGATCTTACTTACCATGTAGATCTCCTATATAGGCCATGCACCTGTGACCAAGATCCTACACACCTGAAGAATCCTGCTGACTCTCCAAAACCAGCACCCACCTAGGTACTGCTATGGAACTAGGAGGAACACCCTTGCTCACCTCACACACAGAAGGAGCTAACTTTGCTCAACTCAAACTAGAACACTTTTCCAATACAACCATAAGTCTATTATATAGATCTCATCCAAACAATGATTAGACATCTAATTACAATAATTAGATCCATAGCTCTCAGTCTAAAAATAGATCTAATCATGCAAACACTTGGTTCATTAGTTAACTGTCCATAATAAGCTCGCAGTCGAACCACACAGGCGACCGACGTCGGTCCCTGTCTGCCTGGGGTCGCCGACGCCGGCTGATCCATGACCGACGTCGGTTGCTTCCTGTCTCCTACCTGCCGACGTCAGTTGGCCATACCAACACCAAAGACTTCTGACACTCAGCAACTCTCCTGCAACCTCCTCCATGTCTGCATCAGTGAAGCTTTTAGCTCCACAACCTAACAATAACTACTTGAAATTGGCCTTTTTTCTTCTTCTTTATATGTTGAACCTAAAACATTTCAATTTCAAAACTATCCTCTAACATTCTCTAGCATGTGGTACATTAGCCTACTCTTTGAAATTTGTCCTTTTTTATGTTATTTATTTACAACTCCTTAAAATGACCATAAGGTGGCATTAAAGGACATTAAGACAAGTGGATAAATGTGTTAAAGGTTAAAACATATTATGTGACCTTCAAGGTGTGACTTGACCTCTCTTAGGACCATGGTGGCCATTTTCAAACATAGGGGACCTTATAAAAAATTTAATATGTAGGGGGTTGACCTAATTTTACCTAGAGTGAAATTTGGTTTGTAATTACCATATTTGCATTATAAATAGTAAAATTTAGAATTATAATTTAGACAGGGTTTTTTATCTTCTTTAGGTCTTTCTTGAGGCTCTTATTTGGACCTCTATTATCCTATGAAATTATACCCAGATCTCTCTTAATTTACATGTAAAAAACCATTCATATACACCCCTAAAACATGCAATTAACCCCTTCTTGTTTTCCATCCTTGCGTTGAATGGGAGTTACAAACATACTATTCTTGGCTCATATTATCCTTGGTCATTACATACACATGAAGACACCCTCATACCAATAATAGGACGTTATAAGACCCTCCTCAACATTCATCAATCATTATATTTCCCCTAATACTCTCAACACGTCTTTAAATCATCATTCAAAATTCAAATTTTCAAATAAATAGTTTTGGCAGGTAAACTAAAAAGACTTAGAATGGCATTAATTTACTGACTTAAATCATGACTAGAGGGACCCTATAAGATTTCTCACATCTTTCATAACTCAAAATTAACACAATTGAACCTATATAACATACTAACACTTCTAATTTATTGTGATGTTTTGCATTAGTTTGTCCTTTGTAATGACCACTAGTTTAAAATATTCTTCCTTGATAGTCATGTTCATTCTTTCCTTCTTGAGTTGGTCATCCAAGTTAGAAATTCATCCAAAATGACCAATCCTTTTGTAAAATTTTTGGTTTATATATGGATTCTTTGATCTCCATATTACTCTTTTAAAGTTGACTAATTTTTGGTAGAAATTTTTTCCTCTTATAAAAAATTAATAATTTGATCATCATTCTCAAATACTTGACAGTTGGTTACATTATTTTTAATATTTGGTCTAACCACCAATTTAACATGTTGATCCAAACTTTTCATGATATCTTGAGGAATGTCATATTGTAATCCAATCACTACAATCATGTTATCATCTTTTTTTTGAGTTCTTGGTACCACTTAAATATTAAAAGTGTCAAATTATTCAATTAGGTTCCATACTCTATGTTTGTAGGATTTTAAAAAAATTATTAGATTCATTATAATCTCTAACTTGATGTATAATGAGCTCACTATCTCCAAATACATGTAATACCTTTATTCCTCTCTCTTTTGCTAATTGGAGATATTGGATCAGTGCTTCATATTTAGTTACATTATTGGTATAATTAAATTAAATCCTAAATGCAAATAAATGTATCTCTTTTTTAGGAGAGATCATCATAACATAGTACCAGCACCATCACCATTTTTACCCCTTGACCCATCAAATTATCACTGTCATGTTCCATCAAGGTCTTCTTGTGGCTTCAAAAGGTTATGCATAATATAATTTTCCTCATGTATACAATAAGTGCCCAACCTTGTTTATTATATATGATCATATGAATAAAACTCATAATGTACCTTTGCCCAATCATAAAGTGAAATGTCTAGAACATTCTCCAAATAATTAGTAGCCTCATGAAGAACACTATCCTCCTCTCTATCATGTATAGTAAAAGTCATGTTAATAGGACTAGGTATATAAGATTCAACATGGTCTTTTGAGATATGTTTAGCCTTAATAGTTACCCTTATCCCATATCTCATCCTAATAAGCATGTGTGGCCAATCAAAAGACAAATATCCCCCTATTTTTGCATTAAAGTCTCTAAAAAGGAATATGGATAAATAGGGAAGGAGGTCAATGACTGAAATGTCTTGTAAAATGGAAAGACTTAGGCATGCATAAAAGGTAAGATTCAAATTTTTAATGACTCTTAATATTTTAATAATAATACCTTCTAATTGGACAACCCCTTTAGTGACTAATTTATATTCAATGCCCCAAAAAATATAAATCCTCTTGGGCATAACAAAACTACTAGCCCCAAAATCAATCATATAATTATGAATAAGATGCTTACCAATGATGAGGAGATGTAGAATGGAGGTGGCTTGTTGATCTTACTTGTTTCTCCTTCCTTTGGCTATCATAAACTTGTAAGAGAAACTGATACACCCTTTCTTGGTTATCTTGCTTTACATAAATAGTTCAAGATCTCTTACAATAGATCCCTTTATGAAGTAATAGAGAGTGTTTCCCACATAATCATGTTAAAATTGGTTCTCTTCATTTGTTCCACTATACTAAATTGAATGTGACCAACATTTTACTAGAATTTGGTGGTAGTAGCATCTTATTTTGATTTTTAACCCATTGGAGGTTGATTTTTGGACTAATTATCCCTCTTAGTATCCTAATTTACAATTATACCTTCTTTTATAGCCTCTTTTGGTAATTAATAAGTAGATGTTTGACCAATCATGGAAGATGTGTCTCCTTCCATTTCTCTTTTCTTGGACCTTGTGTTGTATGCAATCGAGTTACTTCCCTTTTTTACCACTTCATTTTGATTCATGCCACAAAAATTTACTCTCTTTCCAATTCACTAATTTAGACTCAATTGTCACCTAATCTTGAGCTTCTTGCCCTTTTGTAACTGATCCCCTTATTTTTATTAAAATATTGATGCATTTTGAACCATCAAATCTTGGCTAAGAACCTCATTTGGGCAAGCATTTTGGTTGTGAGGCTAGTTACATGGGTAACACCATACATAGTCTTGAACTAAATTTTTTTGGACATGAACAATGACCTTGGAAGAACTTGTAGTAGCTAGTTTTTGGCATTTAAGGCCCTAGTATAACCTATTTATCCTAGACCTTGGGCATTATCTTGATAAGGCTACCTATTGGGTTGATATGATTGATTAAAAGGCTGATAATGTCTATTATATTGGGATTTATACCTTTTCAAAAATACCAATTCATTTCTAAAATTTTTTAACAAGGTTTTTAACCTCATGCAACTCATTTAAATTGATAATAGGTCATTTTGGTTGACTGGTTGCTCTAGAAAGAAATGCCAATGTGTGTTGATTAATGGGTTGATTAGGTGGACGCTCAATAAAAAGATACATTAGTGGTATAGGAGCTATTTTTATAGCTTGGATTAGGTAATTCTTAACTCTTATATCATATCATATGCATTAGGTAAAAAATTTCCTCGCATGGACTGAATCATAACAACCACATCACTATTCAAGGCTCTCAAAAGTACAAAAATGTAATGCTTGGAAAAGGCTTGAATAATGGTGGAATTCCATCCCAAGTCTTCTAGAATCTAAAATTGAAGTATGCCATGAATTCATGAGGATATCTTTTGATAGTGGTAAGCTACTTCATTAGGGATATATGGTCACTTTTATCCTCAAATTGATTGCAAAGCTTCTCTCCTAATTCATCCCAATTATTTATTGAGTTAGGTTAAAACCCCTTATACCATTGAAGTGATTTTCCTTTGTGGTAAGTGTCATGAAGTCTCACAGATACATTGTCTACTATAATGCTATGGACTTAACATTTGTTAGTAATGTCTTAAATGTGCTTTATAGGAGATGTGGAATTTTCACTAGTAAATTAAGGAATACTTTTTAGGGATGTAACTCGAATTTCATCATGTTGAGAAAGGTCAAGAAGGCTACCTCCATTAAAGATAATAAAAATATGGTTTCTTGGTTGATCCATGAATGGTATTGAAACTAGCATTTATCTTGGCTTAGGAAACCTACCAAAGGGAGGTGTATATTGGGATCTTGTAGGAGGTGAGGCTTGGGAACTTAAAGTAGGTGACCTAGATCTTCTAGTTCACCTTCTTAATGGAAATAAAGTTAATTTAGAAAACTGAAAATCATTCCTCTTGAATAATCTTTCACCTCTACTCTTGGGATAAAAGGATAGGATTGATTTGAAATCAAGAATTTTTGGAGTATCTAAGTGCTTTTAAAATGTGTTTAAATCTATAATTCATCAATAATAACACCAAATATCATAGTTTAAACTCATCACTCAATGAATTTAGTGTCCCATTGGGTATGCCAAAAATTGTTATCATGTGAATCTTTCACCCATTTGATTAGCTACATGATTCAATGAAATAATGGGAACATCCCCAAGGTGTGAGACCTTGGCTCCTTAAGATGAACCTCTATAGAAGGCCAACTACTACCTAAACTATGTGCACCTATTTTAAGATCAGCTTATAGGCCTAAAATACTACTTGAAAGACTTATTTAAAATTGTGTGAAGCTTATTTTCATGTAAAAGGGAGTAGGATTAAACTAAAAACATAATGTGGTGATGCACCAAAGCTTAGATAACTTCTCAGTTTACTTCATATAGCACAAACTAGGCTTTTATAACTGATAACTCTTATACACAATCTTCAATTTAGACCTCTATCACATAAGTATTTTTCATGAAGGTAATAATCCTAATACATCACTAGGAGGAATCACAAAATCACCTTTCAAAAGGTTCAAATGGTGAGAATTCACAACTAATTTCTACATAAACTTGATTATACACATCATATAACTTAAAAAATAATATGTTTCTACATTATGGTGAGAAGGATTGGATAATAATACAAGGGACGAATAGATTTACACAAGTAAATATCAATAATCTAAAAATTACATATAAAATATAAGAAGTTTTTAGAAATCTAATCTCAATTCTTTATTGATTTATAGGCTAAATATAATGTTACAATATTTAAATGGGCATAATTTTACTACACCAAAGTAGATGGTTCTTGAAAAAGTCCTTTTCAGTCATGTGTGTGTGTGTGTGTGTGTGTGTGTGTGTGTGTGTGTGTGTGTGTGTGTGTGTGTACAAGTAAGTGAGATAATAAAAAAGTAATAACTTTCCCACTATCTTCATCTATTGAGGCATGTGTAGCAAAGGAGACCAATAATTTGAAAAAATTAAACCCTTTCAATGCTTTGGAATTGTTCCATGAATACCTACTTGGATTCTTGGCATATCTAATTGTAACTCACCTTATATTCACTCTAATTGCCTCCATGATAAGGTTTGTTATTGAAATAGACCTAGTCTTCCTACCTTAAAGATCTTTGAACTCACCACTTCCTCTTAGAAATGAATTAGTTAACCTTTAAGTTTTTATTCATGGTTAGATCCTTCGTTAAATATTCTACATGAAAATAGGCCTAACTAACCACTTTAAATCCTTTGCACATGCTTGTCCTTTTTTATGATATTTATTTACAACTCCATAAAATGACCATGAGGTTGCATAAAAAGACATTAAGATAAGTGGATAAATGTGTTAAAGGCTAAAACATATTATCTGACCTTCAAGGTGTGACTTGACCTCACTTAGGACCATGGTGGCCATTTTAAAACATAGGAGACCTTATGAAAAAAATTAATATGTAGGGGGTTGACCTAATTTGACCTAAGGTGAAATTTGGTCTATAATTACCATATTTTCATTCTAAACAATTGAATTTAGAATTACAATTCAGGTAGGGTTCTTTATCTTCTTTAGGTATTTCTTGAGGCTCTTCTTTGGACCTCTATTATCCTAATGAAATTTTACCAACATCTATTTTAATTTACATTCAAAAAACTATTCATATACACCCCTAAAACATGTAACTAGCCCCTTCTTTTTTTCCATCCTCGCATTGAATGGGAGTTACAAACATAATATTCTTGTCTCATATTATCCTTGGTCATTACATACATGTGAAAATACCCTCATACCAATCCTAGGACTTTATAATACCCTATTAAACATTTATCAATCCTTATATTCCCCCCAATACTCTCAACACCTCTCTAAATCATCATTCAAAATTCAAATTTTCAAATAAATCTTTTTTGGCAAGAAAACTAAAAAGACGTAGATTCACATAACTTTACTGACTCCTAATGACTCTATCAATGCTATAGGTACCCTATAATACTTCTCACATATTTCACAACCCAAAATGACCATATTTTAATTTATATAACATACTAACACTTCTAATTGATTGTGATGCTTTGTATCATACTCCCTTTGAGGGAAAGATTTGCAATCTAGCTCAAATGCCTTACTCCAAAAATTTTCCTAGATTTCCAATTCATCTTGGATTGGTATTTGAACTTATTTTTGTTTTTATTCTTTCTTTATTGATTCATCTATCCTTTATTATTTTATTTTGATTCCTTGTCTTATCTTCTTATGAAGTCATCCTCTAACTTCATGAAATGTATTACCCTTTGTATCTCTTTATCAACTTCATATTCTATGTCATCTATTTTTGCTTCAAAAAGATGATATCTTTCATATTTGCCATTATTTTCTCCAAAAATTCTATCTTCATTCATCCTTATTTTTTTTTTTAACCACTCATCAAACTTGGTATATTTCACTTGTCTTCAACTAATTACTCATGAAAATGAGATTTCAACTTTGCTTTAGATTATGTTCTTCTCTTTGCAACTGGCTTTCTTTAGTTGTGGCTATCTCTTAGCATCTCCTTTTCATATAAACCTAGAATTTAACAATCCATTACACAATTATATATAAAATTTTATACTTAAGAGTTTCTTCATGTTCTTCTTGCCAACATCTTTGTTCTTTTGAGTTTCTTTGCATCTCCATGCTTTTTTATTTCCCTCTTTATGAAAAGACTCCCTTATCTATGGCATACTCCAAGAATGCCAATTCATCTTTAAACTGATTATCCAGCTCATATCATTCTTATTTAATGAGTTTATTCAACTTTAAATCATCATCATCATTGTCAAAACCTTAGTCTTATCCTTGCTTTCTCCTTTAGTGTCTTGATTAATCCCTAAGTTTGTCATTGTTATTCACAATATGATTTGCACTATCAACTACTATAAACCACTTTATTGGAAGATTAAACATTTATTTTATTATCCTTACTTTTTCTCTCAAGATATCATTCATCTCTTTAATTTATTCATCGTACTTAAGGACTTTTTGTCCTCTATCTCCTTCTATAATCACCTAAAATTGTTATTTGACTGGTAAGAGTTCTACTTGAGACAACCTATCCCTAGCTTAGCCCTAAACATATCCTATATCCCCTTATCACACTTTTTTATCATTTATGTGTACCAAAATCATCCCTAGTTAGCTAAAACATAGTCCCATACCATCATTTCTAAATCTTTTCCCTTCATGCCTAGTAGCATGTTAACTAGGCATTAGTTCCAAATTAAGGACACTAGATCTATGTGGTGCTAGTGTCCCCAAAATGGTGCTAATGTCCTTTACCCTAACTGTTTTGAATGGATATATTTTCAAAATTAAAACCCTTCTAGGTTAGGCATAATCATATTTTATTATCCACACAAGCTACATAACACTATAAATACATGAATTTTAGACCTCTATCCACTAGATGGAAATTAAATGCAAAATACCTATTTAAACATGAAACAAGTTGAGAAAAATTAAGTTTATTAATCCCTACTCTACCATACTTATGAATACTACCATCTAAAACTAACTTAAGCTTATATTTTATATATTTACAATTTCAAGAGCACTCAAGGCATTCAAGACCACTATCATTCTAGCATAAATTACACTTGCATCAACACTTAGGTGGGAAGACCTATATCAGGCTTGATCCCTCCTATGATTATTGGTATGTATGCAATGCTCTTCATAGTAGGGTGTTGAGGATGTCCAACCTATCCTACTAATGAACATACTTTTCATCTCATGCCTTACTTTCAAGGAGGATTATTTTTTGCATCAAAAATCAGCTATTACAAGTACAATATAGAGTTTAAAACTTTGTGCATGCAATAATAGAACCCAAAAAAATAAGTGTAGGTGCACCTAGAATTTAGGAGTAATCCTATATAGATGACACTAGAACCATTTTCAAGACACTAGATCCACATGGATTTACTATACAAGTATTGTTCTCTTGTCAAATAGAGGTTATGACATAAGGATCTAGTTGACAACACTCAAACCTATTTGTATCTCAGTTTTCATCACTTAGATCTTTTATATTAGGTGTTTTTTAGATAAGTCTATATTTGTACATATTTATTACTATTTTTATAAAATCAAAGAAAGTCAAAATATATAACAAATTAGTTGTTATTTATTGCATATTATTTCATTGATTTAGACTATTCAGTGCTTTAATCAAACATAGGATTTACATAATAAAAGTATAAAAGGTTAAAACACCTTCATTTGTCATTTTACCTCTTATCTACTCTTTACCATTTGTGAAAACTAATTTCCACTTTCTCTCATCAACAACATCATCTTCTAAACTCTTCCCTTCATCTTGGTTCTCTTGGATTTCATGATATGTCAACAACTCATGACCATTTTCATGATCACTAGTCTTTTTCAAAGACCTTAAATTTTTCAACCTACTTCCCTCATGATGTTTTAAGACTTTATCTTGTATTTTATCTTCTTTGGGTGTCAAATTTGACCCTTATCCTTTTTGAATATTAGTCATCATTTAATTCCATGAATCATCTTCACTTTCAAACATCTTATTCAATGATTTAAATACATCATAATTCAAAACAAAATACCAACTTGTTTACCTTTTATTTCTCTTATGCTCTTATTTTTCCAAGTTCTTCTTAGGCTTACCTCTATCTTCTTAAGCTCTTCCTCATTTTTTTGTCTTGATTACTTGACTCAAAAAAATTTGAATACCTCCTCTTATCCCTTATTTTTTCAACTCTCTTTTTTCTCCTCTCTTATGCATTATTGAGATTATTTATCCTCATCATACCTATTGACATTATTATTATGCTCTTCTTTCATGATTTTGACTACCCACACTTTGTTCTTCATGACTTTGGGTTGATATAAGCTCATTACTTCATTCATTATTTTTGACTCATAAGATGGTCCATATTTTAGGGTACTTCTTTTATACCTCCATCTTTGGTAATCTTCCTTAAGTGTTTATTTCATCATGAAGTATGTGCTTTCCTTATTTATTTGCACTTGTCCTCCACTTGAGTTTTCAACTTCAATAACCTCTTGCTTAAATTTCTATTCTTCATCTCATTAACTAGTTTCTTGAGCCACTTTAGCACTATATATCCATGATATATTATACATTATGAGAGCTTAGCATTTCTCTTATTTTTATCAACAGTTATATCAATAATATAAAGATTGAAATTTATATGTACCTGCTCAATGACTTGATTCATGGTCATATTTTTCTCATGTCTTCATTAATTGAAATAACCTCTTTTTGTGTTATTCCTTTATTTATTTTGTTGCAATGATTTATAAAGCATCATGAAACTCTAACTCATATTCCATCTCTTCATTGGCACTCCTAAATACTTCAATATCCTTCTTATGATCTTTTACAACATGTTATCTTCCTTTATCAATTTAATTTATCTTTATGGGTGTTGTACTTTCCACATCTCTTGTAAATTTTGAGGCCTTATTTTTGACCCTCTTCATAAGGTTCCCCATACCTGTATACATACATTTAAACACAACATTAGATTATAAAACAAGAGACCAAAATGTTTCCATGAGTTCCTCTTTCATGAAAACTCTCTTCTTCCTTTTACTTCATTTATCAAGGGCTTCTTTTGGCATTTATTTCTCTCTCATGTTATCCACAATGATAAATCTTTGTATATCTTATCTTTCATGTTGCTCACTTTGTAATTCTTGGCTATTTAAGCCACTATAGACACTTATTTCTTTCTTATCTTTCTTCATGATTATCCTTATAAGCCACTTGACCTTATTTCTTACCATAAAACCAAATGATTAGATTTCTTATCCTTGTATGAGCTTCATCATGAGCTATAACCTCTCAAATATTTTATCTATATCTTCTCTTAACTCATTCACTTCTTTATTTACATCTGATATTTACCTTTTTATGTCTTCTTTGACATTTTTATATTTATATACTCTACTTTAGAGCTACCCTACATATTCTTTACTTATTTAATCTTATTATTATATTCTCTTTACTCTTGAGGCCTCACTTAGACCTATCTTTCTCAGCAAGTTTTCCTACTTGCCTCTTATGACTTCACTTGGGTTTATTCTTCTTCTAGTCATTTACCTAGGAACTCTATGGTAACTTATTAGATCACTATCTTCCGTTTGTTGACAAGCCTCAAGAGACTATGCATCAACTTGTTTGGATTTACAAGGATCTTGGCAATTTTACACATTATTCAGATAACATAAACATAATTAAATACATCTTATCAAATCAAATGTACACTGTGTTTATTTTCTAGCCTACTATCTTTCTTTTTCCCAATTGTATCTTATTGCTCTAATACCACTTAATGTATATTCTAAGCCCAAAAACTTATTTTCTTAATCCCTTACTCTAATATTTGTCCTTAATGCCTTATGAAATTTTGATCTTTGATCACTTCTTCCTTACAACATTATACTATTAGATATCCTCCATGCATTTATTATCTTATTCTAACCTTTAATCACCACCTCAAATTTACTCAAATATCTATTTTCTTACTATTGATGTGGGTTTTATGCACACCATAAAACTTGAATGAGGTAGACTCTAACATTTTAGGATATATATGGAAATGAAGTTCCACTACAGGGCACGAGTTGTAGGTATATGGTTAAAAAAACCAATTCATGGAATAATAGGTTGAGAATATAGGTCATTTAACCAACTATATGGATGGATGTATTAAATATAAAATAGATCAAATACTAAGTGAGTTGGCTAAGTGTAAAATTACTCTAGGATGGGTATATCTCAAAATATACTCAAAAAAAGGAGGGAAAAGGTAAATCAAAGAATAAGGTCCTATGTTATCAAAGTATCACTTCCAATGTTGTTTCTTTGGTGGAAGATTATCTCTAAATCTGATGTTTGTCATTTATAACTAATGCACACTCATGAATAAACATAGTTGATTTGTTTAGGGAAATTTGGTATAGGGAACTTAGTGGTGTCAATTGAAGTTTGCTCTCTTTAGAGTAGCTATTACACACCCTTAATTAAGACATTAAAACTCAAACCAAAAAGGCATCTAGAGTAGCCACAACACACACCTATAATAATATACTAAAAATTAAATACTCCTACACACCTTAAAATGTCTACACATGTCTAAACTAATTTCTTAAAATCAATGAAATTTACTGAATCTTAACAACTATTGCACATCTATAATTAGTACACTTCAATGATAACAATTAGGATCATTCATATCACTTGAAAACTTAAAAATTAATAAATTGAGATAGACAAAAAAGTTAAAATATTAATAACAAAAGAAAGGGAGATTAAAGAACCAACACAGTTGCATGATAATTAATGACTCAATTTTTTCTTATATTGATTAAAACTCTCACTCTTTGAAAGAGGGTTTTACATGTATTTAAAGACTTGGGGAAGGGGTTTCCTCATCCTCCAAGTGTAGTGAAGTTTAGTTTACATTTTTTATTAAACATAAATTAAATTCAATTCTATTTTGCAAAATTTCATGTTATAACTCATAGATTATAATAGCCATGCAACATGTGCATACTAGCAAAAACATTATAACATGAATGTAATGAAGTAAAACCAACTATAGTTAGTTAAAATAAATACTACATGAAAAATTGTATACAAAATGAGATTTTAATTAAGGATTTCTTGGTGACTATATGGCATTGTTTGTTGTCATGGTAGGTAATGAAGTGGTAGCTTGAGTTGAACTGGAAGTTGAAGCTTACAAACTTGATGAACTGGTAGCTAGAGTAAATCTAGACTTACTCTTGGCCTATAGTTATTGAAAGTGTTTATATCCAATTGTTTTTTGGGCCATTATTATTCTCATATCAAGAATAGATAGCCTACTCACCCTACTTACATATGTTATTAACCTTACATGCTCAGTTTTTATAGCTCTAAAGCTTACCTAAAAAATCTCTACTTTGGTGGCCTTCTTCCTCATAAAACTTAACTCCATTTTTTTCTAAATTTAACCCTTATATACTCTAATTAAAGTTAGATAAGGATTGATGAATCATTTGATCAAAAATAGACCTGACCACTAACTTTATATCACCATCCCATGCATACATCAACTCTAGTTCATTCAAAATTTGTACTACCTACTTCTCCTGTTCAATTATCTTTGAGACCAAAGAATCAGCATATGTTATCTATTCCCTTTCTTATTCAATCATAATAACCACTAGATTCAATGCATTTTCTCCTTCCAAGGGTGACATCAAGTTCAAATGGTTAAAAGCCTTATTAGGGGTATACAAAACCAAAAAAATCAGCTTGGTCTCATCTTCCTTCAAAGATTTGAACAATTTAGTCACTAGCATTGCTTAAGGAGCCAATTGGACCCTCAAAGAACCAATAGTGTCCAATATATCATATAGATATAAGGTTAAATTTTAAACATGTTTCTTAATTTCAGAGGGAACATGGATTACCCATTGTTGTTATTTGAAGTTCTCTAGGTTTTTCCTTGCTTGTTTAGTGCCCTCATGAATTACTATCAATGCTCCTCTATGGGTCTCCATATAGGAATTAAAGTCATAAATGAAAGGGTAATAATCCATTTTCTATCTTTACTCTTAGAAAGTGAATAAAACTTCTTCCCTTTCTTCCAAAATCAAGCTCTACCCAATGTTGTTCTCTATCTTTTTTTCCTTGCCCTTTGCACAAAGCTAGTAGACTTATCAAGTAATGAACTCATTATGGGAACCCTAGTTATTTTTAGGTTTTTACTCTTAAAATATGATGATCTTAGTTCCTTGGCCTAGTTTTTAAGTGTCAACTTTGATGGGTCTACTAGGTGTGCCTTTATTTGGGTATCTTTTGTAGGCTCAGTCTTAGGAGTTGGCTTGGGCATGGTAGGTCATATTATTTTTAACCAGTCTACATTCCCCAGATGTGGCATTGGGTGGACAATGTAGAATAGTTTTTTCCTTATATTTTTATTAGTGGCCACCACTGTTATGGTTTTTATGGCTCCGGAGGAAGGAATAGATGATCTCAACTAAGTAGATGATGCTAACAATTAGGTGTTTAGATAGAAGGTAGTAGTAAAAATAGAGGTGAAAACCAAAGGAGTATTTTTAATAGTAATGGATATAGATATGGGTCTTGATAGAGGTATTGACATAATAGTAAAAGAAGTGACAACTAGTAAGTAATAATAAGAGAATGGCTTAAAGGAGCAGTAGGTAATAAACCCTTACCTGATTGATCACCCCCAAGGGGTGCCTTTCCTTTCATACCTTACAGTCTAAAAACCTTATCTTGATATAGATCTTATTCATCTACTTAATCTCTTAGATCTCTTTCAATTGAAGTTTGTGTTTCTTCACTTTTTCCTTCTATGGATTGCACTTGAGGCTTTCCTTGGAAATTTTCTTATAACATATTATTTTCTTCTCAATCAATGAAGTAGGCACTTATTTTAGAAGAAGAGGGAATATCACATTAGATGTTTTGGTTTCCAAAGTTTCCATAGTGGGTGTGAGGTATTATTCATCATAGGATTCTAAACAAATAATCTCCTCTTCTTTCCCAATAGATCTATCATTTATCTGAAATGTTTCTTCTATATGTTCCTACTTAATTTTCCTTAATTTAAATATGGACACTTAACCTTGAGGATTTTCTTATTATATTTATGCTATAAAAATTGAAGCTTCCCTTTAACCTTGATCTTACTCTACAGTCATCATCAAGTGGGTGGATTTTTTGGGTCTTAACTTTGATCTTGCAATTACTAGAAAGGTTTGTTGTTCTAAAAATATGAAGAGGTCCATCCCCCTGGTGGTGGGATTATATTTTTTGCTTGCTCAAGTGTGAGGGAATTATATTATTTAATTACCTTGAGCAATTCCTCACTTATTATAGAAATCTTATCCCTTTCCTTGACCTTATCGTCATCTTTTGCATTGATAAATAAGAAGTCATGGTCATAGGTCTCATGCTTGTACTAAATGCCTAGGTTATGAATATGTTGTTGCACTCTACCATGGGGGTCTCAATCCCTATGGGAAAAGGTGTTAGGTTGTGGAGCTAAAAGCTTCAATGATGCATACATGGAGGAGGATTGCTCAGTGTTACAGCAACCAACATTGGCAGGTGCAATCAACATCAGTCATATCCAGTATACAGAGAAACCGGCATCGATCAGAGATCGGCCGATGTCGGTCACCTATGCAGTTCTAAAACTGCTTGTTGATGAATAGTCAATTAACAAACCAGTTGTTTGCATGTAAAAATGCTATTTTAGTCTTGAGCTATGGATCTAATTATTGTAATTGGATGTCTAATTATTATTTGCATGAGATCTATATAATAGACTCATGGTCTGTATTTTAAAGTGTGCTAGTTGAGTAAGAGCAAGGTTAGCTCCTTTAGAGTGAAGAGATCAAGGTGTGTTCCTCCTAGTTCCATAGGGGTGTCGAGTGTGTATGATCAGGTAGAGCTATAGGTTATTGCAAGTTCTGGTAGAGATCCACAGGGGTGCTGGTTTGGAGAATCAGAAGGGTTCTTCATGTCTATAAGATCTTGGTCGGAAGTTGTGCAAGGCCATGTTTGGAGATCTACATGGTAAGTAAGATCATTGATTTGTAGGTGTTTGTGTGTGTAAGGTCTAAGGTGGATCTACAAGATAGCAAGGTTAAAGGTGAAGGGAAACACAACAAGGTGCAAGATCAGTTGAGATCTACTTGGAGTACATTGTGTACTTAGAGTACGGTGTGTACTCAAATATGGAGTGCGTGGAACACTTGTGTACTGGCAGTAGTGATACTGACTGGTTGGAGGTGAACACCAACTCTGTGTTTGAGTTGTGTGTTGGGACCGTAAGTGAGAGAGTGAAATCTTGAAGAGATTTACTATTTATGCCCGAGAGGTGTGGGAGCCCTAGAGGTGTGTAAGGAAGAAGACTGTGGCAATCTTCTTTTTTGTATTTCCTTCTGGAAGAGTATTAATACAATTGGGTATTATCTCTCATATTCTGTGTTATTTCTGAATTCTAGTTACTTGTTACTTTTGGTTTAATTCCACATGTTAAGTTTCTTGTACATGGTAATCAATTGTGCTTCCTAGATCCTAATAGTGGAGTCAGAGCATGTTTATTGTTCTATATTCTTGACAAGTTGGTATCAGAGCTAAGGTTGCAGGGAGTAGGTTTGTGTTTGGTTACAAGTCACTCTTAGGGGTTTTTGATTGAGTGGGAGTATAGCAATGGTAAAAGAAAGTACACTAAGAATGGAGGAATTGAAAAGCATGAATGATCAATTATGGTGTTATGGAAAGAAAGAGCAAGAAAAAAAATATTGTTGGTTGGTAGAAGATCAGCATGAAGGAACTGAAGAAGCAGATGTTGCAGGTGTTGTTGCACAAGATGCTTTGGGATGTCCCTTGGATAAAGTAGAATATTGTTTTATAGATTTTTTTGCCTCTTTCCATGTAGCCCCAAATAGAGGGGTTGGTGAGCCTTGTCAAAGTATTGGCAAAGGGGAAGTGTTTCTGAAATTGCAGGCGGCCAACACATGGGTGTTGAAGAAGGTCATGCAGGTCCCAGTTTTGAAAATGCGACTAATTACTTCAGGAAAGTTGGGTGATGAGAGATGCACAGGAACTCTCACAGTAGATTCTTGGAATGTTACCAAAGATGCACTTGAATTAGCATGTGATAAGAAAGTAGGTACTCTTTATCTACCTGCTTGTATTACTGATTCTACTTTTGTTACATAGGTGTGGCTTTGTAGGATTGGTCACATAAGTGAGAAGGGAATGGTTTTTCTTAAGTCAAATGGTAAGAGTTTAGCTTCAGAGAGCATAGACTGAGATTTCTATAAGTAGTGGGATGCTACAAGAAAGGATTGGATTTATTGAAGGAAAAGGAAGACTGATGTATTTGATAAACTTAAGAACTAGAAAGCCTTGGTGTTCTTGGAGGAGATGACAGACAGAGATCAGTGGATGGGCCTAGATATCTCTAATTAGGGCAGCTTGGATAGGGTTTTGATTCAAAGTAAGCTCGTAGGTAAAAAGTCATCACTCACAGGCAAACATAGGTATCGACATTAGTTATGGGAAACCGGTGTTGAACAGACAGGCACCGATGTTGATCATGTGCAAACAGGCAAAGTCAGTGGTGTCAGGTAGGTGGATACTGATGTCAATAGGATAACTAGTGTCGATGACCTAGACAGTTGCATGGAACTGACGTCGGTCAGATGTAGACTGTGTGGTGACTGAGGTCAGTCACTGGAATGGATTTTGGGTAGACAACAAGCTGTCAAGGAGTCTTGAACACCCATGTGGAGGATTGAAAGGGTAATTAAGCCTTAGATTCATTATTCCTCTTCTTTATACTTGTTGCTCATTGTAGAGTAGGAAGGATCTAGGAAACAGTGGGAGCATGGCATGATTTCTTTGGAGAAGAACCAAATGGGAGATTTGGTAGAGTTTCTAGCTGGGATAAAAGCACTGAGAGACGAATGGATTCTTTGGTTAAAGAATAGAGAGAATGGACACATGAGATGGAAGGCTAGGTCATATGGTCTTGAGGATGCTGTAGGATAGTGGTACAGGTTTTGATAGGTGGATGACAAAGCATGGATTTAGTCAATGTCATTGTAACCATTGTGTGTTTCTTTACTAGGTTGGATAATGGTCGCTACATTATCCTGTTACTGTATGTGGATGATGTGCTTGTTACAGGTGCATACATACAGGGATTTGTTGAGCTAAAGGTAAAGTTAGTTCAATGGTATGTCATGAAGAATTTGGGAGCAGCAAAATTCTTTGGCATGAGTAATCCTAGAGATAGGGAAGATCACAAGTTGATGTTGTCACAGGATGATTGTGTGAAGGTAGTGTAGGATGCAAAACTAGCAAGCACACCTATGGATGGATAGTTCACATAATAGGGTCCCTAATCACATGATGAGGTTGAGTACATGTGTACTCTGTTTGCCCAAGTAGTGGGTGCTGTCAGAAAGTTTGTAGTCAATCTGGGAAGGAAGCATTGAAAATCGATTCAGTGGGTTCTCAGGTATCTGAGAGGGACCAGCAGTAGGGATTCATGCT
Source organism: Torreya grandis (assembly GCA_037957365.1). NCBI lineage: Eukaryota > Viridiplantae > Streptophyta > Pinopsida > Cupressales > Taxaceae > Torreya > Torreya grandis. The sequence continues at coordinate 142,709 of JARHVA010003418.1, read as the reverse complement.
ATGCAGTGTCAAGTACTTCAGATATGGCAGGTTACTTGGATGACAGGGGTTGCATCACAGGATGTGTCGTGGTTGGTCTTCAAATTGAGCTTGAAGAGGGATACAAGCCAGGAAACAAATTAGATGGTGTATAGGTATAGGTACAGTGTAGCTATTTATCTCCAAGTGGGAGATTGTTAGGTTGTAGAACTAAAAGCTTCACTGATGAAGACATGGAGGAGGATTGCTCAGTGTTATAGCAACTAACGTCAGTAGGCACAACTGACATCGGTCATATCTAGTATATAGAGCAATTGGCATCGACCAGAGATCGATCGACATCAGTCATCTCTAGATAGATAGGGACTGACGTCAGTCACTTGTACAGTTCCAAAACTGCTTGTTGACGAATAGTCAGTTAATGAACTAATTGTTTGCATGTAAAAAGGTTATTTTTAGTCTTGAGCTACAGATCTAATTATTGTAATTGGATGTCTAATTATTGTTTTCATGAGATCTATATAATAGACTCATGGGCTGTATTGTAAAGTGTGCTAGTTGAGTAAGAGCAAGGTTAGCTCCTTCAGAGTGAAGAGAGCAAGGTGTGTTCCTCCTAGTTTCACAGGGGTGCTGAGTGTGTATGATCAAGTAGAGCTATAGGTTGTTACAGGTTCTAGTAGAGAGCCATAGGGGTGCTGGTTTGGAGAATCAGAAGGGTTCTTCATGTGTGTAGGATCTTGGTCGGCAGATGTGCAAGGCCACATTTGGAGATCTACATGGTAAGTAAGATCATTGATTTGTAGGTGTTTGTGTGTGCAAGGTCTAAGGTGGATCTATAGGATAACAAGGTCAAAGGTGACGGGCAACATAGCAAGGTGCAAGATCAAGTGAGATCTACTTGGAGTACATTGTGTAATTGGAGTATAGTGTGTACTCAGATTTGGATTGCATGGAGCACTTGTGTACTAGCAGTAGTGATACTGACTGGTGGTACTGGTAGTAGTGATATTGACTGGTTGGAGGTGAACACCAACTCTGTGTTTGAGTTGTGTGTTGAGACCGTAAGTGAGAGAGTGAGCTCTTGAAGAGATTTATTGTTTATGCCCTAGAGGTGTGGGAGCCTTAGAGGTGTGTAAGGAAGAAGACTGTGGCAATATTTTTTGTTGTATTTCCTTCTAGAAGAGTATTAATACAATTGGGTATTGTCTCTCATATTCTGTGTTATTTTTGAATTCTAGTTACTTGTTACTTCTGGTTTAATTCCACATGTTAAGTTACTTGTACATGGTAATCAATTGTGCTTCCTAGATCCTAACAATGGAGTCAGAGCATGTTTGTTGTTCTAGATTCCTAACAAAAGGTAGCCAAGGCATAAGATTTCCTAGCATCGCTAGCCTCCTTAAAGTTTCTATAGAAGGTGTAACACATCTTTCCAATTGTGATATGGGAGCCATGAAAGGTATTCTTCTTGATTTTGGTTAAGTCTTCATCAATCTCCTTCCACAACTAATAGTCAATTTATTGTTTAGCTACCTTGCCAGGGATGTACTTCAGGAGGTATATAGGATCGACTCTATTCCCTATGATCATTATCAAGGTACAATCTAGATATATCTAGTAGTCACCTAAATACATGAGAATGTTGGTGATATTCTTAGACATTCTGAGTAGAGGTTCCTCATGAATTTCCTTCCAAAACTAGGGATATAAATATTATGTAATTCTCAATATGTTCCTTGTATATTCATAAATATGAATAAATGAATAAACATCATAGATTCTCTTTTTAATATATTCAGGATTTAGATCCCAAAGAGACCCATTATGTTTATAGACAATACCCATGACTGCATATAAAAGGTAGGACATCATGTAAAAGTTACCACCTTGGGGCCTCCTATCCTTATGCAATATGAATTCATTTAATTGGGCATTGATAATCTCCGCCAATGTGAAGGTGAACTCTGAGGTGATCATTAGGTTGAGTAATGGTATCCATTATAAGTGAGGGAAGTAGATGCTCAGGTAACCATATAATCAATTCAACAGTGCCAACCAATGTAAATTCCCATCTATAATTTGGTGATGGGCATAAGAGTCTTGTCTTTGAGAGAAAAAGGTATCTCTAGGGAGAAGTAATTTGCTCACTATTTATTCTACATTATTATTCTTCCTCCAAAGGGATATACTATGTAAATTGAATGTGGTATCTAGGGTTAGTAAATGTAAATACTAGAACACTTCCCCTAATATATAGGTGATAATGATGTTATTGTTGATGTAGTGAAGGAAACTACCATCTATAATTTTCCCTTTGAAAAATAAATCACATAGAAGGTAAATCCTTGACATGACCTCAAACTTGGTAGTAACATAGTGGAGTGATTGTAATTTAAAGGGAAATATGTTATCTATGACTTGTTCTTTTATATATATATATATATATATATATATATATATATATATCTTCCTCTCAAGTGAATGGGTTGACACTTTCTACAACCTCCCATAAAGCTAAGTAGTTGGCATAGGTACCATTGAATATAAAAGCATCAAAAATTATATCCATATACTCTATTGAAACTTTAATATAAAATATGGATGGTTCTTTGGCTCCCTTGTATGCTCTAGATGAATATACCATTGTTATTTCTTAGTTTTGGTATATTTTGAGCTCCTCGTAATGGTGGCTTGGCACTTTGTTATGCAAATTATAGATTTGTTGAATGCAACTAGGGATTGAATTTGTAGAGGTAAATATATTTTCAATCTTGTTGATAATCAATATATGTGAATTTGGTTAACAACATGAGGTTATAGCCTTTTCACATTTAAGTTTAGTTAGTGTTCCATTAGTCACCAATGTATCTAAGCTTGTCACCTTCATTTAATTCTAGCTCGACCACCTTGGCCTAGTGGACATGCTATATAGGATGCTTACTCATTGAAGGAATGACATAGTATTGCTCTTCTTAACACATATCAATGGATGGTTTAGTTAGGTTTTGATTTTTTTGTTCAAGCTAAATCATTTTATATTTTTAGCCAATAGTTTTGAATGAAAGACTTTGAAGACCAAAATATTCTTTATGGAGATTCATGAAACATTTCCCAAAAGCCCAAAATGTTAAACAGTCTTGCTGAAGACTAAATTATCATTTGAGAAGATTTGTTAGAGAGATTTACTAAAGACCAAGTTCCCAAAGAAAAATTTTCTAAACATAAAATCCCAAAGACCAATATGCCAAAGAAAAGTTCCTGAAGAAAAGTCTGTGAATGAAAGTTCTTGAAGGAAATTTTTTGAATGAAATATATCAAATGAAAGGATCCAAATAATATTTTATCAACAAAAAATTTATCAAAAAAATACGAAAGACGAATTTTTTTTTAATGTCAAAGACCAAAATACCATTAATTCTGAATAAGTAGATCCAAATATTAATAAGTTTGAAGACCTATCATACATAATAAGCTTACACAATTTTCATTAATAAATTAGTTTCAATAATTCATCCCAATGAAAATGGATTATAAGAGGAAAATATGTGCTATAAAATTTATTTTATACCAAAGACCCTCAAATTTCCACATAGATAATATATACACACATGTACATCCTTATAATGAACAAGCCTTCTAAAAAAAGGGGGTCCCTACTTGTCCATCAATAATACAAGTTGGGGTGTATTGACTACAACACTTACCAAATTCTTATATAAAAATTAGTATATCTTTTCTTACTTCTCAAAACCATAACCAAACTACATTAACACATCTTGATCCTTTATTCATTCAATAACTCTTCTTTTGCACCCTTTTCTCTCTATGGCATAGTCTTCCTTGTAGCCTCTAAACACACAAATATCATTATTGGGAAAAATATGAAGGGTTCCTAAATAAAATAAAACCAATTTTATACACCCTTTATCCCCATATAACTTATCCCAAAGTTTTAAGTTCCAACTCTCATTGAAAGTACCTTTTCTTTCATACTCTTCGTACTCATTAGGTCTCTTAAAGCCTAATTCACTCCCACAATGCTATAAGCCATACTAGGACATACTATAAAGGTCTAAAACTACTATAATATTGGATAGTATCTCAATTTACATGATATTACAAAGTTTCATGATATGATATCATTGGATAGTTGGGAATAGGCCTGTGTAAGGTTGAGAGGCTAAAAAATGAGATGAAAAGAGTTTCAAACCACTTCAAGACTAAAAAAACTTATAAAATTTATATTTTTTCTTCTTAAACCTTATTTAACTTCTATAAAATCAATATCCATCTTCATTTGACCAATACAAACAAAAACAAAATTTTATGAGCATGCATAAAGAACTATATAGGCTGAAGACTCCAAAAATGAGTTTATTTTTATTTTAGACCACTTATAATAATTTTACCACCTATAATGGGTATAACCCAACATTATTAATATTTTACCATAGTTAGGTTACATTTATCAATCATAATATGCTCATAAAAGGTGAAAACATAGAGTTTTAGGCTCTTTTTGTAGGACTACGTAATAGTAAATGTGGTCTCTCATAATTCTTCATGGATTTTAATGCCTCAAAAATATAATTATGACCATGAAGACTCTCTCAAATATATTTATGTTTAAAAAAATTTATTGAACCGTCAAATAAACATCCATACTTCCATATTATTTTCCATTCTTTGATTGTGACAATGCATGGTGTATTAATATGACAATGTTAAAAGATAGAGTTCTCCAAGATTGCCTAGAGTAACCTTAATATGTAACCTGACCATTAGAGTAAATCTCAATAAAGGAAGCAATATTCAAATAATATTCAAATTCCAAGAAACATGCACCACAAAACTTAACTTTTCCTTAAGAAACTTTCTTGATTGTGTAAGAATAGGGGTTTACAAATCTTATCTTTTGTGACTACAAACTATAGGTTAGAATCATAATTCCTTATCAACAAATAAAAGTAATATAAGAGCGATCACATACCAAGAATAATATGATTTCATGAAATTATCTATCAAATCATCATCTTATTCATTACTATTATAACCCTAATTTTCACCCTAGAGAAGTAAATTAGACTTCTAAAATTTGGGATAACATAGAACTATCTCTAAGTCTATGCAGATTGATACAAGAGATAGATCTCTAGATTATGGGATAGTTCCCTTGATCTAACTATTTAGGCTCACAAACTACACTATACTAATCAATTTTTAGGGGTGAAATGGGGTATCAGGAAACATAAAATTAACCTACACTAATGGAGGTGATACACCAAGGATATCTCCCCAAACATACTTACATTTACACTAAGAAGGTAGACTGTTAAAACTGATCTCAACTCAAAGTTATTATATCATAAGTGTTTCTACATGGAAGCAGATTACCATGAATTTCCAAAGGTGGGTAAATAAGAGGTTTGATCTTAGACACTAAGAATCTCCTTCACACTTCAAAATACACATAACAAACATATATACTTCATTAGACCTATTAGAATAAATGTTACTCACAAAATGCATACAAGATCATAATGGAAGCGAGGAGAAACAATCATCACTTATCATCCAAATAGACTAATTGAAGTACTTAATAAATAATTATAGACTAATTGATTTAATTAATAAATAATTATAGAGAATAAATAATCTTGAGAAAATTTTATTCAAAGGCAAAACAAGATGTCAAAATTAGCAGGGATTCACCATACCAATTATGGATAGTTTACAATGCCAAAATGGCTTTAATATATAAATCATAGGAGATGAGAGAGAAAGGATGACATTGAAGAGTCACCATGCCAGGTTTCAAGTCATGAATACAAATTACAATTAAAGAGGCAAAATTTATAAAATAATTCACGAAGTCCTCTTGAACATCTACCAATCTGAAACATGGCATCTTCTTGAAGTTGGTGTAGGGACACTTCATTGTCCTTGAAACTACCATCTTGATGAGGAGTTTAATATCTATCTATAATTATCTTATAGGTCATTAACACATGTTCCATGACATTATAATTTGGAAACATTATTGATGTAGGTCCTTATACACTTATCCAATTGATGGTCTTCCCCTTGCCACGTATTGTTCACTTTCTTGCAATCACTCACTAGCCTTCTAGGGCTAGACTCTCACACTTTTCTCTTAGGTGACTTGCACATAATCAAGGAGATTAGTTTCATATATGTAAGACACATTTACATAACTTATTTTTCCTCTTTTTAAAACTCAAAATCACACCTCTCATAATCAACTTGATAGTCACCTTGTTTCTCATTATTCTATCCAAGATTGCTTGTAACAAATAGTTTAGCATAAGGGTTATCATGCATTACTAAGGTGAGAATGGGGTTTTAGGATTAAATATAAATATACACACACCTTCCACCTACACACACCTTCCACCATGTTTTTAATTCACATATTCCTTTTTTCACCTTTAATTCAACTCAAAACTTGAAAAAAATAGAGAATTTGACTCATTTGTACAAGTGATGGTGTAGAACAATTATTCATAAATTTTAAGCCCTTAAACTTAAAAAAAATGCAAATAATTAAGTAAAAAACCCCACTCAAATCTCCCTAAGTGATCAAGACCCCATACATGTTGTCTATATAGATGTGAGTGAAAGAAGTTGGCTCTCGAGTTCTTACTATGTATTCTAGACACCTGTGAGACAAATTGAGGCCAAAATGGTAAATTTGAGTTATTTTCAAAAAACCAATGATTTAAATAAATAATTTAATCTTAAATTAAATTTATCACATTAATTATAAACATCATATGGTCATATTAATGACATTAGACACCTGAGGGTTCATGCCTAGTTCTTAGGCCTAGTAGCAATAGATTGTCTTTCTGAGTATGTGACCACTTCTGAGTGTTCATAGTGACTATATGGATTTATAAAAAAAATTAATATAAAATTCAACCCTATACATAATATTATAGTTGTTAAATACTCTCCATTTCATCCTTTTCACCATCAATATACTAGGTCTATAGATTATGTTGATTGTGGAGTGCCTTAGGTGTAAGACAAAATAGAGATCATTTACCTTGTTAATTTGACCTGAAGGAGACCATGGAGGTATTTATAAATTCATGAATACATTTTGTATCAATTTTTAGAGATATATCACACTTTTATATTCTTTAACATCTCAAACTCTCAGGACTAGCATCTAGGCCTGTGACTATGTGTAGTGTTTGGTTGACTGAGTATGAGGTTTGAAAACCCAATTTAGTTCATCTTCACTCTATTTCCTCTGCCTACCAACAAAAATTTCATCTCTAATTACCTAATTCTATTTTGTATTCCTCAATTCAAATTTTAGGTGTTCATTAAGGAATATAATGGATTCATGTAGGTGGTGACGTATGTTTGAGCACTGTGTCTCCCCTTTTGGTTTCACCTGAGGTCACTAGGGTCATCTCACACTTGAATGTATCCATTTCTACCTTGAGACCATTCTATCATCCCTCTATAATTAATGTACTATAAGTGTGCAAGTTTTATTTTTATAGGTTCATTTGGATTAATGGCACTATAGTTATCTAAGTATCTCTATTAGGATCTTGACTGATTTGAGAACTCACCATCATTCTCTCTTAACCTATCAACCTCCTCTCATGTTCAGATGTTACCTCTAAGCCTAGGATAAAATAATTAAGCCATTAGGATTATTAAAACCCCATAAATGTCAACCATAATATCACACTATATTAGTAAAATTTTATTTTTGAAGTTAAGGTAAACATTCCCACTTTGTAGCTTTTCTTCAACTTGACTGATTGTAAATTTCTTCTAGTCTATGAACATTGATCTCAAGGTATTTGATATTAGGATAAGGTATAAGGATGTCTCAACATCTCAAAAATTATATATGAGATATATCTTGTGGTTAGACTTATAATTCCCATTTATTGAACATGTTTTAACTCTTTTAATGTCTCAGGCCTCTGTGGCATTAACTTTCTTGTACCTCTCCATCTAGGTTTGGCTGAGGTAATGGCCTCACTATTTTGAATACTTATCCCTCCCCATGAATTAGAGGAGTATGTTATAGGCCCTGAACTTGATATAGATCTATTATAGATCTCACAGTATAACCTATATCTCCCATAATCCATTAACACCTATAACATCTGAGACATATATAATCAATATGCATTTTGCCTACAAATGATAGTGAGGATATAGGTCCATTATGACCTCAAAACAGATACCTACATGATCAAATAAATTTTATAAAACACATTTCCATAAGGATGTTCATTTAAATTTGCTTTTAAAACCTCTACTTCACACCTTCACCTTCAACTATAAAAACATTATTCTACATTATTGGTAAAACTAGAGTTGCAGAGAGCCGAATACACAGAATAATTGTCACCCAATAATATCTCTTCTATATTAGTTATTCCACTATATATTTTCATATGGGAAATAAAAATTATATAGGAAGAGTATTTATTATATTTGGAGAGATCAAATCTCTACCAAAATCTCACATAAATAAACTCCCAATAACCCACTATATTCAAATATATTATGACTAACAATATATTTGACTAACACACACACACACTAATAAATATAACCCATTATATTTTAATAATGTGAACACACCATACCTCAGCATTCACCCCCTTATGAACATTATTAATCCTATCTACACCCCCTTAATGTGAGCATGGGGAGAATATATATCTTCAAGAATTGGACCAAATAAAATCATATGCCAATGCATGCTTTTAGGTCTGCATACTACTATATGAATCTTGCTGTCTGGATATTTTTGCACATGACCACTACTATGTGAAGGAATACATCTTTTATTTACTCCATGTGACTTAAACATATGTGTTACTAGCTGATCATCTCCTTAAATAAGTAATGTAGTTATAAGATCTCTATAGTCAGAGGATTTTTAAAGTTAGCTCTCCTCCTATACAATTATTTTTCATAGTCCATTATATATACACTCTCCCTTTTCTCCAAATATCAAAAAATGTCTAAATAAGTAAGGGAATGAAAAAACACAACTCATAAAATGAAATATCATGATGAATAAATCCTAATTTTCACTGTATGAAGCTCTGTTAATGTTTATTTCCACCTAAACAAAAATAACATATATGGTTTCCACTGCCACTCAAGAACTATCCTTGGTATTATCCAATTTATCATAGATCACATCACACTAAACAAAGATAAAAACACACCACACACATGAATAGGAATGATCTTATGTTCATATTCAAAACACACAACTAAAAAGCAAATTCACCACTAAAATAGAAAGTGGCCCCATCGCTAGTGTCTAACGAGAGGCTATGAAACCTATAGCCTCTGTTTCCTCCTTCCTCTGGTGAATGAAGTTGTTTAATCAATAAAAGTGTTGATGAAGCTCAGATGAAACTTTTTAAGGATAAATAATTGCATATTTTAGATGTCATGTACAAGTAAAAATGCATCAATTTTACAATTTTTGACAATAATAAATCAATTTTAACTCTTTTGATAGAAAAATGACTCTTGACTATTGACATCAATACTTTTGAAATTTTTGATGAATACTTGACTATGGACCTTAAAAAATAAAATAAATACCCACTAAATAAAATAAATACATTAAACTATTTAAAAAATAATAATGTAAATAACTTTTTAAATGACCAAGACAAACTTAAAAACTCTTGACATGTATGACAAAAGACACTATTTACAATGACTTATAAAATCCAAAGTTTATAAACTTTACAAAAACCAAAACTATTTTAAATATCTAAGAGATTAGATTTGTAATGACATATTCAATAAAATTAAAATACACTATATTTAATCTATAACAAATAACATTAACCTAAATATAAGAGAGTTTGGATTTTGACACAACAAGCTTGTTTTCACCTATTGAAAATGGCATATTAAAGAATATATTTTTGCATATGCCACATGGTAAAACCAATGAGTAATTTTGTTTTGTGGTAAAAAATATGGGATATGAATATGAATGATGGAAGCATGAAATTAAATACTATTAATTCATCATTTATTGATGTGAAAGATGAACAGATATGTGAAACCACTAAATTCACCATAATCTAGACACTTTTGCACTTGAAATCATAGGCTATTTTGTGCAGGGTTCAGTGGATAAAATGGTAATTAATACAAAGTGAAATAATATTAAATTTTTTTGATATAATGTTAATGCTTATGCACAAAGCATATTCAAACATAAATCACAAAGGTCGAGAGTGAAAGCCACTCCAATGTAAGATCCTTTAATCTAATGCCAAGGCAATGTGAATACTGAATTTGGTGGATTCACTGAGCTCACCAAGCCAAATACTAAACTTGTTCAATGCAAAAAATTTGATGGTAAAACAAATTTGTAATGTTGAAAATTATTCCAATAGATATTTTTGATAAGAGATATGACTTTGTAGAACACTAATTTGGACTATGGACTTGAACGTGTTCAAACTGAATAGCGATGAAGAATTTCATTCATAGGGGAAAAGAATAATATGAATGCCCCTCTCAAACCTATCACATTTTCATCATAGGTATAAAATAACACTATTTTGATACTGAATATTGGTAAAAATAGAGTTGCAGAGAGCCAAACACATAGAATAATTCTCACACAATAATATCTCTTCTATATTATGTCTTATGTTGTATATTTTCATACAGGGGATACAAATTATATAGGAAGAGTATTTCCTATGTTTTAGGAGATCAAATCTCCACCAAAATCTCAAATAAACAAACTCCCAAAAACCCACTATATTCAAATATATTTGGACTAAAAATATATTCAACTTATTAACACACACTAATAAATCTAACTCACTATGCATTAATAATGTGAACACACCATACCTCAACATTGCAGATCTTAATGGTATTCACTTCTAGCAAAAGGATGATTATGCCTATTATTTCATGACCACACATGCCAAACTAGATTTAATCTAACATCAAATTTATGTATATGCTCTTCCAACTTATGTACATTACTTCATTCATGCAAATCAATCACCAAAGTGCAATCAGATGAGAAAAATTGAGATGTTAGGGTTACATAGGTAGTTTGAAGGTGTTAATAATATTAGTGATTGTGCATATAGTATAGACCATAAATCTTGAAATAATAAACATGAAATGGAAATTCATAAGGATTAATAACATACCCCAAGTTCACTCAATCCAACTCTTCTTCTCCTATATGTACCAAACGAAAATTATTAACCCTTTTTAACCTGTCCAAAGGAGTGATAGGAGAGAGAAAATAATTTTTGATAATTTTATATTTTTCAAAGCCTCATAATATTAGAAATAACCTATGGGGATCTTAATACACCTTCTTAAATCTTTCACATGTTCCAGATGAGTCATTCAATCTGCATAACTACCTGAAACTAACCTTTTTTTAGATGATCTTCTTCTTTGTACATTGAAATTTCAATATTTTAGTTTCAAAACTATCATCTAACATTATCTAACATGTGGTATCCTACTCTTTGACATTTGTAATTTTGACAGGATGTACGTACAACTCCTTAAAATAACTAAAAGGTGGCATAAAAGGACATTAAAATAAGTAGACAAATGTGTCAAAGGTTAAAACATATTATGTGACCTTAAAAGTGTGACTTGACCTCACTTAAGACCATGGTGACCATATTAAAACATAGGAGACCTTATTAAAAAAATTAATATACAAGGGGGGTTGACCTAATTTGACCTAAACTCACACCACCCACAATATGAAACAAACACACAAAACAAGACACAAAGACACACACAAATGCTCTCCAATCACTTAGGGAAAACATACAAACAACAACTCACACCAAATAATGTACCTAGAACTTATTATAAAAACACACCTATCCTAATATATACAAGACCTCAAAACATTTGAGGTGAAGGATAAATTATTTATTTCCTCAACTAGGGTCAAAGACAATACTTCTATAATCATTGTTGCTCTATGAAAATAAACCATCATAGAATAAATTTTGTCAATGAAAAATAGCTTATGGAGGTAATAAAATGACTTACCACTATTAAATCTTTTACTAATTGAAAATATATCACTTGGATCTATCATGAACACTCCATCTATCTCTTTTAGAGGTTTGTTTGACTTTTTAGCTTACTTGACCTTTATCATGTTCATTTAACACTCCTCAATCTAATCATTGGTAGTCATAAAACCCTTCCCAAATTCAAATGTGTTTGAATCAAGATATGTCTACTATTGGGAGTCATCATGGCTATCTTCTTTTTCATCAAACATGTCTCGGTCTATCAAAGTTGTTTCTTTCTTGGTAGAAACCTCACACTCTTGCTTGTGCTTATTAGATACATGATTGACCTTATCATTAGGTCTATATTATTTTTGAATAGTTGAAAACCTGCTTACATCCTCAAACTCCTACACTATGGCATTGAATTATTTTCACATATCATCTACTTCTTCTTAAGGTTCATGATCATGAACATTATCTTCTTTTTCAATCACAATTGAATGTTCAATAAGACTATCATGCTTCGTTATAGCTAGGATATGAACATCATCATCCATGTGCAAAAGGTAGTTTCCCCATGTAACTTGTTTTAGAGTGTCATAAGAATATTCCTTAAGAGATCCATTAGATTCTTCATGGAGGATGTATATACCAAGACCAATTTCTTCAAATCCATACTAAACTCCCCATTCATCAAGGTACAAGTCAACTATACCATCAAGAAGTGTTAGAGGTTCTTGATCACTAGGATGATATTATTCTTCACTAATATTTCAATTCATGTTATATGTATGAGGCATATATGGATCTACATGAAAACTAGATAGAGGTGTAGATTTGATTGATACTTTAGCACCATACCTAGTCCTAAATGCCATATAAGACCAATATGAAGTCAAATATCCTCCAATCTTAGTAGTAAAATATCTTGAAAAACAAAGTGTAAAATGAGGTGGCACATCCACAACCACAACATCTTAAGGAATAGTGAAAGTAGGACAAGAATGAAGAACAAGTTGTAAACCTTTAATTATGCCAATTATCTTGGCATCTGACTGATCTAGTTGTAGCACTCCTTTGGAATTGGGCTCATACTTCAAGTTTAATTTATTAGCTACTTGTTTGGGCATAACTAAAGTATTTATTCCACTATCAATAAATAAATTATAAACCAAATCATCTCAAATGATTATAGAGAGATATAAAGGAGGATGTTTTTCTACTTTATCATCTTTTTTTTATTATCCTTCACTAGGCTTTAATGTGTTTTTCAAGGTTACCTCTTTCCCAATAGGCTACTTAGTTGCCATGCTGAGTTTGGATAGCTCATTTTAGATTAGGTTTGTTTATATAGGTATTTCAAGTGTATCCCATATTGACACATTCACATGAACCTTCTTCATTTTATCTATAATTTTAATGAAAGATCCACTAACCTTAGCTTGTCCACGAGTAGGAATGGTGCTACCTATAACTTGATAATTTTGAAGTGTGAAAGGACTCTTAGCATTATAAATTATTTTATATACTTGTGCATTTAGGACTAAACTAGACATACCCACCCTTTGGGATGTTTGAAAATTTATTTATGAACCATTGCCATCCCCTTGAACCTCTTCCATTGCCTTTCTCTTTGCCCTTATGTTTGTAGCTATAGGACTTGAGTATTTTCTTGATTGCCCTTGTTAATTCATATTACATGAGTAAATTTGTTGCTAATTAACCAAATTATACCCCACTTTATCACTCTTCCCATTGTTCTCTCCTCTATTAGGTACCTCATCTTGAGTCATGGTTGGCATTGTTCCTAAATTTTCCATGAAATCTTGAATGAAGGACTAATTGACATATGTGTTGACAAAATTTAACCTTATAGGTCAAATTGGGACCCTTATAGGTGAAAATTTGATTTTTAAATGTCTTAGGTGGTATATTATTATGTCATAGGGTGTATTATAGGTATTTTAGGTAATATAATGTTATATTAGCCTTAGTCTTAGTCATTTTAATCAATATATCACTTTGAGTCATTTAGAAGGATTTTAAGGGTCATAAATGCAAGTGGCATGGTTTACATGGTGTACAAGTGTCCTATTTTCCTTCCAAATTTCCAATAGGTTATACTTTCTATAATTAATGTCATTCCATTTGAAACTTGCAGGTTATTTAACTAAAAATTAGGAAATCAACTAAAAAAGGAAAAATTTGGCACTTTTATAGCCCATGAGGGAGTGTGACACATGGGGGAAGGTTTTGAGATGACTCTTAAGCTTCTTCAAACTCATTTACATACTTTAAATACTCTATAAACTTCATTTTTGAGATAAAACTATTATACTCCTTTTTTTCCCTTCTAGACACATAGAACCAGTTATCAAGTTTATGTTTGGTATGGATAGTTGAAGAGGTTTCAAGTAAAATGAATTTTTTAGGTTAAATTAAAATTATATGTATCTATTTATATAATAATAATTTTAATATTTATCAATATTGATTTATGAACCATCTCTAACAAGTTGAGTGTGTTTTTCTGCTTACCAATCTATGCACCATATAAATTTTGCTATTGTTTGGATGATTTTGTACAATCTAGTTTATGATTTTGACTTCATAGGATTTTTATTCCCTCTTATAATATTATTTTTTTCATGTTCTAAAGTTTTTTTAATAAGAAAACATCTCAATTTTGCAAACTACTCTCATTTGGGATGATAGGCTAGTTTTCCACCATTTTCATATCTTCATGATTTAACAATGGATTTAGGGGGTTGTGTTAGTTTCATTTACATGTTTTAAATTATATCTTGATTCCATTTACCTTATAAATTAATTCTTCAAGGTAATTTCCATGAGTTTACAGTCATATACAACATATACAATCTTCCACCATTAATGAATGTGTATAGGTGCTATGAAGGAAGTGGAACATTGAAAATGAAGTGTGAAGAATTTTATTAAGCTTGGAAACATATTTATGTTTCATCTAAATTCCATTTAAGGGATATAAATTCACTATTAGGCAAATTCCTTGAACATATGAACCTTTCTGCTCACTACCTACAAGTATCTCAGAATGCACTTGTAAATGCCCTGATAGAAGCTAATCATATTTAAAAAGAGGTGTATGAGCTAAGAAAGGTTTTTATAATTAGGAAATTATATTTGTAACTTTTGAATAAGGCATAAAAATCATTGAATCTAACAAATTATTCATACTATTTGAGGGTTCCTTACTACCTGTATGTGAAAATGCTACCTACAGGTCATAGCATAAATAACAAAGAGTACTTGCATAAAGAAGGTTGGATCAAGTGATGGAACTCATCCATGAAATATTAATGTGAATAAACTACTTTTGAAACTTTTTAAGAGGTCTAAAATAAATTTAAACCTACAAATCATACAAATTACTCATAAGACTATTTATTGCCTATGCATTGGAATAACCACGTACAGGTAGTACCAAAGAGATGAGTCTCTTTTGAGGTGTTGAAACAAGTGATGATTCTCCCCTTGGGATATTATTGTGTATGAAGATATTATAGTAATCTCATTTCAAATTCTAAACGTCTAGGTAGACTTTGAAGAACCCTTCAAAGGTAATGAATTCTTCAGGGATCAAATCCCCAAAACAGTAAAATAAAGTACCTAGCTATTTTATAAATATATCATAATAAGGTTTAAAAAGTCTTTGATGAATCTTGGTGATCAAAAATTGTATTATCAACATGGTAGAAGGAATATGAAAAGTTTGGGATGCATATGTAAAATGGAGGGTGGTCATTGGAAAGCCTAAAGTTGCATATTTATGCACTAATTTCAATCAATATCATCTATAGGTCAGAGCTATAAGAGAACCATTAAACCAATGTTGCAATACCAAGGTATACTCCCATGTTTTGTATGGCCTTATTGATTTAAGCACTAGGGGGGGGGGAGAATTAACATGAATATCATCAATAGGATTTGATTTATGGTTTTTTAAGGTCTAATTTGCACCTACATGTAGGGTCCAAATGGCTTCAACACAGTCAGTTATAATTTACTGTAGGTAGATAGTAAGCTAGATAAAAGCAATGGTAAAGTATGTACATGAATTATGTAGGTATTGATATTAATTTTTTTTTTATAATAACCTTGAGAAGTTAGTCAAACACTATGCCTAGGGTCCAAATGTGCATGAACATCTATAGGGGTCATCTCTGTAGAGGAAATATGTAAACCAATCAACTACCTGTGACTAATCTTGGGAACATTTCAACCCTAAACTATGATTTGAAAGATATTATATATTAAATGGATCTTGGATGGATTTAGGAAGGATTATACATGGTTCTAAAATCCTAATCCATGCATTCACACCTACAGGTGCAGTGCCTTGGGGAAGAGCACAGTCAACATTACGCTCAATTGTGACCAGTCAAGGGGTATTAAGAGGTATGTAAATATTTTAGTTGATGAGAATACCTAGGACATATCTATAATTATATTAAGGAACTCAAGAGTTTATTGATATTTAATGCAAGAAAATAAAGGACCCTGAGCATACAACATACAGTCCACACCAAAAAATTATGCACATAGAATGTCTTTTACATAGCCTGCCTTACAATTTGAGGGATTTTGGGGGTCAAATTACCAAACCAAGGGCTGAAATATTGTATTTATAATCCTTGAAACTTTAATAATACCCTCCAATTATCAATTGGTTTGATAAAATAGGGGAAGTACCCTCTATTTTATCTTAGATAGAGGGTACTCCCCTTAGGTGCAAATTCTATAGTCTTGAAAAAGATGGACAAGGAGATGGGATAAGAGATGGTTAAACCTTAAAAAATGTGTAATAATATTAAAAAACCTAAAAAAACATGAATAGATTATAATATGAGAGAACTTACTAGGGTATTATAAGACTTCAAGTATCTAGATAGGTTTGTTTGAAGCCTAGAGCCCAATTAGGGGTCCAACTCCACTTCTAACCCTTAGTGAGATTTATACCATATTAAATCCTGTTTATAGGATTAATTTAGATATTTATAAGCTATTATAGTGTAGGGAAGATCATTAATAAGTCATTTTTGGACTTTAGAACACATTAATCATGTGCAAATGGAAGGAAGATCAATAGGGCAATTTTAGATGCTTATATCTACTTGGATGTTTTGCATGTAAACTCAAAGTGATAGGATGATTTATACAGGGTCTTAAAAAATATTTTTTTTGCATTTAGTTTAGATTTGAACGTTAGGTTTTTATGAACAAAGCTTAAGAGGTTAAAATAGACTTAAACTCACCAAAACCCTTGCTAGTGACCAGTTTAAGGAAATGGAGATGGAAAGATACTATGATGGCCTATTTTGACCATTAAAGTGATTGTATGTTATAGGAGACACTCTTCGGATACTCCCCACCCTTTTTTACTATACAAAATTATACAAATGTTATACAAAATAGGGTTTTATTGACCTTTTTATGTGTTTTTAGGTTCTAGAATGAGTCTAAAGAACCAATCACATGGGTGGGAAGATTGAGACTTAATATAACTCCCCATGACAATTTATTTATTTATAAAAATTCATATGTGCCTCAACAAATAGCTTTATCTTAGCCAGTCAAAATTGGCATAATGAATAAGCTAGTGAGAAGGGTAGACAGCTTCAAGTAAACTAATTTTAAGGTGTGTATGATACCTCTAAGGCCATGAAGGGTCTTGAAAAGTGTCATCCACTTATTTATATGTATTTTTATTTAAAACTAAAGATAAATTTGAGGCCAAGTGTGAAGGGTGTGTGAAAGAAGAGTTACTTCGACTATAGATGGTGATAGCTCATTTTGGGAAGATTCCAAATGACTAGGATTACAACCAGTTCATGGAAATACATGTATGAAATCCTTCCCTCTTATTCCAATCATCATACCTATACCTATTTAGTTTTTTTATGTTCAAATAGGGCTAAATCATGAAGGAAGTTTTCTTAGCCAACAAAGGGAATTTTATGCCACTTTCATGAGTTTCATGACTTGGAAAGCCACTTGTCTCTTCTGAACTTGCATGGTCCATTTCACACCCTATTATCATGCACATGTGACTTATTTT
This sequence comes from Torreya grandis, assembly GCA_037957365.1. Lineage (NCBI taxonomy): Eukaryota > Viridiplantae > Streptophyta > Pinopsida > Cupressales > Taxaceae > Torreya > Torreya grandis. Next base: position 124,571 of record JARHVA010003418.1, on the reverse strand, counting down.
ATTAGATTTAAAAGTGTCCTTGTGACCTTTGGACTTATTTCTTCTCCTGTCTCTCTCTCAAGTTCTATAAGAACTAGTCATTTTGGCCTTTGTAATTCATGTTCCACCTAATTATGGCAAATTTTTTCTCATTTTCATACCATTTGATCAATAATACTACTAATTTTTACCTCTTCCATGATTGTTCATAGTGTTTTTCACTTGGATGATTGATTTTTCTTAGTGATGACTTATTATTTCCTTAGCATTGTTGTCTCATTATCTCACCTATTTATAGTTAAAAAGCTTCTTTTTGTAGGGCATGTGAAGTGTTTTATGATATGTCAAGTTTGAGTGAGTTAGTGTTTTCAAATAGTGCCATTTTTATCCTCTTTTCTAGTCCTCCTAGCCTAAACATTCATCATAATGTCATAATGTAATATTGATGTGAGAAGATGCAGATTGGATAAGTGTATGTTTAGTTAGTCCCTAGTTCTCATGTGTAACATGTAGCTAGTTAGTAATCATCAACTAATCTAGTGTATCACCTGCTTTAGGATAATTTGATTTCATTTTTCTCTCTGTCGTTTCCTTCACAAAGTTTAGGTGTAGTAGTGTTCTACAAGTGGTACATCAAGAGAGATAGCCCTATATAGATATTCACCTCATTCTTAGGCTCACCCATAGCCTAAAGGTGTTTTAATTATGCCACTTATATGAGGAGAGATGATAAATCTCCTCAAAGGGTGAAAATCCAAGTGACAATAATTTTTGGCATGCCTAGTGGGATTCTTAGTCCAAGAAGTTGAAATATTTTTGGTGTTATCTTTAAGCACAATAGCCTTTAGAGGCATCTATCTAAACATCAATGGTAACTCTAAGATTTAAATTATCTAGTCAAGCAGCCCAGTTATTCCTTCTAAATATTTTTAATGATCATTCCTTGTGTTCTTGCTTCTTAATGAAGTTTCATGGCTTATTTTGGTGTTGAGTATTGTTTTACACAAGTTGATGAGACATTTCAAGTTTATGGAATTCCCTATAAACCTTTATGTGATTATTACTAGACTTTGCATGATACCTATCAACTCTAACATGAATCTTATCAGCCTCATTATGATTTGGGTCAGCCCTATAACCAGCCTTCTCAATATCTTGCTCCTCCTAGTCAACCTAGTTACTTCTCAAGTCAATCCATTTCCAATTTCAAGCAAACTCTTTTGGGATATGAGAAGTACATGTTGGATCTTGATACATAAAGGGGAAATGGTCTAGATATTACTAGTCATCTTATTTATAAGGTGAGAGATGTATTAGAGTTGGTCAAAAGAGAGTGGGAACCTATTAAGAGAGCCAATTGGTAAAGGCTCACAAGTGAGATGCTAGATGTGAGTGGCCTAGTTTCATACTTGGAAGATAGGCAAAAAACTCATAAGAAGTAGCCTCAAAAAAACTATTAGCCTTCATATCCACTTCCCCAAGATTGCTATCAGTCCTACTTGACCCTTATTCATGATCCCAATCAAGCTTATCAAAGCCATCTTTTTCCCAATCAGCTAAAAGGGAGAGTTGGGAAGACAAACCTTATTTTCAAAGTAAATCTTGATAGGAAGATTGAGTCAAAAAATAATAATATTTAGTAGTCCATACCATCAAAAAATGAATTAGAATTTAAGACCTCATTTCCCTCTCCTATTCCATCCCCACATCAAGAAGAGACCTCTAGATATGAGATTCCAAGTTGGAGACAAGTTAGAGAATCCAAGCCTAAAGAGATTCTAAGATTATTGAACACTTCATCAACTCCTCAAATTTCATCACCATCTCAAGAAAAGACTCCTAAGTCTTACATCCTAATCTATAATAAGATAGTGGAATCATGGGGAAAAAAAGAAGATAGAATCCTTGATAAGGAGTGTAAATTTGAGAAAGATCTTGATCATATACAAGTCCCTCCCACCCTTCCTCAAGAGACCTCTTATTTTCCATGTTATCCCTCTTTTACTCCTTATCCTCATTAAGATTCCTATGAACTTCAAGAAATAATTTTCCATGATAACTTAGCCAAGCAAATTGAAGAGTTAGTCAAGGATGAAATATCTAAGTCAAGGTGTGATGGAAGGTTTAGATCCAAAAGAATATCATATGCCTAAACACACCCCATCTACCCCTCCTCAAAAGAGTCCTCAAGATAATTTAGATGTTAACAAATTAATTATCAAATGGAAGGAAGAAAAACAAGCTATTTTATCCCAAGGTATGCCTCCCCTTCCTCAAGAGCTCCTAAAAGGATCCCCTACAACTCATTCTCAATCTAATTTTGAGTCCTATATTTCACCTCCAACAACTAGTTCATCTTTTCCTCACCCCATCACCCTTTTCCTTGATGGAAATGTGGTATGGGAACCTAAAGAGGAACATTTGGTTGAGGAAAATTCATAACTCTTACTTGAATAAAATGCAACTCCTTGGTAGCCTAATTAGGATAAGTCACTTGATTTGAAGATGGCTAGTCTTGGAATCACCAATAAGGAGATCAAATATCTTGTAGCCCTTGAGAATAAAAATTAGGTTATGGCAATTGAGATATAACTTGAGATCCCTCAAAAGATCCTAAGTGTTGAAGAAGAGGTGATTCCTTATGTTGAGTCTTATTATTATGTTGATAATGAGGAATGTTTCCCTTGTGTCAAATAAGAAATCTTGGATGAAGTCTTTTTAGAATCTAAAGAAGAGGATGAAATAGTTTCTCTTATTTTTATCCTTCATGATTTTTATCAAAGAGAATATGAGGACTTGTGGTAGCAGTTTGAAAACATTTGTAATGAGTTTGAGTCTTTCAAGGGGTCTACAACTTCCTTAGAGCTTATTATAAGTGATGGTAAGCAAGATGACAATTTTCAAAATGTCATATATGAGCAAGAGAAAAGTTCACCTCAGCCTTTAAAGGTCAAAACAAGCTTTTATTGGCCTCAATATTCCAAGGAATAAGAAATCATTCCTCTTGAAACCATGCCTACAAAGAAGATACAAGTTGATTATGAGATGAAGAGTGGGCAGTAATATGATGTATGTGTATGAGGTCAAGAGGAATATATTTACATTGGGGACCTATTTTAAGATGGTCTACTAGAAAGCATAACAAGTGAAGTGCCAAGAAATAGGTTTTATCCATTAAGTATCTAATCAAAAGAGCTACATGCTTGGCACTATGATTCATCTCATAAAGAAAGAGATGCAATAAACTTTCCTTTTATTCCTGGAAAGGGAGGTATGATTAATTATTAGTTGTACATAGTGGTTTGTTTTTCTTATTTATCTAAGTACCTTGAGCACATGTGTGTCTTATTAGTGTGTTTGATTTGCTTTGTGTATGTCCTTTTTTTGTGTGGTTGAGGTAGTCAACTGGTCTTGTCTTGATCAATGCTTATTTTCAAGGTATTTTTTTTGTCTCGAACTTTAAATGACTCCTTAAGCCCAATGGATTGATAAGGCTACTGATCTTTAGTATAGTAGGCATACTACCCCTATGAGTCACCAATTTATTGACCAAATTTGACCTTATAGGTCAAATTGGGACCTCTATAGATAAAAATTTGATTTTTATATTTTTTATGTGGTATATTATTATTTCATAGGGTGTATTATAGGTATTTTTATGTCATTTAATGTTATATTAGCCTTGGTATTAGTTATATTAATCAATATGTCACTTTGAGTCATTTAGAAGGATTTTAAAGATCATAAATGCAAGTGGAATGGTTTCAAAAGTCTCTAATCATCCTATTTTCCTTCCAAACATCCAATAGGTTATATTCCCTATTATTAATGTCAATCCCATCTGAAAATTGTGGGTTATCTAACTAAAAATTAGGAAATCAACTAAAAATGGAAGAGTGTGGCACTTTTACAGCCCATGAGGGAGTGTGACACATGGGGAAAGGTTATGAAATGACTCTTTAGCTTATTTATACTCATTTACATGATTTAAATACTCTAAAAGTGTCATTTTCAATATAAAAACATTCTACTCCTTTTTACCCTTTTAGACACATAAAACCAGTCAGCAAGTTTATTCTTGGTATAGACAGTTGAAGAGGTTTTAGGTAAAATTAATTTTGGAGGTGAAATTACACTTAGAGATATCCATTTTTATAAAAATATTTTTAATATTGACCAATTTTATTTATGAACAATCTCTAACAAGTTGATTGTGTTTTTTTGCTTACCAATCTATACACCCTATAGGTTTTGTTCTTGTTTAGATGATTATATATAATATATTTGTTGAGTTTGTTTAAAAAGTATTTTTATTCCCTTTTATAATTTTTTCCATTCCTGTTTTCATGTTCCAAGGTGTTTTTATGATCAAATCATCTCAAGTTTTCATAATTGTTCTCATTTGGGATGACAAGCCAATTTTCCACCATTTTCATATCTTCATGTTCTAAAAATGGATTTAGTGGGTTATTTTAGGTTAATTTACATTTTTAAAATTATATATTGATTAAATTTACCTTCCAAATTCATTATTAAAATTCATTTCCATGATTTTGTAGTCATATGCAACATATACAGTCTTCCACCACTAATGAACATGTACAGGTGTTATAAAGGAATTGCAATGTTGAATATGAGGTGTGAAGACTTGTATTAATATTTGAAACATCTTGATGTTTCATATAAATTACATTTAAGGAATATAAATTCACTATGAAGGGAAATTCCTTAAGCATATGAACCTTTTTGCTCACTACCTACAAGTATCTCAGAATGCACATGTAGATGCCCTCATAGAAGCTAATCATATTCAAAAAGAGGTGTATGAGATAATAAAGGTATTGATAATGAGGAAAGTTTGTTTTTAACTTTTAGATAAGGCAAAAACATAATTAAATCTCAAAAATTATACATACTATTTGAGGGTTCCTTACTACCTGTATGTGAAAATACCTACATACAAGTCATAACACAAAGAATTGAGAGTACTTACATAAAGAAGGTTGGATCAAGTGATGAACTCATCCATAAAGTATTAATGTTAATAAATTCCTTTTTAAATTTTGAATATTTCTAAATTACATTGAAACCTATAAATCATACACATTGCTCATAAGACTATTTACTACTTATGCATTGGAATAACCACTTACAAGAGGTACCACAGAGAGGAATCTCTTTTGAGGTGTTGAAACAAGTGATGAGTCTATCCTTGGGATCTTAGTTTGATTGAATAGGTTATATTAATACCATTTAAAGTTATAAACTGATAGGTAGACTTTGAATAACCCTTCAAAGGTGATTATTGATTTAGGAATTAAATCCCCAAAAGAGCAAAATAGAGTACCTAGCTATTTTGTATATATCTCATAATAAGGTTTCAAAAGGCTTTTATGCATCTTGGTGATCAAACATTACAGTCTCCACATGGGATAAATACTATGAAAATTTTGGGAGGTAGATGGAAAATGGAGGGTGGTCATTGGAAAGCCTAAATTTTCATATGTATGCACTAATTTCAATCAATGTCATCTACATGTCAGAGCTATAAGATACCCATTCAACCAATGTTGCAATACCAAGATATACTCACATGTTTTGTATGGCCTTATTTATTAAAGGGGTCACAAATTAACATGAATATCATCAATAAGATTTGATTTATGGTGTCTCAAGGTCTAATTTTCACCTACAAGTAGGGGCTAAATGGATTCAACACAGTCAGTTATAATTGACTATAGGTAGATAGTAAGCTAGATCAAAGCAGTGGAAAATTATGGACATGAATTGTGTAGGTATGTATATGAATTGGTGTGGTCATAATCACCTTGATAATATCTTCAAACATTATCCCTAGGGTCTAAATGTGCATGAACATCTATAGGGGTCATCTCTACAGAGGAAACAAAGAAAACTAGTCAATTACTTGTGATTGATCTTGGGAACATTTTAAACCCAAACTATAAGTTGAACAAGAGTATAGATGAAATTTATCTTTTAGGTATTTAGGAAGGATTATAAATTATTCTTAAAGCTTAATCCATGAATTTACACCTACAAGTGTAGTGCCTTAGGGTAGAGCATAGTCAACATTACACTCAACCTTGACTAGTCAAGGGGTATAAAGAGATATGTAAAGAGTTAAAGTGATGAGTAGACCTAGGACATATCCATCATTATATTCATGATCTAAATAGGATTTTTATATGGAAGGAAATTTTTAAAAAAAGACCTTGAAAATATAACATATAGTTCACACCAAAAAATCCTACACACAGTCTATCTTTTACATAGTTTGCCTTAGAGTTTGAGGGAGATTGGGGGTCAAATGACCAGATCAAGGGCTGAAATATTGTATGGATAATAATTACCACTTGAAAAATACCCCTCCAATTATCATTTTGTTTGAGAAAATAGGTGAAATACCCTTTTTTTAATCTCAGATAGAGGTTACTCCCCTTAGGTGTAAATTTTATAGTCTTGAAAAAGAAGGACAAGGAAATGGGATAAAAGATGGTTGAACCTTCCAAAAATGTGTAATTAGATTTAAAATACCTGAAAAAACATGAGTAACATCTCATATAAGGGGAGAAATGACCAAGGTATTCCAAAACCTCAAGTATGCAAACATGTCTTTTTGAGGCTTAGAGCCCAATTAAGGGTCTAACTCCACTTCTATCCCTTAGTGAGATTTATAACCTATTGAATCATGTTTATAGGATGAATTTAGATATTTTTGAGATATTAGGATGTAGGTGAGTCTATGAATAAGTAATTTTTGGACTTTATAACACATTAGGCCTATGAAAATGGAATAAAAACCTTGATAAGGCAATTTTAGATGCCCATATCTACTTGGATGATTTACATGGAGAATCAAGGGGATAGGATGAGTTAAAAAAGGTCATAAAAAATAATTTTTAGGAATTTAGTGGAGAGTTGAATGTCAGGTTTTTATGAATAAATCCTAAGAGGGTAAAATAGGCTTAAACTCACCAAAACCCTTGCTAGTGACCAGTTTGAGAAAATAGAGATGGAAAGCTACTATATTGGCCTATTTTTACCATGAAAGTGATTTTATGTTATATTAGACTCTCTTAGGATACTTCCCACCCTTTTTTACTATACAAAATTGTATATATGGAGTACAAAATAGGGTTTTCTTTACCTTTTAATGTGTTTTATAGGTTATAAAAGGAGTCCAAAGATAAGAATCATATGGAGGGGAAGATTGAGACTTAATATAAATCCCCATGATAATTTATTACTTAAAAATAAATCCTAGGTGCCTCAAAAAACATCTTCATCTTAGCCAATCAAAACTAGCATAGTGAACAAGCTAGTGAGAAGGGTGAAAAGCTTCAAGTAAACTAATTTTAAGGTGTGTCTGATGCCTCTAAGTCCATAGAGGGTCTTGAAAAGTGTCATAAACTATTTTTTACATATTTTCATCAGAATTTGAATCCAAATTTGAGGCCAAGTGTGCAAGGTGTGTGAAAGAAGAGTTACTTTGACTGTAGATGGTGATAGCTCATTTTGGGAAGATTTCAGATGACTAAGACTACAACCAATACATGAAGAGGCATGTTTAAAATATTTAAATCTCATCCCAATAATTATAATTTTCCATAGTTATATTTTTTATGTTCAAATAGGGATAAATCATGAAGGAAACTTTCTAAGCCAGTAAAGGGAATTTTATGTCACTTTTCATGAGTTTTATGACTTGGAAAGCCACTTGTCTCTTCTAACCTTACATAATACATTTCACACCTTATTTTCATGTGCATTTAACTAAATTTATCAGATTTAAAAGTGTCCTTTGTTATATTTGGACTTATTTCTTCTCCTCTCTCTAAAGTTCTATAAGACTAGCCATTTTGACATTTTTAATTCATGCTTCACCTGAGTATGGTGAAGCTATGCTCATTTGCATACCATTTGATCTATAAGAGTACTTATTTTTACCTCCTCCATGACTATTCATAATGTGTCTCACTTGTATTATTTATTTTTCTTAGTGATGACTTGTTGTTTCCTTAGCATTGTTGTCTCATTCTCTCACCTATTTGTAGTTGGAAAGTTTCTTCTTGTAGGGAATGTGAAGTGATTTATGATGTGTCAAAGTTGAGTGAGTTAGTCTATTCAAATAGATCCATTATAGGCCTATTGTCTAGTCTTCCTATCCTAAACATTCATCCTAACCTCATAATGTAATATTGATGTGAGAAGATGCAGATTGGATAAGTGTATGTTTGGTTAGCCCTTGTTCTCATGTATAACATGCAATTGGTTGGTAGACATCAACTAATTTGGTGTATCACCTCCTTTAGGATATTTTGATTTTATTTTTCTCTCTCCTTTTTCCCTCAAAAATTTTATGTGTAGTAAAGTTATACAAGTGGTACATCAAGGGAGCTAGCCCTATCTAGATATTTACCTCATTCTTAGGCTTACCCATAGCCTAAAGGTGTTTCAAGTGTGCCACTTGGATGGGGAGAGCTGATACATTTCCTTAAAGGGTGAAAATACAAGTGAAAATAATAGGTACATGGATCATGAGATTTATCCCACGGAGGATAATCCTCATGCTTTTGGTTAAGGTTATTTTGAATAGGTATTAATGTTCTTGAGGTGGAGGGAGTATTGGGATTATAACCATTATAAGTGTTGACTATTTTGACCTCAAGTCAAAATTAGTCAAACCTTATAGTTTAAAATTTTTATATGGGTATATTAGAATTTAATAATGTGTAACATGGTTCTAGTAATGTCATTTAATTTTATATTAACCTTGGTCATAGTCAATTTTAGTCTTAAGTCATTTCATGTCACTTAAGGTCACTATTTAGGGTCATTTATGAGGTTTGTATAGTTTTACTAAGTAAAAAAATGTTCCAAGAGGTTATTAAACATCCCATTTATTTATATTAGTTATAATTATTGTGTCATAACTAACAAACTATAGGTTTCTATGTCAATCAAGAAAATAATTGAAAAAGTGGTAGTTTGGGTAGCTTTAGTTGGTTTTACAACTTATACAGTAATTGTGTCATGTGTGGAAGGAATTTTAGTGACCATTAAATTCCCTTTATCTCATTTCCATTTTTTTATCAACTTTTGAGATCCAAAAATTGGCCTAAAATTATTCTATTCTTTCATCATTTTATTAGGCATTTAGAAATGACTAACTAGTTTTGGTTGAGTAAAGACACCAAGGGTTGATTCAGGTTAAATAAAATTGGTGGTAGATATTAATCTTAGTATACTTATATTTCATGTTAGTATTTCAAGTATTGGTGTAATAGTCTCTATGAACCATTGCTTACAAGTCTACTACCATTTTTTGCTTACTCATTCCCACACCCTACATGCTTATTCTCTATTTGATCTAGTCCATACAAACCAATTATATTACATGGTCCTTAGGAGCATAAAAATACTCTTAAAATTATTCTTTACATGGTTTAAATTTTTGGAAGTAAAATTATGGGCATGAATCATCTTATGTTGCAAGTGAGGGACATTGTCATAATTTGTAGATGAGATTTCCTCAGTAGTGGAGTTTATTTTCTTGTTTTGGATTGAAAATAAAATTTGATGTGATTTTTAATCTCTCAAAACATGATATATATCTCCCAAGTAATTTTTTTCTCCAATGCATCTCTTGAGGGAGTGAGAAGTTAAGAAAGGTACATAGTCATTTTCATACAGTCATTCACCTAAGGCAGCTCAAAGAGGACCCCTACATAGTCATGGTGATGTGATGAAGAGATGGTAGAGTGGTGAGAGGTTCCTTGAGGTGTTGAAAATAAATTTTTAACCATGAAAATTTTTAGATGTTTGTCAATTATGTCTCCAAAGTGACCAAGGATGTTGATGAGGCGTCATGTGTGCTAGAATGACAAAGTGTGTTTCAATGTTCTAGCATAGTTCTTCAGTGTTTAAATTGGATAGATAATTTATGGATGTTATTTATAGCATAGACATATTTTATAGACCCTATGGGGTGTTATGAGTTCTTTGAGTGATTTTTTAAGTGAAAGGAATTCATTAGAGCAATCATATAAGTATTTATGTTCATGTAGTCATCTTGACAGATAAGACTGAGTGAACATATTGATGCCATCATATTTAACATTTATGAAGGTTTAATGATAATTTGGATACATTTATGGATTAACATATGATATTTTATCATTTAGTTCAAATTTTAGGTCTAGAAATTAAGCATAGCAAAAGTTATAACATTGCAAAGTTGGCCTCTCAGATAGAGTTTTACTAAGTTTACATACTTAGCCAAATTTACAAGAAGAGATATATGATGATAATTTAATTAGATAAAATATATAATTGTGATAATTTAATATAACTATATATGTATCCAATGGCATGGTTTAAATTCAAATAGTCAAGATTGCACATGCTAGTGACATGTGTCACAATCATGTAGTTTGAGCAACAGATCTAACAAGTGTGAAACTTGTTAGATGAAGATCTAATGGTGAGAATATGATAATTTATTTATAGATAAATGGTTAATTTTAAGTCAAATATTTAATATTACATATATAACTACCAATTTTCATAAGCACATTGACTGAATGGTATAGGGTGCATAGAAGGCACGTAGAGCTACCAAGTGGCATGATCATGAAAGCACATATATAAGAACAATAGTGAGTGATTGTAGGTTAAATACCAAGATAATATTAAGGAAATATATGGATTGCATTTGTTCAAATTTTATAGGAATCATGAGATGAGGTCAAAGTGTCTGATGTTTAACATTAATACAATGACCATTGGAATTTGAATATTCAAATTAATGAGGGAAAACTAATCTATAGTTTTTAAGATATAAATTTTGATATATGAAAAATTTCATGGTGGTGTAAAATTAAAAATTATAAAGGAATCCAAGGTTCATCTAGAGACACTATTTATAAGGTTTTAATGTTGGTATAGTCAAAGTTATTGAGCTCCAAATTTGACTGTGTGTTTGACCATGGTCTGTAAGTGATCCAAGAAGGATATTTGAGTTGTTATTGATGGTGTATTGATGTTTCAAGATGAAATAACTATTGGAGAGTGTTTTATAATCCATGAATAGTATCTATGTGTATTTTATAGGTTTGAACAATCCATATTTAGTATGAACAAAGTCTTAGAAGTTGATTATGTTTTGATAGTTTGAAAGACCATGTTACAAAGGTAAGTTGAAGGTGTTCTGAGAAGAGTTGAGGAAAAAAATGAATATGAATATGTCAAGTAAGTCTCAAATATTTATGATAAGTTATTAGATGTCATATTATACCCCTGTTTGGTTATAGAGAGTCAAAATAGTTTGACTATATTTTGATTGTGTGTGACCAATTTGAGTGCTCATTCTAAGGAGTTAAATTAAGTTCTTAGAGCATATTTTGAAGTGTCTAAAACACATGGAGGTTTATAATATGTTATAAATGGTTTAACCATGTTATATAATCATATGTCTATATGAAATATTTGAGTTATTGCTTCAAAAGTTATAGACTATATTTTCTATATGTGAAGACCTAAAGAGTAAGGAGACCTAATTGGTAAATTTAAGGTATGAGTTGGTGTTCCAAGAAGTATAGACATATATTGGAGTAATCAAGGAGATATTAGAAATAGTTTTGATGTGTTCAAATAATTGGTAAAGGATGAAGGTGGTCCAAGTAGTCTCACATGTAATGTGTAAGTATGAAGGCCTAATTATTTTACGTCTCACCAAGACCTAATGGTGGTTTGGGGATAATGAGGAAATGACCAATATATGAAGAGTGTGGTTCTCACATGTAACATGTGTATAGACCTGTGTTAAATTTGGTTCAAATTTGTAAATCATCTTGGCTGACCAAGATGGGTTAAAGGAAGAGAGTGGTATAAATACAAGGCATAATTAGACTAATTGGGTTAGTTGTGCAAGTGAGGATTCGAGTGAAAGAGAGAAATTTTGAAAGAGAAGGTACATGTTAGTGAGTGCCATCAAAGATCAAATAGGATTGTTCATTTTTATCTAATTAATCTAATATAAGTGGATACACAGGTTATTAGACCTGATGAGCCTAAAAGAGGTAGACTAGGTGAGTGAGCCCTTGAGATTGTTTGGGTGAAAGAGAAAAGGTGAACAGTGAAAATAAAGGTGATCATCATCAGTTGAAGAGTATCAATAGGTGTTCAAGATGATATATTTATATATATAAGTGGGTGCTTATTTTCCTAGGGGTTTGGTTCCTCTTTGTAAGGTAAATATTTCTAAAGGTCTAGTTGTTGTGGGTGCTCAACTAGATAGGGGTAGTAGCTCTTTATAGGAATGGTGTCTCACTAAACTAAGGGATGGGTGTTCCTTGATCAGTGGGTGATAGCTTAAATATTGGATCTTTTTTTATAGGATTATATTCCATCTTGTAGGGTTTAGTGGGTTTTATCCCCCAAGAGGGTTTCCCACATATCTAATGTGTTCATGTGATGTATGCTCTTATGTATACTTTGGATGTATGTGCTTTCATGTTTATGTTGCTTGATCAAGTTGATGTATGTTGAATGTTTAAGAGTTGGGAATTGATTTAGATTATCTTACATCACTGATTCACCCCCCCCCCTTAGTGATTGTACCTCTAACAATTTATATCATATTAGGACCTTTTTTACAAATTTAACAACTTGAAGGTGATCCAAGGTACAATATAGGTGAAAAGATCATCATGTTTCATGAAGAAGTTGGATATTTTAGCAAGGAATAAGGAGTTGATCTAGAAGCTAAGATCATGAGTGCACTTGGTAAACTAAAGGATTAAAATAAGAGGAATTATAAAATAAGGAATATGATCAAAGGTCTTGAAGTGCAAGTTAGATCTCTTGAGGGGAGTTTGTTAAGAAAATCCATTAGAGAGAAAAAGGAGAATAAAGAACTAATAAATTCTATGGAAGAGCAAGCATGTAGATTGAAATATGACATCACCAAAAGGGCTAAAGAGGATAAGGAGACCATCCAAGATCTCAAAATTAGTTAGAGGATGCAAGATCAAGCATGAGAGCTAAAAAAGATGAATGTGCTAAATTGAAGACTAATCTTGTTTATCTAAAAGATGAGCATGAAAAGGTAATAATCAAGATAGGAAAGCTTGAATAAAAACTTAAGAAATCAAAACAAGATAAAGAGGTTGAGAGCATTCAATTGAAGACCAAGATAGATTCATTGAAGGATGAGCATGAGCAATTTGTTGTCAAGGTAAACAAGACTAAGAAATAGCAAGAGAGGTCAGCCTAAGACAAGAAGGATGTAAGCACCAAGATCAACAAGAAAGGATCCATCAAGCAACCAAGTACCATGAGGTATGAAAGATCTTTTAATGGTCATTATTTTTCTTATCACAGGTTTGGTCATAAAGTAAGAAACTATAAAAGGAAGAGGATCTAGCTAGCTAGAGGTATGGATAATATAGTCTAATATAATTGTCATGACATGGGACATATTTCTATAGTATACCCTAGCATGCATGGGAAAATACTAACCCATGTATGGAGACCTAAGACAATCAAGCTTGAGCATAATGGACCTAAGAGACAAGATGGTATGTTTATTGAGATTCATAATATTCATCAAATAGAAGGCATGAATGATGTTATTTATTTTTGTTGTCATAAAGTTGGTCATATTACAATATATTGTATAAGTAAGATCTAAAGTCATAAGAAGGTGCATGGACATCCTAGAGTGATCATGAAAGGTCAATCCTTGGTATGGAATCATAAGGAAGTGAAGACCAAAAAAACTAATTTAGATGAGATGAATGATCAAGGTGGACTACCTACTAAAGCAAAAGAGGAATTGAATATGAATAAGGTTTAGGAATGTCAATATAATGTGTCATCTATCTAGATAGGAAAGGAGAATCAAAAATTAGTTCAAGTTGAGCTCAAAGAAAAGACCAAGGTGCTAGTTAGGGCTAGTTATGAGGTGTGTTTGGATCCAAGAGAACATCTTATTTTTATTGAGCAAGTTTCATGTAAAAAACATAATTTGTCAATACCTAATGATGAGGTTCATTCTTTAGATGAAAAGGTATGTCATGAATCTATGGTGTCTCTATATGTTGTCAATTATTTATTAGAAGAAAAGGAAAATATTGAAGTGGATGAGCATGTTACTTCTCTTAAGCCTAAGAAGAAGAAGAAGAAGAAGAACTATTAGTATTAGATGACCAAGGAAGAGAAGGAATATGAGGAGTTGTGGGAAACTCCTGGTTTCACATTGTTCTAAAACATTGTGAGTCAAGGTGTCTCTATCTAGGCTTTAAAGAGACACTTGACAAGCAAGATGAATCATGGTGGATGCCATTTGAGCTTTGGTTGATGTTGTAGGATAAGAAATATATTTTAAAATTATGTTTGGCTAAGGGGGAGTAATGAGTTTTATGAATATAATCCAAAGTGTTGGGATGTAATGATTTAGGAGATATATTCAGGGACAATGATCCTAAATTCAAAGTTTTGGTCAAATTTTTGAATAATGGTCTAGTTAGTCAAAGTGGTGAAGAATGAAGCTATGTGTGAAATATCTGTAGGTAGGAAATGAAGATATCTATGTGTCTAATCAAGGATGTGTTGAAGATGTCATGATCTAGGTGAAGCATGGAGTTAGGGGGAGCTAACTCAGATAGTTTGAAAAGATTGAAGAGATATGCATGATGTGAGGGGGAAGATATGTGAGATGTTCCAATCATGGTAGATATATGAAGAAGTCTACTATAGATAGTATGTTGATATGATGACTTGACCAAACCAATTCAGGTACTTTGATAATGTATTTAAATACTCATGCATAAACAAAGGGAGAAATTTGTAAATGGTTAGGTCCTAGGATCAGAGGACTGTGTAGTAGAACTTGAGAGATAAAGTATGCAGTCAATTATTGATTCATCATTGTTATAAATGGTCTGAAGATGCTCAAAAGGGTGCCTAGGATCAGAAGCTATGTATGATCAAAGAAGAGTGTAGTCATGGAACATGTTTGAAGAATCTCAAGGTAATAAGAGGTATTCACAATGTTAGGTGGAGTCTGTATCTTCTGTCATAGGTGGTCATTTCCTATTATTTGTCTTTGAAGTCTTTTCAAGCTTGTAAGATTAGGAGTTGAGCCCACTTTGTCATTTTGTCAAAGGGGGAGAAAGTGATTGAAAAGAAAGATAGAGTTTGAGCATAAAATTTGTATTGGTGTTTTGACATCAATGACAAAGGGGGAAAATTTTGGAGGTTTTACAATTATGTATCCAAGGTGACTAAGGATGTTGATGAAGTGTCATGTGTGCTATAATGACAATGACAAATTATTCTTCAATGTGTTTCAATGTACATGTATAGCTATTTAGTGTTTGACCTGGATAGGTAATTGATGGATGTTATTAATAGTATGAACATGTTTTAAAGATACTACTAGGTGTTATGAGTTCTTGGAGTGCTTCTATAATTGAAAGGAATTCATTAGAGAAATCATATGAGTATCTATGTTCAAGTAGTCATCTTGATAGATAACACTGAGTAAGAAGATTGATGATGTCATATTTCACACATATGAAGGTTTCAAGAGGATTTTTATACATGTATGGATTATCTTATGAGACTTTATCATGTGTTTAAAATTTTATGTTTGGGCATTAAGCGTATCAAAATTTATAATAGTACAAAGTTGGCCTCTTAGATAGAGTTTTACTAAGTTCCCATACTTAGCCAAATTTGTAAGAAGAGATCTACAGTGAGCATTTACTCAGATCATATATATAAAAATGATAATTTAATATAAATATATAATAATCCAATGGCATGGTTCAAATTCAAATATTCAATATTGTACACACTAGTGATATGTGTCACAATCAGAGAGTTTGAGCAACAGATATAATAGTGAGCGTGAAACCTGTCAGATGAAGATCTAATAGTGAGAATATGATCATGAAGTTAGAGATAAATGGTGAAAATTAAGTTAAATATTCAATATTTCATGAAAATATACCAAGTGGTGTAATCACATAGACTAAATGGTATAGGGCATGTAGAAGGCACGCAAAGCTGCCAAGCGGTATGATCATAGAAGCATAGATCTAAGATCAACAGTGAACGGTTTTAGGTTAAAGACTAGGATAATCCAAAGGAAATATATGGAGTGTATTTGTTAAAATTTTATAAGAATCATGAGATGAGATCAAAGTGTCCAATGTTTAACATTAACATAGTGACCATTGGAATTTGAATATTCAAATTAATGAGGGAAAACTAGTCTATATTTTTTGAGCTATAACTTTTGATATATGCAAAATTTTATGGTGGTGTAAAATGAAAAATTGTAAATCACTCAAATTAAAATATATATACACTATATATAAGGTTTGAATTTTTGTATAGTCAAATTTATTAAGCTCCAAAATTGATTATATGTTTGATCATGGTCTATAAGTGATCTGAGAAGGATATTTGAGTTGTTATTGATAGTGTCTTGATGTTTCAAGATGAAATAAAAATTTTATAGTGTTTTATACTCCATGAATACTATATATGTGTATTTTTTAGGTTTTACCAATCCATCTTTAGTATGAATAAAAGCTTATAAGTTTACTATGTTTTGATAGTTTGAGTGACCATCTTACAGAGGTGAGTTAAAGGTGTTTTGAGTAGATTTGAGGATAAAAATGAATATTAATATTTCAAGGAAGTCTCAAATATTTATGAGAAGGTATTAGATGTCATATTATTCCCTTGATCAGTTATATAGAGTCAAAATAGTTTGACTATATTTTGACTGTGTTACCAGTTTGAGTGGTCATTCTAAGTGAATTGAATCGAGTGCTTAGAGCCTATGTTGAAGTGTATAAATAACATGGAGGTGTATTATAGGTATTTTATGGTTCACCCATGTTATATTATCATACTTATATATGAAATATTTGAGTTTTTTCTTTAGAAGTTTGAGACTGTGTTTTCTATATATGAAGACTTGACGAGCAAGGAGACCTAATTAGCAGGTTCAAGGTGTGAGTTGGTGTTCTAGGTAGAATGGACCCATATGGGAGTAATAAATTAGATATTTTAAATATGTTTTGTGTTAAAATAATTGGTAAATTAATAATCTTTTCCAAGTAGTGGAAAATGTAACATGTGAGTATAAAGGCTTAATTGTTTTAGGTCTCACCAAGACCTAATGGTGGTTTGGGGCTAATGAGGTGATGACCAACCTATGAAGAGTGTGGTTCCCACATGTAACATGTGTATTGAACTATATTAAATGTGTTTCAAATATTTAAAGCATATTTTCCAACCAAGATTGGTTAAAGGAAGAGAGTGGTATAAATACAAGACATAATTAGACTAATTGGGTTAGTTGTGCAAGTGAGGATTCAAGCAAAGGAGAAAACCTTTGAAAGGGAAGGTATAAGTTATTGATTACAGTAAAATATAAAAGAGGATTTTTCTTGTTTATCTGGTCAATATGATGTAAGTGGATACACAGGTCATTGGACCTGATGAGCCTGGAAGAGGCAAATTGAGTGAGTGAGCCCTTGAAACTATTTGGGTGAAAGAGTGAAGGTGAAAAGTGAAAACAAAGTTGATAATAATCTATTAAAGAGTATCAATATGTGTTAAAAAATATCTATTTATGTACCTAAGTGGGTGATTGGTTGCCTATGGGGATATTTCCTCTTTGTAAGGTAAATCTTGCTAAAGGTCTAGTTGTTGTGGGTACTCAGCTAGACAAGGGTCATAGATCCTTATGGGAGTGGTGTCTCACTAAAATAAGGGATAGGTGTTATTTGATCAATGGGTGCTGGTATAAATGTTGGATCTTGTTTTATAGGACTGTAATCCATATTTTAGGGTTTAATGGGTTTTATCCCCTAAGAGGGATTCCCATATATCTAATGTGTTCATGTGATATATGCTCTTATGTATGCTTTGGATGTATGTGCTTTCATGTTTATGTTTCTTGATCAAGTTTATGTATGCTAAAAGTTTAAGAGTTTGGAATTGAGTTGGATTATCTTACATCAATTATTTACCCCCCTCTAATTATTGTACCTTTAACACAAATATCTTGATATTAGTTGGAATATCTAATTCATCATGCACATAATTTTGTATTACCCCTTCATATTTTCATATATTGTATGTGCACCTACAGGTGCCCCACAAAAGAATAATCATGTTGGAATAAAATCATTGGAAATAGTTTGAATTCTCTCATGGTGAAAAGGATCAATTTCAATACTTCAAAAATATCTATGATTGGTTATATAACCATCTACCATGTACATTATTCATATTCTATCCTCGCTACCATGTGTCCTACATATGTGCCTATAAAAAGCTCATACAGAGGCCTGTGAGCTTGAAAATCAAGTATTCTAAGTTTGTTTTGGGGCCTCATCAAGTCTTAAAATATGGAGAGAACCATAAAATTAATGGTGAAACTACAAAGGAGTAAACAAACTTAAAGATTAGATCTCAGTTTGAGAAGGTTGCTTCAGGGAAACACTACCTTAATTCCTCTAAAATAGGGTCTTGTCCATACTTGGTGCCATCATATAATAGGGTGATATGAGGTCTAGATAGGTTTGAATTATTACATCATGTATCCTCATGTAGGGATAATGTATTGTAAAAGAACATTAATGTTTGGACAAGAGAGGGTGATATAAGAAGGTTTCAAACTAAAACAATTCTTTACTACAGTAATTTAATATTCTCTACAATGTTTTACATTTTAATGACCTCATAGTCCAACAGTGGTATGATGGATGTATAATTGTAATCAAATGACCCCACTTAGATAGAGATAACACCATGGTCTTTAGAGCAACAAAATAGGTAAATATACAAGGTTTTGGTATGAAGGTCATCTATACATGTTCTTTTGGCCCTTAGAATGATCACCTACAATTAATTGTAGGATGATAGTACACTAAAGCATAATAGTCTAGATGTTGGCAAGTCATGGGACATGGTATGAGTATGTCCAACTATGGCATGACCTTAAATAATCCAAGGAGATATTGGGGTATAATATATAGGGTCTAACATGATATCCATCTATATGAATATCCCTTATCTGAGTAAATAACATAGTCATAGTTTGACTACAAACTAGGCCTAGGTCAGTAAAGAGTGTAAGTTAAGAGCTAGAAAAATTTGATTATGGACTAAATTTCTGGATACCATAATCATAGGGTTATTAACACATCTATATATAGTTATCAGACCTAATGAGCAAGATAAATCAACAAACCCAACTTTGTATACAAGGTTTGTACATAGTCCTAATAATATGAAAGTCTATTTTAGAAAGTTAGGGTGTTAATATATTTTTAGATGCGATCTAACCTTGAAATTTAGTATAGACCATCATGACCTAATTGAGACTTTCGTAAATTCACATTTCCTATGATAATAGAATAGATTCCCTCTATTATGTCTCAGATAGAGGGCACTCCCAAGTAGTTAAGTTTGTAGGCTTGGTGAGTAGGTGATTAGGGGATGTGTTGAGGAGGCATAAAACATTGAAATAAAGGTGTGGAGAGTTATATTGAACATGAAACAAAATAAGTGAGGCCTCACAGTTCTAAGAAGGCATGTAGAGAATGTGTTAAGTCAAGAACATAGACTAGGCCTAAAGCACTAAGGGGAACTCAATCTCATTCCCAAGGCAATAAAAACCTTATAATACACTTGATGACTTTGAGAGGGAGATATAAGGTTTTTTGAAGATTTTTGTCAATAGATAAAGTCATGGGAAAGTCATTTTCTATCTTAAAGTACAACTCAAGGTACATAGAATGTAAAGAAGGGCTTGAGAGGCCATATCTAAATGCTCATACTGGTACAAAAACTTAGCATGGAGACATAAGTAGCTAATAATAATTTAAGGAGGTCCTAAACATGCTTTTAGTGATATTTTTTCATAGATTGAATGTCAAATTTTTATGAACAAATGTTAAGGGTCAAAATGAGCTAAAACCCTCTAAATTCCTTGTTTGAGTCCTGATGGTAAATAAGTGGATATAAATGCATCTAAGAGGGATAGTTTGGTTAGGAAAGTGATTTGTACTTGCATAGAACTCCATCAAGATCCATCCTATCATATTGGTTAGTACCCTATTTGTACAAACAAGGTACATAACATGTTTTCTTGATAGATTTATGTGTTTTATAGGTTTAGAGGAAAGTTTAAGGATGATGATCACTTTCAAAGATAAATAGTGACCTAATATAACTCCTCATGTTCATTTGTTTCTTTAGATAAACACATATACACCTTTGCTAGCTCCTTCACTTCAAGCAGTCTATGGTAGACAATGGGAATGGGGAGTGACCACTAAGTGAGAAAGTGATAAGTCCAATTGGCAAGAATTTTAAGGTTTGACTAAAGTATTTAAGGATAATATGACTCTTTACAGGTGTCATATCACCCCTTTCATGGATTTGATTAATAAACTAAAATCCATCTTGAATGACAAGTGTGAGGAATGAGTGAAATAAGGTTAATGGTGACTACAGGTAGTGAGAACATTTGTCTAGAAGGAGACCAAAAGTTAGGGATACATATAATGCATTTTTAATATTTTTTATAACCTCCCTATCATATTTCACATGTGTTAGATATTCATAGTCTTATTTGGAGTGCTCAAGAGAGGCCAAATGATGAAGACAGTTTCTAAGAAGGTAGTTAAAGGGTCCTACTCCAATTTTGAGGAATTTTCATGCATTAGAGAAACATTTGTCAAAAGAGTTATTTAATGATATATTTCATACTCTATCCCTCTAAAACATAATTTATTATCATTCCTTGACAAGTGGAATTCTGACCCTTGATCTCCACTTCTCTCTCTCCTCTCACACATTCTATAAAGTGATGTATGGTAAGGTCTAGTGATAAGATTCTATCCTTACTTCTCTCTATCCTTTCATGTTTGGTACAAGAAGTTCCCATTCTAATAGGTCATATAGAGTGTATCTAGTGTATTTGACTCCCTTAAAGTGAAAAATTATCCTTAGTGTTTTAAATTGACCTCTAATCCACTTACCTTGAATATTCTCATGCATATCACCGTTGTATTGAAATATTAATATTAGAGTATTCTAGGACTTTGAAGTTAGTGTTGTAATTATTGTCTCTTAGTGTAAGAGTATGATGGTATTTTGGATATCCTTATGGTGTATCACACTCTTATATTAGTTTAATTTCATGCATATTTCTACCTATTTTCATCCAAGTAATTAGTTAGTGTAGGTGATAAACACTTAAAGGTCAATCTAGGGAGCTAGCCCTTAAACCTAGAAGTCTACCTCTACTATAGGCAACCCACAGGCCTAGAGGTATTTCAATGTTTCCCAAATATTATATTAGGCTTGAAAAACCTCTTATAGGGTTTTATATTTGTGATAATAGTTTTGGTATGCCCAATGGGACCATTGTCCTAAAGACAAATTATCAAGGTGAATGTTGGTCTTGATAACATCATAGCTACATATGGTGTTCTACTCAGCATTTGACAACTCCATTCATCGTAAAATATGGTTTTAGACCATTTTTTTGTCATATCTTTATGTCCATACTTAATAGTCCTTACTAGTTCATTTTTTATTAGATTTTTTAATCCTATCAATCCACCTCTTCAAATTGAACTTCCTCTTAAAGTTCAACATCCTCAGCATATTCTACCCTTTAAAGAGCAAGAGGACTTTGTTGTCCAAGAAGACCAAGAGAGTAGAGGAATAACTTGAAGAAAACATGGCTAGGTAGCATTCCTTACTATCCTTTAACACTAAAAATCCAATCTATCTTAATGCACATAATGGCATTCCCACTAATACTGTAAAGAGTGTTCGTAAATTTAATGGTGAATGCCATGTCACTCCTAGTGAGCACATTAGGGATATATAAAATATTTGTAGTTTTAACAATGTCACTGAAGTCAACATTCCCATTATACTCCTTTCCATATCCCTTAGAGAGAAATCACTTGATTGGTGAAGGACTTTGCATGGTATTTTCATCATAATTTGGGATGACTTTGGAGTGATGTTAATGTCAAGGTTTGAGGACTATAGTGACCACACTTAACTCAATCACCAATTCAATGTGATCCAAATTCCCCTAAGGAGACAATTCATGATTTTAATGAGATATTACAAAATACTTTGCATAGGTTGCCTCCTCCTATGAGACCAATTTCTATATTTATGTTTCCTATATATTTGAGGGATATTGGCACTAACATAGCCATCATGATGCAATACATGGGTGGTTTCACCTTACCTAAATCATATGACCTTGTCATTAGAGCTAAAAATGGCCTCATACAAGTTAGGAAGTTGGATCAAAAAATTTATATACATCTACTACCAAATATTTATGTTGTTGGTCCAAGTGTTTCCTAAGTTCCTAATGCCAACACCAAGTCTAGAACTACCCCTAAGAAGATAAATGATGTCATGGATAAATATGCAAGAATTTAGTTCTTAAAATATTAGCTTAGGCAAGAGAGAATACATCATGGTGTAAATCAAAATCCTTACCCTTATCATCAAGAATATGGTCAAGGGAGAGGTCAAGGGCAGCCTAACTTCAATAGGCCTACCAATGCATACAACCTAGCCTTTACTTCCAACATAAGAGCAATGGTACTAATGCATAACAACATGATCTAAGGGGAATAATGGTAATAAAGTCAATTAATGGATCCTAATAAAGGTGGAAATTAAGATATATTTTCTCAAGGAAGATTCACTCCTCAACTATTAGCATAAGATGAAGTTCTAATGCAAGCTAATGAAGGTTGATAGCCTCAAGGAATAAGTTTTACTAACTTCCTAGTTGAAGACACTTATGTGCTTAATCAATGAAATTATGTTAAAAAAAACTAAAAATAAGATGAAGGATCTATTAGATGATAATGGTGTGCCTACAAGTGAAAATAATCCTCTTATAAGGCAACAAAGCATGACTACAAACATAATAGTCCCTAATACTCTTGTACCTCCTCTAAATAAGAATGTTGGAATGTCTACTCAAAATAATTAAATACCTCAAGTTTAAACCACTTTTTTGCCTCAAATGGCCCAAAACAAGTAATTAATTATGATTTGAACATTTTTTACTAATTAAATAATGCTAAGGCTACTATTTCCCTTTGGTATGACCTTAACATGCCTGGCCAAAATGAACTCTTACAAAAGTAGTTATCCACTATCCATGCTAGTACTCCATAATCAAGACATGGTTATAAAAACTTTTCTCTTACAAATTATCTTAACAACATTTTGGAACCTTATACTAAGTTTAATAATCCTCCACCCTTCTACCTCACTCTGATTGTGGGGGACAAACTATTTCATAACTGCATAGTTGATAGTGGAGCGAGCACATTAAGGATGCCCAAAGTTGTAGCTAAAAAATTGGGTCTAAGGTATGAACCACTTAGTAAATGGGTACTTTAACTAGATGGTATACCTACCAAATAATTAGGATTTATCAAATGGTTGAAGCTTTTCTTGCATGACTATCCTAGTTTCCCCATTTTCCAAGATATTGTGGTTATTGGCTTCCTTACCCACCTTGCAATTTGCCTCTCAAGAGATTTCACAGCCAAGATAAGAGGATAACTCTCAGATGATTGGTCCTTCTTATAATTGAGGAAAATATATGGAACAAAGGTGACCTTAAGAACTCAACCACTTGTTAGTTTCCACATTGATCCTTATGTCAAAGTAAGCTCCAATTTGAATTATGTCATCAATGAGAAAGAAGAGTCTATTGTGGATGATGGTGATTCTTCCAAGATTGAGGGCATATCTCATTTGTTTCTATATGAGTATGGTATATATTCTTATGAACATGATCCATATACATAATTTTAACTAACTAACCTTGGTACCCATTTCATCCATGAAGGAGCATATGAATAAGCTAAAGTAAGTATTGAGCATTCTTTCTCACAAGTTATTGAAGATAATTTTTTTATTCATATGTATGATGATGATAGATTGAAGAGCATGATATATCACTATGGTGAGAATAACAATGTAATTATTCCTATACTTGATGAAGCAACCCTTGGAAATGACATTCATGAGGAAGAAGATGACCTATGGCAAAGGTTCAATGCCATAAGTCAAGAGTTTGAATAGATAGGTAAGAATAGTCCTCCTCTAAAGAAGTGTGAATATGATGATAGGATTATTGATAAGTATAAAAAATAGTTGTTTGAGTGTCCTATTGATTATGAAAGATAATGCCTTGTTGAGAATAAAGGTGAGCATCAAGTTGTTGTCAAAGGGTTTGTAGTCATAAAAGATCTTAGTGAAGCTACTACCCAAGAAGTTGTAATCATGGAGAAGCCTAGTGAATTAAAGGTTGACATGTTTGTGCTTGAAAAGTAATCAATTTATCTACCTGAATATGAAAAAATTTCATATGTGTTGAAGTAGGAAAAAGAGGAACGCGATGATCATACACATCAAGTACATTATGTTCAAGAAGAGAGTAAAGTGGAGATAATTGTCATGCTTCCTAACCTATAATTTGAAGAGCCCCAATCAAACATGAAAAGAGTAAATAAATTTGCATCTCCAAACAAGGCTCTTTTAGATCAATAAATATTGTCTTTGAAGGCTCCAAGTATCAAACTTGTAGATAGAAGAAGAGCAATAATGGTAAGCCTTTTCACCATCTACATGGTCAAGTGTTTGCTGACAAGCATTCTTCACATGTTATATTACTTTCATGAAAAATAAAAGATTCAAGAGGAACCATATTTGACCATATTTTAATCATAGTGAGTTATTATTCACCTCAAGTGTGAGGTCTTGTAAATATTAAGATAGGTGTGTGTCTTTGTTTCTATTGTGTGTGTGTGTGTTCCATAAGTGTTATTGAGAACACGTGTGTTTCCTTTGGTGTGTCTTATTTTGTGTGTATTTTATTATTATTTGGTGTTATTTTTCATTAAATTGAGTGTCAAACTTGTGCATAGGTGACTACATATCCCAATGGATAGGAGTAGGCTACTAATCATTAGCATTACAAGCATACCACCCCTAGAAAATTGCCAAGAATGTTGACTATTTTGATCTCAAGTAAATATCAGTCAACCCAATATATTTAAAAATTTGTATATGGGTATATTAGGATGTAATAAGGTGTATTATGGTCCTAGTTATGTCATTAAATGTGTTATTAACCTTGGTCATAATCAATTTTAGTCCTAAGTCATTTCATGTCACTTAAGGTCACTATTTAGGGTCATTTATGAGGTTTGTATAGTTTTCCTAAGTAGTAAAATGTTACAATAGGTTATTAAATGTCCCATGTATTATTAGGAGTCATAAATGCTATGTCATAACTGAAAAACTTCAGATCAAGAAAATAGTTGAAAAAGTGATAGTTTGGGTAGTTTTAGTTGGTTGTACGACTTCTACATGAATTATAGCACATGTGGAAGGCATTTAAGTGAAAATTTATGTCCTTTTATATCATTTTCACATTTTATCAACTTTATATATCCCAAAACTATCTGAAAACCATTCTATTCTTTCATCATTCCACTAGGCATGTAGAAAAGACTAACCAGTGTTGGTTGAGTATGGACAATAGGGGTTAAGTCAAGTGAAATAAAATTGGTGGTAGATATTAATATTAATATGATTCCATTTCATGGTATGATTTTAATTATTTTTGTACTAGGATCTATGAACCATTTCTTAGAATTCTACTATCTTTTTTAGCTTGCTCATTCCCATACCCTACAGGTTTCTTCTTTGTTTGAGCTAGTCTATATAAACCAAGTACTATATATTGTATTTAAGAGAATGAAAATCCTCTTAAAATTATTCTTGAAATAGTTTTCATGTGTGTAATTAAAAATATGGGCATGAATCATCTTATGTTTCTAGTGAGGGACACTATCATAATCTATAAACAAGATTTCTTTAGTAGTGGAGTATCCTTTCTTATTTTGGCTTTAAAATCAATGTTGGTGTGATTGTTCATCTCTAAAAACATGATTATTAGTCTCTCATAAGGAATTTTTTTCTCCAATACATCTCTTGAGGGAGTGATAAGTCAAGACGGGTGTACACAATCAGTTTCTTGTAGTCCTTCACCTATAGGCAGGTCAAAGAGTACCCCTACACAGTCATGGTGATGTGATGAAGAGATGACAAAGTGGTGAGATGTTACATAAGGTGTTTATAATAAATTTTCAACCATTTAAATAGTTTAATATTTTTTTGTAACAACCAATTCATCATGAACATAGTCTTGTATAAACCCTTTACAGTTCTATAATTGTATGTGCACTTAAAAGTGCCCCACAAAAGACTAATAATGTTAGAATAAAATAATTGTAATTGGTTTGAAGTATCTTAATGTGTAAAGGATAAATTTGAAGACTTAAATAAGGTATATTATTTATTGTATAACCATCCACCATGCACATTTTTCATATCCTATCCTCACTACCCTATATCTTGCATATGTGTCTATAGGAAGCTCATACATAGGCATGTGATCTTAAAATGAAAGTGTTTGAAGTTTGTGTGGGGTCCTCATCATGTATAAAACCATGTATATCACCATAAAATAAATGGTAAAAATACAAGCCAATAAACAAACTTAAATCTTAGATCTTAGTTTGAGAAGGTTGCTTCAGGGACACATTACCTTAATTCCTTTGAAACAAGGTCTTATTCATACTCGGTGCCATCATATAGTAGGGTGATATGAAGTCTAGATAGGTTTGAATGATTTCATCATGTATCCACATGTAACGGTAATTAATTAAAAAGTAGCATGAATGTTTGGACAAGAGAGGGTGATATAATAAGGTTTTGAACTCAAGTAATTCTCCAGTACAGTCATTCAGTAATCTCTATAATGTTTTGAGTTTCAATGACCTCACAGTCCAACAGTGGCATGATGGAGGTATAAATTATAATAAAGTGACCCCACTTGGATATATATATAACACCATGGTATCTATAGTATCCAAATAGTTAAATATCAAAGGTTTTGGTATGAAATTCATCTATAGGTGTCCTTTTGGCCCTTAGAATGATCACCTACAGTTAATTATAGGATGATAGTACACTAAAACATAAAATTCTAGATGTTAGCAAGTCATGGGACATGGTATGAGTATGTAAAAATTTGGCATGACATAAAATACTCAAAGTATTTCTTGGGTTATAATATGAAGGGTATAACATGATATACATCTATAGGCATATCCCCTATCTAAGTAAATAACACAGTCATACTTTTACTGCAAAGTAGGCCTAGGTTGGTAAAGAGTAAAATTTAGGAGCTGAAAGAGTTTGATTATGGAATAAATTTTTGGATACAATTCTCACATGGGTAATACCACATATCTATACATTTATTAATCCAAATGATCAAGATAAATCAATAAACCCAACTTTACATACAAGATCTGTACATAGTCCTAATAATCTGAAAGTGTATTTTAGAAATTTGGGGTGTTTGTAGATTTTTAGAGGTGTTCTAACCCTAAAATTAAGTACAAAAGATCCTCATGACCTAATTTATCCTCTCATACCTTCACATTTCTTGAGATAATAGGGGAGATTCCTTGTGTTCTATCTCAAACAGAGGGCACCATAGGTAGTCAAGTCTATAGGCTTGGTGAGTAGGTGATTAGGGATGTGTTAAGGAGGCCTATAAAATTGAAATAAAAGTGTGGAGAGTTATATTTAACATTAACTAGCATAAGTGAATCCTCACAATTCTAATAAGGCATGCAGATAAGGTGTTGGGTCAAGAACACATACTAGGCCTAAAGCCCTAAGGGGAACCCAATCTCATTCCCAAGGAAAAATAAACCTTCCCATACACTTGATGAATTTTAGAGGGAGATATAAGGTTGTTTGAATCTTCTTTTCTATAGATAAAGTCATGTGAAAGTCATTTTTTGGCTTAAAGAATAATTTAAGGTACACAAAATGCAAAGAAGGGCTCGAGAGGCCATCTTTAGATGTTCACACTAGTATAGACCCTTATCATGGAGACCTAATGAGATAATCATAATTTAAGGAGGTCCTAAACATGATTCTAGTGAAATTTTTTCATATATTAAATGTCTAAATTTTTTGAACAAATGCTAAGGGTCAAAATGAGCCAAAAACCTCTAAAAGCCTTGCCTGAGATCCAATTGGAAACAAGTGGATAGAAATGCATCTAGGAGGGATAGTTTGGTTAGGAAAGTGATTTTTACTTGCATATAACTCCCTTAGGATCCTTCCCAAAGGATTGGTTTGTACCTTATTTTTATGGATAGGGTACAAAATAGGTTTTCTTAATAGATTTATGTGTTTTTTAGGTTCAGAGGAGAATTAAAGGATGAGGATCACTTTGGGAGATCAAGTGGAACCTAATATAACTACTCATATTTATTTATTACTTTAGATAAACACATAGACACCTTTTTTAGCTCCTTCACTTCAGGCAGTTTGTGGAAGACAATGGGAATGGGGAGTGACCACTAAGTGAGAAAGTGATAAGTCTAATTGGGAGACCTTTTAAGGTCTATTTTATGGTTTTTAATATAAGATGAATATTTAAAGGTGCCATATCACTCCTTTCATGTATTGTATTAATAAACTAAAATCCATATTGAATGACAAGTGTGAGTAATGAGTGAAAGAAGGATAATGATGACTACAAATAGTGAGAACACTTGTCCAAAAAGAGACTAGTGGTTAGGGACACATATAATGCATGTTGAAGTGTTTTTCTAACCTCCCCATCATATTTCACATGTGTTATCTCTTCTTATTTTACTTTGGATTTCTCAATAGAGGATAAATTATGAAGGTAGTTTCCAAGAAGGTAGTTGAAGGGTCCTACACTAGTTTTGAGGAGTTTTCATGCTTTGAAGGGGCATT
Source organism: Torreya grandis (assembly GCA_037957365.1). Lineage (NCBI taxonomy): Eukaryota > Viridiplantae > Streptophyta > Pinopsida > Cupressales > Taxaceae > Torreya > Torreya grandis. The sequence goes on along the minus strand of JARHVA010003418.1, from coordinate 95,615 downwards.
TGTCTAAAAAGACATTTCATGATATATTTCATACTCTAACCCTATACAAATAAATAATTCTCAAGCCTTGAAAAGTGGCATTATGACCCTTAATCTCTACTTTTCTCTCTCTCTCCTCTCACACGTTCTATAAGTACTAGCCATTTTGGATCTTGTGTCTAATTCCACACCTGGTATGGTGAAACCTTGCTAGTTTGATGTCATAATTTTCCTTTGAATAATGTATTAAATATATATTTGAGCTCATAAGCATATTTTATAAGTGTGTGAAGTGATGTATGATGAGGTCTAGTGATAATATTTTATCCTTGCTTCTTTTATCCATTCATGTTTGGTACAAGAAGTTCCCATTCTAATAGGTCATATGGAATGTAGCTAGTGTGTTTGAATCTCTTCAAGTTTAAAATTATCCTTAGTGTTTTAAATTGACCTCTAAATCACTTACCTTGAATAGTTTCATGCATATCACCTTTATATGAAAATATTAATGTTAGATTATTCTAGGACTTTGAAGCTAGAATTGTAAGTCTTATCTCTTAGTTTAAGAGTATGATGGTCTTGTGGAGATACTTATGGTGGATCACCCCTTTATATTAGTTTTATTTCATTCATATTTCTACCTCTTTCCATCTAAGTAATCAGTTAGTGTAGGTGTTAATCACTTAAATGTCAATCTAGGGAGCTAGCCCTTAAACCTAGAGGTCTCCCTGTACTATAGGCAACCCATAGGCCTAAAGTTTTTCCAATGTTTCCCAAATATTATATTAGGGTTGAAAAACCTCATCTAGCCTATGAGATTTTGTGAAAATTATAGGCTTTTACTTGAACTAGCTTCCCTTGGCCTTGAGGATGACCTTGAAAGGGTGGTCTATTGCTTTGATAGTTAGGGTAGGACTGATTATGCTAATAGTGCCTTTGGAAAGGCCTCAATTTTTTTTATTGTATAATCCTCTTGAGACATACAATATCTTGCTCAAGAGCCTTCATTCTTTCTACCTCATTAGATTTACTTAACTAACTAGGGGCAGTAAGCTTATGTTTTGGTGTAAGAATGGGAGCAATTGAAGGTTTAGGGGTTTGAAAATAAGAGAATAGAGGCATGAGAGGTCTTGGGAAAATATTCCCAACCTGAATCAATCAATTCTCATCCCTAATGTCCACTTCATAGGCATTAAGAAATGTATTGCCTACCATAAATTGTATCATCATAGAAATATCACTATCAAAAGCCTTAAGATAATAAAGGAAAACATTATGTGAAATAGGTATTACCAAGACTAGGATATTATCCCATGTCTTTTAAAATCTTGTGTTGAAGTCTTTGATAACTTATTAAGGTGCGCTCCTTATGTTGATTAGTTGCTCAATCAATGACAAGTTGTCTCTCTTGTCTTCAAATATTCTCCTCAAAGCATCTCCTAACTCATCCCATATGGTGATAGATTCAAGGTCCAATGTACCATACCAATAAATATATTTTCATTTGAAAGAGATAGCCAAAAACCTAATTTATATGTTCTCCTTAATGATGTGATGTATGTTGCATAAGTTAGTAATGTTTCTAATATGCTCAATAGGGGTAATAACAGTCTCACCGGTGTATGAAGGGACATGTTTTAGGGTAGATAAAAGAATGTCATCATAATGGGAAAGTCTTAGATTACTATATCCATTGAATTAAATAAGAGGTAAATTCTTTTCCATGATGTATTTAGGATTTTTCAAGCTTGGACCAATTAAAAACTTTCTTATAGGCTTATCAGTAAGGTATGATCTTCTTGGGTAAGGATGGGTGTTAGAAAATCTATTTTATTTATATTAATAATGAGTAATCTCTTATAATTTAAAAGGAATGCCTTTATTAAGAGATATTTTGTTTACCTTAGGCATTAAATAGTGAACTAGTCTACCACTAAGAGTCAATTACTGGAGTCGCTAGATATTGTAAGAAGTAGACTATTACAACCTATTGTTGTCAAGACCAACATCCACCTTAAAAAACCTTCTTATACTTCATGTCCCATTAGATGTGTCAAAAATATTATATCCCAAATTTTCACCTTATAGAATTCAATCAGACCTTTTCAAATTTAGGATAACATGGAACTATCTCTAAATATAAGCAGATTGCTATAATAGATAGATCTCTAGATTATGGGCTAGCTTTCTTGATCTAACTATTCAAGCTCGCACACTACACTAGACTAATCACTTGTTGGGGGTGAAAAGGGGTAAAATTAAAAATAAAAGTAACCTACACTAATAGAGGTAATATACCAAGGATATCTCCACAAACATACTTACATTTACACTAAGAAGGTAGACTGCTAAACCTAATCTCAACTCAAAGTTCTTCTAGTATAAGTGTTTCTACATGGAAGTAGATTTCCATGCATTTACAAATATGGGTAACTAGGAGGCCTGATATTAAATATTGCTAATATCCTTCACACTTCAAAATACACATAATAAACATATACACTTTATGAGACTTGATAAAAGAAATGTTACTTGCATAATGCATACAAGAGTAGAATGGAGGTAAGGAGAAACAATCATCACTTGTCATCCAAATAGACTACTTGGCATACTTAGGTAATAATTATAGAGACTAAACCAGCTTGATACAACTTTATTCAAAGGAAAAATAATATGTCAAAACTAGTAGGGCTTCACCATACCAATTATGGATAGTATACAATGCCAAAATGGCTTCAATATATGGAGCATAGGAGAGAAGAGATAAAGGGTGACATTGAAGATTCACCATGCCAAGTGTCAAGCCATAAAGGCTAGTTAAAATTCAAGAGGAGTTAAAAAATAAGTCATCAAGTTCTCTTGAACATGTGTCAATCTAAAACATGGTATCTTCTTGAAGTTGGCATAGGGATACTTCATTTTCCTTCTTGAAATTGCCCTCTTGATGAGGAGTTCACTATCTATACAAAACTATCTTAGAGGTCATCGACACATGTGCCCTAACTTGAAAAGGTCCTTATACACTTCCCCAATTGATGGTCTTCCCCTTGCCACTTGTTTTTCACTTTTTTACAGTCACTCACTAGCCTTCTAAGCCTAGACTCTCACACGTGTCTCTGAAGTGACTTGCACAGACTCAAGGAGATTCGTTATAGAGATTTAAGACACCTTTTCATAACTTATTTATCTTTTATTATATCATATATACTTCAATAGAAAATCAAAATCACACCTCTCACAATCAACTTGACAGTCACCTTGTTTCTCACTATTATGTCCAAGACTACCTACAACAAATAGTTTAGCATATGGGTTTTCATGCATGAATGAGGTGAGAATGGGGTTTGAGGTTTTCATTCACCTATTCCCTTCTACATCTTTAATTCAACTCAAAACTTGCATAAAATAGAGAATTTGAATCATCTACATAAGTGATGGTATAAAACAACTGAGTGGTAGGGAGCCTAAGAGAGTGCCAAGTAGTTCCAAATCACTTTCTAGGCTAATTGAATCCTTATAGATGCATTATTCTTCATATCTTTCTCGTCAAGATCTTATGATGGTTTTAGGTCATCTAGGTGCTTAACAATGATTCATAAAATTTAATCTCTTAACCCTCAAACCAATTCCACTGAGTTTAATTATAGGACACCCCTCAACTCCCCCTAAGTGCTCAAGACCCTGTGCACATTGTCCATATAGATGTGAGTAAAAGAAGTTGGCTCTTAAGTTCTTACTATGCATTCTAGACACCTCTTAGAAAAGTTAAGGCAAAAAATGGATAATTTGAGTTTATCTCTTCAAACCAATGAATCTCATCAATCCTCCACTCTCCCATGAAAGTTCTCACATTTTTTTGAAAGATCATATGAATGACATTAGGCACCTAAGGGTTCATGCCTGGTTCTTAGGCCTAGTAGTAATAGACCATGTTTATGAGTATGTGACCACCTTTGAGTGTTCATAGTGACTGTATGTATTTCTCAACAATTTTTCATATCCAATTAAACCCTAGACATCATCTTATAGTCATTCAAGACTCTCTATTTCATCTTTTTCATCATCAATACACTAGGTCTATAGATTGTGTTGACTATGGAGTGTCTTAGGTTTGAGAAAAAATAGAGAGAAATTACCTTGTTAGTTTAACTTTAAGGAGACCATGGAGGTCTTTATAAATTCATAAAGACCTTATGTAATAGGTTTCATAGCTATATCACACTTCTATAGCCTTCAACATCTCAAACTCTTAGGACTAGCTTCTAGGTCTATGATTATGTGCAGTGTTTGGTTGACTACGTATGAGGTTTAAAAACCTAGTTTATTTCATCTTCACTCTATTTCCTCTTCCTAAAAAACAAAAATCCATCTCTAATTAGCTTAGGCTAGTCTACAATCCTCACTTCAAACTGTAGGTGTTCATTAAGGAATATAAGGTATTCATGTAGGTGGTGATGTATGCTTGAGCACTATGTTCCCCTTTTGATTTCTCTTGAGGTCACTCGGATCATATCACACTTGACTATATCCATTTATGCCTTGATACCATGTTATAATCCCTCTATAATCAATGTACTATAGGTGTACAAGTTGCATTGTTAGAGATTCATTTAGCCTAATGTCATTGTATTTATTTGAGTATCTCCATTAGGATCTTGACTGAGTTGAGAACTCACTCACCATTATTTTCTCTTGACCTATCAAACTCCTCTCATGTTCAAATGTTATATATAGGCTTAGTATTCAATAATGAAGCCATTAAGATTACGCAAACCTCATAAATTTCAACCATAAGATGACACTGTATGGGGAAAATTTTCTTTTCAAATAAGTTAAGGTAAACGTTCCCACTTTATAGCTTTTCTTCAACTTGATTGGTTGTACCTTTCTTTCAGTCTGTGAACATTAAACTCAAGGTATTTGATCTTAGGCTAAGGTTTGAGTATGTATCACTATCCCAACAAGTATATATGATATATAACATGTGGTTAGACTCAAAATTCCCATTTTTTGAACATCTTTCAACTTTATCAATGTTTCAGGCCTCTGTGGCATTCACTTTCATGTACCTCTCCATCTAGCTTTGGTTGTAGGTAATGGACTCACTGTTTTGAATACTTAACCCTACTCATGAATTATAAGATTATGTGATAGACCTTGAAGGTGATAGATATCTATTATAGAGCTCAAAGTACAACTTGTCACTCCCACAAACCATTAACACCTCTAACCTCTAAGACATATGTAATCAATATGCATTCTGCCTACAGATGATAGTGAGGAAATAGGACCATTATGACCTCAAAATAGATACTTACATGATAAATTGAAGTTTATAAAACATATTTCACTAAGTATGTTCATTTCAAGTTGTTTTTTAAACCTCCACTTCACACATTCACCTACAACTATCAAAACATTGTTCTACAAACCTAAAGGGTGTTCACTTCTAGCATATTGATGATTCTACCTATTATTTCATGACTAAACATTCCAAACCAGATTTAATATAACATTAAATGGATGTATATGCTCTTACAACCTATGTACATCACTTAGTTCCTATAGATCAATCACCAAAGTGCAATTAGATAAGAAAAATTGAGATGTTAGTATTATAAAGGTAATTTGGAGGTGTTAATAATCTTAGTGATTATTCATATAGTACAGAACATCAATATTGAAACCATGACCAACAAATAACATCCCCCAAGTGTATTCACTTCAACTCTTCTTCTCCTATTCATACCAAATGAAAACCTTTGACCCTTCTTGACTTGTCCAAAGGATTGATAGGAGAGAGAAACTAGTTTTTGACAATTTTGGATTTGTTGAAGCCCCTTGAGCCTAGAAATTACCTTTGGGGATCCTAATACACCTTCTTGAAACATTCAAATATGCTATATGAGTCATTAAGTTTGTACAACAACCTAAAATTGACCTTTTTGAAATGATCTTCTTATTTGTATATTGAACCTACAACATTTCAATTTCAAAACTATCCTCTAACATTATCTAACATGTCGTACATTAGCCTACTCTTTGACATTTGTAATTTTTTATGGTATTTATTTACAACTCCTTAAAATGACCATAAGGTGGCATAAAAGGACATTAAGACAAGTGGACAAATGTGTTAAAGGTTAAAACATATTATGTGACCTTCAAGGTGTGACTTGACCTCACTTAGGACCATGGTGGCCATTTTCAAACATAGGGACCCTTATTTAAAAATTTAATATGTAGGGGGTTGACCTAATTTTACCTAGGGTGAAATGTGGTCTACAATTACCATAATTGCATTCTAAACAGTCGAATTCAAAATTACAATTTAGGTAAGGTTCTTTATCTTCTTTAGGTCTTTCTTGAGGTTCTTCTTTGGACCTCTATTATCCTAATGTACCAACATCTCTTTTCATTTATATGTAAAAAACCATTCATATACACCACTAAAACATGCAACTAACCCCTTCTTGTTTTCCATCCTCTTATTGAATGAGAGTTACAAACATACTATTCTTAGCTCATATTATCCTTGGTCATTACATACACATGAATACACCCTCATACCAATAATAGAACCTTATAAGACCATCCTCAACATTCATCAATCCTTATATTTCCCCTAATACTCTCAACACATCTTTCAATCATCATTCAAAATTTAAATTTTCAAATAAGTCTTTTTCATAGGAAAACTAAAAAGACTTAGAATCACATAACTTTACTGACTCCTAATGAATCTATCATGACTAGAGGGACCTTGGAAGACTTCTCACATCTTTCACAACCCAAAATTACCATAATTGAATCTATATAACATACTAACACTTCTAATTTCTTATGATGTTTTGCATCAGTTTATCCTTTACAATGGCCACTAGTTCAAAATATTCTTCCTTGAAAGTCATGTTCATTATTTCCTTCTTGAGTTGGTCATCCAAGTTAAAAACGTCTCCAAAGTGACCAATCCTTTTGGAAACTTTTTGGTCTATATATGGATGCTATAATCTCCATATTACTCTTGTAACTTTGATTAATTTTTGGTATAAAATATTTCCTCTTACAAAAAATTAATAGTTTGATCATCATTTTCAAATACTTAACAGTCAGTTACATTATTTGGAATAGTTGGTCTAACCACCAGTTTAACATGTTGATCCAAAATTTTCATGATATCTTGAGGAATGTCATATTGTTATCTAATCACTATAATCATGTTAGCATCTTTGTTTTGAGTTCTTGGTACCACAACATTGTCAAGATATTCAATTAGGTCCCATACTCTATGTTTGTAAGATTTTTTTAAAAAATATATTAGATTCATTTTAATCTCTAACCTAATGTATAATGAGCTCACTATCTCCAAATACATGTAATACCTTGATTTCTCTCTTTTTTTATAATTGGAGATATTGGATGAGTGTTTCATATTTAGTTACATTATTGGTACAATTCAATTAAAGCCTAAATACAAATAAATGTCTCTCTTTTTTATGAGAGATCATCATAACATATCACTAGAACCATCACCATTTTTACTCCTTAAACCATTGAAGTATAACTTTCATATTTCGTCAAGGTCTTCTTGTGGCTTCAAAAGGTTATGTATAATAGAATTTTCATCATGTATATAATAAGTGCCCAAACTTATTTATTCCATATGATCATATGAATAAAAATCATAATGTACCTTTTCCCAATCATCAAGTGAAATGTCTAGAACTTCCTCCAAATAATTAGTAGCCTCATGAATAACACCATCCTCCTCTATATCATGTATAGTACAATTCATGTTAATAGGACTAGGAATATAAGATTCAACATGGTCTTTTGAGATAGGTTCAGCCTTAACAGTTACCCTTATCCCATATCTCATCCTAATAATCATGTGTGACCAATATAAAGACAAATATCCCCTATTTTTGCATTAAAGTCTCTAGAAAGGCATATGGAAAAATAGGGAAGGAGGTCAATGACTGAAATGTCTTGTAAAATGGAAAGACTTAGCCATGCATGAAAGGTAAGATTCAAATTTTTAATGAATCCTAATATTTTAATAGTAATACCATCTAGTTGTATAAACCCCTTAGTGACTAGCTTATATTCAATGCCCAAAAAATTAGTAATCTTCTTGGGCATGATAGAACTACTAGCCCCAAAATCAATCATATAATTATGAACATGATGCTTACCAATGATGAGGGAGATGTAGAATGGAGGTGGAATTCTGATCTTACTTGTTTCTCCTTCCTTTGGCTAGCATAAACTTGTAAGAGCAACTGATACACCCTTTCCTAGTTATCTTGCTTTACATAAATAGCTCAAGGCCTCTTATTAGATCCGTTTATGAAGGAACAGAGAGTGCTTCCCACATAGTCACATTAAAATTAGTTCTCTTCATTTGTTCCACTATACTAAATGGAATGTGACCAACATTTGACTAGAATTTGGTGGTAGTGGCATCTTATTTTGATTGTTAGCCCATTGGAGGTTGATTTTTGGACTGATTATCCCTCTTAATAGCCTAATTTACAATTGTACCTTCTTTTATAGCCTCTTTTGGTACTTAAAAAGTATATTTTTGACCAACCATATAATATGTGTCTCCTTCTATTACTCTTTTCTTAGACCTTGTGTTCTATGAAACCGGGTTACTTCCCTTTTTTACCACTTCATTCTAATTTATGCCATAAAAATTAATCTCTTTCTAATTCACTAAGGTAGACTCACTTGTCACCTAAGCTTGATCTTCTTCCCCTTTTGGAACTGCTCCCCTTATTTTTATTAAAGTATTGATGCATTTTGAACCATCTAAACTTGGATAATAACCTCATTTGAGCAAGCATTTTGGTTGTGAGGCTAGTTACATGGGTAACACCATTCATAGTCTTAAACTAAATTATTTTGGACATGAAAAATGACTTTGGAAGAACTTGTAGTAGCTATTTTTTGGTCATTCAAGGGCCTAGTATAACCTATTTATCCTTATCCTTGGGAATTACCTTCATAAGGCTACCTATTAGGTTGATATGATTGATTAAAAGGCTGATAATGTCTACTATGTTGGGATTTATACCTTTTAAATGATACCAATTCATTTCCAAAACTTTGTAACAAGGTTTTTAACCTCATGCAACTCATTTGAATGGATAATAGGTGGTGTTGGTTGACTGGTTGCTCTAGAAAGAAGTGTCAATGTGGGTTGATTAATGGGTTGATTAGGTGGAGGCTCAAGAAAAAGAGACATTAGTGGTCTAGGAGCTATTTTTCTAGCTTGGATTAGGTAATTTTTAACTCTTATATCACATCATATGTATTATGTAAAATGTTTCCTCCCATGGACTGAATCATAACAGTGACATCACTATTCAAGGCTCTTAAAAAGTACAAAAATGCAGTGCTTGGAAAAGGCTTGACTAATGGTGGAATTCTATCCCAAGTCTTCTAAAATCTAAAAATAAAGTATGCCATGAATTCATGAGGATATATTTTGATATTGGTAAGCTACTCCATTAGGGATATATGGTCACTTTTATCCTCAAATTGATTACAAAGCTTCTTTCCTAGTTCATCCCAATTATGTATTGAGTTAGGTTGCAATCCCTTATACAATTAAATTAATTTTCATTTAATGGAAGTGTCATGAAGTCTCACATCTACATTGTCTACTATAATGCTATGGACTTAACATATGTTAGCAATGTGTTAAATGTGCTCTATAGGAGATGTGGAATTTTCACCAGTAAAGTAAGGAATACTTGTTAGGGATGAAACTCAAATTTCATCATGTTGAGAAAGGTCAAGAGGGATACCTCCATTAAATATAATAAAAATATGGTTTCTTGGTTGATCCATGAATGGTATTGGAACTAGCATTTATCTTGGCTTAGGAAACCTACCAAAGGGAGGTGTATATTGGGACCTTATAGGAGGTGAGGCTTGGGAACTTGAAGTAGTTGACCTAGATATTCTAGTTCACCTTCTTAATGGAAATAAATTTAATTCAAAAAACTAAAAAACATTACTTCTTGAAGAATCTCTTGCCTTTACTCTTGGGATAAAAGGATAGGACTGATTTGAAATCAAGAATTTTTGGAGTATCCAGGTGCTTTTAAAATGTCTTCAAATCTATAATTCATCAAGAATAACATCAAATTTCTTAGTTTAAACTCATCACTCAATGAATTTAATTTCCTATTGGGTATGCCAAAAATTGTTATCATGTGAATCTTTCACCCATTTGATTAGCTACATGATTCAATGAAATAATGGGAACATCCCCAAGGTGTGGGACCTTGGCTCCTTGGGATGAACCTCTATAAAAGGCCAACTACTACCTAAACTATGTGCACCTAATTTAATATCAGCTTATATGCCTAAAACACTACTCGAAAGACCTATTTACAATTATCATTAAGCTTATTTTCATGGAAAAGGGAGTAGGATTAAATTAAAACACAATGTGGTGATGCACCAAAGCTTAGATAACTTCTCAGTTTACTTCATATATCACAAAATAAGATTTCATAACTAATACCTCTTATACACAATATTCAATTTAGACCTCTCTCACATAAGTATTTTTCATGAAGGTAATAAGCCTAATACATCACTAGGACGAATCACAAAAACACCTTGCAAAAAGGTTCAAATGGTGAGAATTCACAATTAATTTATACATAAACTTGATTATACACATCATATAACTTAAAAATAATATATTTTTACATGAACGTGAGAAGGATTGGATAATAATACAGGGAAGAATAGATTTCCACAAGCAAATATCAATAATCTAAAAATTACATATAAAATAAAAGAAGTTTGTAGAAATATAATCTCAATTATTTATTGATTTAAAGGCTAAATACAATTTTACAATATTTAAATGACCATAATTTTACTACACCAAAGTAGATGGATCCTAAAAAAATCCTTTTCAGTCATATATATAAGTATACAAGTAAGTGAGAGAAGAAAAAAGTAATAACTTTCCCACTATCTTCATCAATTCAGGCATGTGTAGCAAGGGAGACTAAGAATTTGAAAAAAATAAACCATTTCAATGCTTTGGACTTGTTCCATGAATACATACTTGGATGCTTGTCATAGTTGAGGGTAATTCACCCTATCTTCACTCTAATTACCTCCATGAGAAGGCTTGTTATTGAAATAGACCTAGTCTTCCTACCTTAAAGATCTTTGAACTCACCACTTCCTCTTGGGAATGAATTAGTTGACCTTTGAATTTTTATTCATGGTTAGAACCTTTATTAAATATTCTACATGAAAATAGGGATAACTCACCACTTTAAAGCCTTTGCACGTGCTTGTCCTAAATTCTAACCACTTTGAGGAGGTTTCATTTCCTTGGGATCGTGTTTCCAACTATTATGCAAGCTTTATGTATGATTGAGATGATTTAGAGGCTTGCATTGTATTTTTTATGTGGTCTTGAGATCATAAAACCTTTCAAACTTACAACTTTGGAAACATGTTCTAAAACATTTTTTTGCTCTTCAAAAAACCTTGAAATCTTGGTATGGCCAATGTGGGAACATTATATATTGTTTTTTAGCTCTATTAGATAATATTTAAGGTCATGAACTTTATTTTGTATTACAAGGAAACTTATAACTTATAAAAAGGCATGTAGGTGTTTTTAAGATCATGAAACCTTGTCTTACATCATAATCACCATGGAAAACTTAAACCTTCTACTATGGATGTGTGAATGTCTTAAAATGAATGCTTGAGTATCATTCATCAAGTCTTATAAGCTTTATATTCTCCTTTGATCATCAATATCCTTGTATTTTATTCTAGTTGACTAGTTATAATCTTTTAAAATATAGTGCACACCTATAGGAAGGTCTTAGGAGTTTTAGATCATGTTCTTGAACCTACCAACACCTAGCATAATCAAAACCCTATTGTAAACCTATTATAAGGTCTTATAATATCTAAAACCTAGTTTTCATATTTAAATACATGGAAACCCTACAAGAACTTTTCTTCTTCTATTTATGTCCCTTAGAGTATGTTTGAAACCTTGATTCTCTATCTTCTAAACTAGTTTTGAGGGTCTTGAGGTCATAAAAACCTTATATCTTTGTCTCAACATCATGAGAGTTTGAGTACTTACAAATAGGCTTTTAGTTTTTTTAGCTCATGTTCTTATAGACATACAACATTGTAATAGGGCCATGCTTCATACCTTTCTCTAAGATCTCTTAGACCTGCATACTTCTTAGTTTTTACTCAAATATTTCCCTCATACCTATAAATTTATTTATAAATTTAAATAATTTTCTTATTACCAAGAAACCTTAGAAACTATTATAGCCCTGTATGAATGTTTTCAAGTCCTAAAACCCTCTTGATTATTATACCATCAATCATGAAACTTATTGACAGACCTACAAATGTTCTTATTCGCATTCTTAAAACATCTATTTTTCACTTAGCAAGCTTGAAACATTTAAAAAAAACTTAGAAATTTGTGAGAATTCATATAATTAGGTTTAGAGATGATGAAAGCCTCGCAAAAATTTATTACATACTTGTTTCTAAGGTATTAATCATTTTTGAAACCTTATTCAAATTTTCAAACCTATAGATTGAGTTTTGAAAGATCTTGTAACCTACATGTAAACCTCATAAGGTCATGAAAACCTATGGACTACTCTAGTAGGGTCTTTAAGTGCTCTTGAAAATGTTTGAAACTTTGTGTTTGCCTTACAACATTTCCTAAGCCTTGAAACTTGGGTGTAGACCTTAGAACATTATCTTCTAGTCTTGAGGATGCTTTGGGATGATTATATAATCTTGGATCTCTACATAATAGTCTTGATTAAAGCTTAAAAGTCATGAAAACATGTAATTAAGACCTAAAAAATTCACCTTCAATCTTTAAAGTTTGCATATTTTGCCTTTTACCATCATGGAAATAATGTTTCTATACCTTAATTCATGTTGTAACATCAAGAAGGCCTAGAAACACTTAAATATTCATTGTTTGATCTCGAAGAATCTTTGTTGCTTGATCTTGTGAAAAATATCATACTCTACCTACAAGATCATGTTAACCTGCCTAAGAAGTCTATAGGCTTATTCATCGATTTTAGAGTTTAGATCAAATTTAGACCATGCAAATGTCATTTCATGAGCTCTAAAACCATAGAAACCATGTTTTATCATCACGAAAGCATTGAAATTGAATTCAATCTTGAAAAATTTATTATATATGTATGAAACCCTTATATATTTGCATAATTGTCTTGTTTTAAAGTTTTAAAAGCCATGGAACTTGAAAAATCTATTAGAGATCTATTGAGTATTGCATGAAGGTCTACAGACCTATAGGCACCTTGATGAGATAGTCAAACCTTATGGTGTTCTTGATCATGCTCAATAACCTCTCTATAATCTTTGTCTTGAATTAGCATCATAAATAAATCATTAAAACATGTTGCAGGCCTATGAGTGTTCTTGAAGGAGCTTGAAAACCATTTAAATCCTTTCATGATCATTAAAACCCTACAACACTTATTGGCATGTCTATATGCTAGGTCTTAGATCATGCCTACAATTGTAACCTTATTTAATGAAATTTATATCATTATACATACCTTTAAAAAAATATTGAGCTCCATTATATTGTGCTTATAGGAGTTTGGAACTCATTTTTTTCTTCTTCAAGCCTAAAAATAGTCAAAATGTTTCCTTAGGGGTTTAAGTTTTTAGTATTTATTTAGACTATTTTTAGGTTATTTTAAATGTTTTTTATGGATCCAAATTATTTTTATTCTCTCATGGAGTATATATTACACCAAATGGTTCATTAGAAGCTAACAAAACCCCTCCAAAACCCTACAAACACCATACACAATGAGAAAAGAAATAGGATGTGACTAGTTTTCTTTGTAAAATCCCTACAAATGTATTGTTTTGACTTGTAAATAGAATTTAGACCTCATTTTAATCTATTAAATGACATTAAACTCATCATTTATGATATTAAATACCCTCTTTGTCCTTCTCAACCCCTTTTTCATTCTCTAAATCCTTGATAAGATGATACAAGATACTCACACACCTGTAGGCTTCATTTTCATTTTTTAATATAATTCATAAACTCATTCTCCTTCTTTTCAAGGAATTTTAGAATTCATGTGTGGTTTTAATGACTCTTCACTTATTTATCAAAAACTGATTCATGCTTAATTTCTCTCATAAGGACTTGTAAACTTGATTTAGTCTTGAATATCTTCATTTTCTTAGTTTATTGGTCTATGAAAGCTCTATCCATCTTTCTTTAGCCTTGTACTAGAATTTTATAATTATGGAGACCTTGTATTATTTGTTTTAAGGCCTAAAACCACTCTTGATATGGACCTTGGATGTCATAAGAAGGTAAAAGATTGAATAAACTCCATGAAACTTTCATGAAACACCTTAGACACAGAGGAAATGTTTGGATTTCGTCGAATGAAAGCTTGGTAAGGTGAAAAAGGCCTAATCATGATCTTGAATGAGATTCTCCCACTTTGTAATATTAAAAATTCAGAAAGGAGGTAGAAATAAAAGGGAAACATAAATTCAAAGATGTTTTGAGCAAGGCGTATGAATTTTAAGGTATTGTGAAGAAGTTTCAAACCTTTCAAATGACCGTTATCCCCCTTTTAGAATGTTTCACCAATTTTCATGACTTAATGAAATGATGTAAAGACCTTTCTGATATATTTTCACATTGAAAATCACTTTTTATGTCTTTAATCATCAAATGTGCCTATACAAGGCTAATATTACCTTATGACTTAAGAATTTTTATTGGCACTTAATAAAACATACAAAATCATGAGAGACTACACCAAATCAAGAAAATCTTGAAAAGTGATTCACATGAAGTCATTACTAGTTCACATTCTATTGATTTTGGCCTAAAGGTACTACTTCTATCATGTGAGGTAATAATATAGCAAGGTGACTTGAAAATCCAATAGATACATGGCCTAATACTAATGCATTTATATGGGAATAGATGTGTATATTAACCTATGTATGATATTGGCATATTTTTGGACTTTAAACAATCTTATTAAGGGTTTATGAAATGATAATTATTATTCTCCTATTGTGGTATGATAGTTTCTTTTGGACATTCAAGCCATGGTTTCCTCCTGAATAGATCCTGGCAAGAGTAATTTATTGATATTCAAAAAAATTATTCTATATAAAATCATGCATGGATTTCCAATCTTATTTGAAAAATATTGACTTAAGTGCATGTAAAAAATTATAACTTATTTTTTATGCATTTTATTTCAAATGAGAACTAAAACTCTTATTATTATCTTTTTTTATGAAATGATTTGAGCAAGAAGAACAAAATAGTAGGAGTTAAATGGGTTTATTGGTAATGCATTGTGATGGGAAATTGTTTTATTTCTTGATGTTGTAATGTGAAGTCAAATGTCATGATCTATTTGGTATTCACTTTTGCATTTAAAAATAAAATAAAAGGGGTGTAAACCCAAATATGACCTTGTCTAATTTTTGGAATGTTTTTGTTATTATTTTAGTTATGGAATAATTCTTGTGTTGAACTCTTTGAAATCAATTATGGATTAATTAAATTATAAAACATGGTAACATAATACTATTGAATTATTGATTTTATTATGCAAGAATGGATGATTTAATTCTTTGGATTCAAAAGTATCTATATCATTACATTAGCCCAAACAATTATTATGACATTGTTAGGGCATGGAATTTGATCTATATTTTTATAAGATAAAATAATGCCTTTGTTTTTATTGATCACGTCGAATCTTAAATAAATAAATTTCATGAGTTTTCTAGTTGGAATTGGATATATGGATAATTAGATCAAATAATCTCTACCTACTAATTGTATGAAATCAATTTAATAGGAAGAGTAGTTTGAACTCAAGGAAAGAGTGCAAGGGATTGTACCTTTTGTTATGGGTCAAAAAATGACCAAGTTTACTAAAAATACATCAAGTGATTTTTTAGGATATATTCAACATATCATTGTCAATTTTGATGAAGTATTTGATGCAAATCATAAGAGGAAAATCCTCTTAAATTATCAATAAAACTTCTTAACATGTAATAAAAATTCCATAGAACTACATCGGGTCTTGGTCCCATGTCAAGTGGGTATCTATGCAATCCAATTTCATGGGCACAAACACTAAACACTTTTTTTATGGGGGTTTAATTGACCCAAGCAGAGTAGGTGAAGACCTAGGACCATATGAAACATTGGTGATGTTTGATTGATTGGACTGCATGAATGAATTTGGTTTCATTTTTGTAGGAATTATGTGAAAATAAGGAAAATTGTAGGAGTTGTGAGTTTTTACTTGTGTTATGTAGCACTATGAATTTGAAATATGTAAAAAATTAATTTTTTGGTTATTCATTGGCTTGATTAGGTACAAGAAGAAAACTATAATGTAATTTGGAAAATATAAGGATCTTGAACCCCAACTATTTATTATTCATTTTAGAATTATTGTGATTGATAGAAGGGTATGGTAATTTTTTAATTACTGAATCAATCACTTGTGAAAATATTACATGTAATGGGATTAATACAATGACATGGAATTATTTGGATAAGGATACAACTATGGAAAACTAATTTAAATAGATACATACTAAATATTAATTTAAAGAAGTAAAATCTAAAATGAAATGTGTATGTGAACATGAAAGGACATAAATCATATTCCATTATTATTAATGAAAGGTATATTATAATTGACAAATTCATACTTTCAAACATTTAAATGAATTCATCACAATCCAAGTATCATAACAAGGTTTGTAAATATCAATTTAGATCTAATTTACAACCCCTTAATATTCAAAGGATGCTTACGCACTTGGAACAATGAATAATTTATACTTAAGGCAAAGTGTAAAATTACTAAGTAAATTTTAAATTTAAATGGAAATTGATGTAAACTTAAAAAATATAAATTTGAAACAAGAGGCACAATGTGGCCAAGACCTATTTAAAACTCATAATGATTAGTTATGAAAATAAATCATATGATAATAATATAATGAAAAGGGTAACACTAGATAAATATTTAGTTAAATTTCATACTCAACTTAAGGAAAAGTTAAGTTGAAAAAATAATAAATTAAACCACCTAGTAGGTTGGACATATGTAAATAATTCCTTGAAAAGGGGAAAAGAGCATTTGTAACTTAACAAGTTTGGAAAATTGGCTACACTCTTTTATTAGAACATATAACCTTATGCTTAGTGTAAGATCTCTCTACAATGTTTACTAAGTCATGTTAATAAATAAACTAGTGACATGGATGTAAATAAATGTGAAATTATCAATTAAACTTGAATAAACATGTTAGATGGCATGATTCAATTGATGCAATGCAAAGGAAATTTAGAAGTGGCCTTCCTAGTTTCGTTTGATAATGTTAACACTTACTAATTGAATGGCCTAAGTAATACTATAAAAATAAAAAAACTATAATCTTATTCAAATTTATAATGATATGATATTAGTTATTATTTAAAAATATGATAGGTGTTGTAGGCCTATCTATGTAGAGGCATGTTCATTTTCAAACTAAATTATTGTGCTAAGAATTTAGTTAATAATTAAAATTGATAATCATGATTGTAATTATATCCTACATAGTTAATAGTAGTTACATAGATAGGATGGACTTAAAAAAAAATTGGATTCCCATTTTTTTGTTCTCTAAAAAAGATACATCACTAGCATACCAATATTCAATATCATCATTCAAAAAATCATAATCACTATCCATATAAGCATTATAATCATCCAAACAAACATGATCATCATGGATATAAGCATTATCATCATTCAAATAATCATGATTATAAAAATAATCCATTTTTTGGTATAATCACAAGGCACATCATGTGTAGAAAACATGTAATCTATGGGATGAGGCATAGTAGAGTTTGAAGGATGAACATAAATTTTTTTCCAAACCCTAATAGGATAATAAATAAAACCAAAAGTATTAACCACAAGATAAGGGAAAACATATAACCCTAGTGTTTGTACATATTAGACACACCAATAAATGAAAGTGTAAGGTTTAAGGACACCTAATAATGTGAAATTAGAAATTAGATGAAAAATTCAACCCCTAATAGAGGATAAATATGAAACCTAAGAAAGTATGAAACCCTAAAGGATGAAATTCCATGCCCAATTCAATGATTGCATTCACTAAAATGTTTTAATTTTTTTGAATTAATTTGATATAAATAATTGAAAACTATGGCTAATTAAGATTGTGTAAAAAATAGTAATAACATCTTAATATAAATTATAAAACATAAATATTGATAATTCTCTTAGATGATTTGAAATTGACAAAGCAATTGAGGATATATGTACTTAGCTTATTTATATACTTTTTTATTCAAAGCAATATTCCCATAATTTGAAAATATTCTATGTATTCTCTATCATTAATTATATCATGAAACTTTAGCTCAAACCCTACTTGGACATTGTTTTTAATAGTGAGACCCCTACATCAACCAATATTTTCTTGTCTCTGTTGGTAGTGTCCATATAGACTATGCAAGTCTGTAAATTACATGGACATTTTTCGTTAATAGTGAAACCCATACATCAACCAATATTATCTTGTATATGTTGGATATTTATCAATTTGGAAAATAATCATTAAATGTTCCTAGACACTGTTAAAAAAAGGTAAACACATGTGATAACTTTTAATTATCTAGTTATTAATGGTAGTATCCTAAGAGTGAAGGTCATTAATCTAAGATATGTATACACTATGTTTTGCATTATGGTAGGTGTTTATACATATTAAACTCATCTTGAATATGTGTATTTGGTGAATAGGGTTGGTTAAAATGGGTGGGTATATGGATAGAGGGAAATTTTTCACAAGATTTAAATGTGTGTTTAATATCCAAGTATGTCAAAGTGTGCCAAATTTGACGTTTCCAAATTATCTAATAATAAATTTATGTGTCTACATCTTCCTTTTCAATAATAAAAAAAAATAAGATGAATGAATAAGTAATCTTATAGGTGAATATTATTTTGGAAGTAAAGTCTTTTGATATACATTGGCAAAGATTAAACATATCTCAAAATAAAATATCCAAGTATCTTTGATCCTCATAAGCCATGATAATACAATCATGGTTAGGGGGTTCAATTAATAACTAACTTAGACCATGCATGTAGATTAACACACTTACCTAAAAATTGAGATTTAGTGTATAAATTGGATTATTTTATTTATAAAAATAAGAATTACAAATAATTACTCACATGGATTAAACCACATGCTTGAATCGATTACCACATGACTCTGTATGATTATTACACAATAATGGTGTCACTCTCTTGGATGTGTACATACAAAAATCTAATCATAATTAATTGACAATGATAATTCTTGGAATTTCCTAAACCACTTGAATAATTCTAAAATACATTAATCATATTTACCATTCCTCTAAGTTATTTATCTATATATGGGTTGGACCCTCTATTCTCCATCACTATTACACTTAATTTTCCTAGTTAATGCTCAAACCTTTGTTACATCACTCTCAAATTATCTCCAACTTAGGATAGTTTTCCATGATTCTCTAGGATATGTTTACCCTAGGAAAATAGGTCCACTATCATGGACCTTTCTACCTTGTGCATCCTCATCCCACATCAAATAATAGCTAGTTTCCAAATTTTTATTTATCCTTTTCAGTCTTCCCACACATTTTATAAGGTAAAATAAAGGAAATTATCAAAGACAAAATTATAAATACAATAATATATCATTCATTATTCCTCCCTTGGCACTATCTATTGAACACTTTCACACTATTTCACATTGATAAAATATGTCTTGTTCTCCCCAAATTCAAAATCATTCACAAGGATCAATCTAAAACCAAGTCTAAATAATATGAAGTAAAATAAAGAGCTATCATTATCAAGAATCAAATCCATATTTATAGATGCATAACTATAGTCAAAGAATATAATTTCACAATCACTCTAGGTGGGATAAATATGTGTGGCTTGATTCCCTCTTTAGAGTATCTAGATATGTAGGTAGCATTCAATCATCAAGGGGGTGATTAGGGTCATCCCAACCCATTACAATCCTCATCCTTTATTTTTAGGTTCATATCTCTCAAAAATACCCCTATGGTTTCCAAAGTAAAGAAGAGAAAAAATAATGATATATGTGTAGTAAAACCAAAATCACAATATCTTATCCCTTTCAATAGGCATAATCATAGAAGGTGAAATAGTCACATTTTCATAATAATCAATGTGGAAAAGTATATAGTCAATGGAATCAAATGGACTATTTTGGTGTTTAGATAATTTAGTCTTGTCCAATAATATATTCAAATTCTATTACTAATTTCTCACTATTATAATTATATTTTTCACTGTCAAGCATCAGTCACAGTAAAAGTGGACAATTCCATGGTTAAAGGACATGAATGACTACATTATTATCCAAGTAGTGTGGTCCTATCCAAGAGCATTTTGAGATTATATCTTTGACCATGCACAATCATTGTCCTACATTTTGTTGATTTCTACTATGACATAAGTAACTATTAGCATAAATACCATACCTAAGCTAAGTACATTTCTTCTTAGTTTTTTCTAAAAAAACATATCTCCATATTTATAAAGTTATAATTAGAATTATTGGTAAATTTACATCTTTAGTGCTCTGATTTATTCAAAAAAATTATGCCTATTATATTTTTTAATAAAAAATAGGGTAGATCAAGATTTTATTCACACTCAAAACTAAGGGTTATTTATCTCTTGGGTCACCTCACTCTCTTTTGAAAAGTTAGTAGAGTTTCCTTAGTATTTTGTCTTATGTTGTTAATATTCAACCCTACATCCCTTTATATAGTTTTTAGATTATTATGTTTAAATTTTAACGATTATTTTATGGTCCATCATATATTATTAATTTCAACATCTTATCCTATGAGCTTTAAATCTAAATTATAGGTTTGGTTGGTTGATATTTGGCAGCCTCTAATTACTCGTTAGGTGATTTATAAATTAAATTCAAAATTTTGAACTCCCACCTTGGAACCTTTGAGTTTTTTATGCCTTTGGCATAGGTTTAGGTTGGATATTTTTAGGCCTACATGGATGTCTTATGTTTCCATTTTGAACCATATACATAGATATTCACCATGGTTATACTATGCATTATTTTATTGCATGTGTCATTTTGATTGTGTACTGACACTTCCCTACACATTTCCACTCATGCATATTAACACTTGTGCCTATACCATGTGTGAATTATAATAATATAGAGTGGTTATCCAACCATACCTACATAATGATACCTTTCACAACTTAACATCATCTCCCTTGTGCAATTATACACAAACCAATTCTTTAAACCTTCTTCGCCCTCCTTATTCATCCTTCATGTGTTTATTTTTTATTTGTCTGTTATCTTGTATGTTTGAATTTTATACACCTTGTATATTTTTATTCTCAAAACTATACTTAGTAATTTTAGGATAATAATTCACCTAGGATGCTCCTACATTAGATGCTTTTCATAACTAAAAAATATCTATGGGCTCTTGCTCATAAGTTAAAATATGCAAGATTACAGCCATAACAATCAATCTCCATGAGATCAAACCACATCACATTATATAATACATGGTTATTCCACTTCAAAAAGTACTCTTTATATTATTTTTTACATGTTTTATTCACCACTATAGAATCCAAATTGGTCTTTATCTCACTTTTTTCCTTTTTAGGTATTTATACATTCTAATCAGGTGCTTTCAAATTCAACCCTTCTTATTCATTTCCTTTACCTTCATGGTAATATTATATATCTACCACATTGAATATGGGTGATATATATGTCTTAAGTAAATTCAATTTCATATGCATTGGCTAACAATTTATGTAATTTTATGAATGGCCCTATCTTATTCAATTTTATCATGTTATACGTTAGTTTTGGGAACCTCTTCATGAAAATGTGGCATTAAAAAATCTCTCACTTAAAATTATTATATTTTGAACCTATTTTATATGCACTATTTATACCTTATGCTATTCTAATCTAACCTATTATATACATCGTAATGTAGTTTGTGCATATACTTTACGAAGTCCTCTATTTTATGATTCTTCATTATTCCATATTTATGTTGCATAACTCTGTGAATCTTCTTAGACTACTTCCATACATAACTTGGAAAGGTTTCTTCCTAGTAATTTAGTTCACTAACTTTTTTTATACAAATTATGTGTGTGTTAATAGGCATTGCAATAAAGCCCCAAGGCTTTGGTTCACCACCTATGATTTTCCATTAGTTTGTGGATGGTATGCTAAACTAAAATTTAGACTTGTCCCCAATTTATTCCACATTATGCACCAAAATTTTTTTTAAAACTTAATATACCAATCAGACACAATAGAGAACAAAAAACCATGCAACTTTACCACATCTTGAAATAATAAGTTGACAATGTTTCATGACTCATCTTCTTGCTTGAGATAACATGCACCATATTAGAGAATATATCCATTAAAACAAATATGGAATCATTCCTCACTACGTCCTTGTAAATCCCAACATAGAATCCATGTTAATTTGATCCCATGGTTTGTATGGTATGTGTAGTGGTTTGTATAAACCTAATTTATGAATTATCCCCTTTGTCATCTAGAAAACATGGAATATTAACATATATTTGTGCATATTTTTGCCCATATTTAGCTAATATAATCCTACATACAATCATGTCATTGTCTTGTCACAACCAACATTATCCTTTCAATCCTTTTTTTTAATTTTCCTTTATCAAATTTTCACACATTGACCCAATCAGTATGCATAACTATGCTCCCTTAAATAACATTCCATCTTGCACAATATAATCCATTCATGTTGTATAATCCACACTATTTGGTTCTTTACACACCCTCCATGCATCAAAAAAGTATTCATATTTTTTTCACAACTCCTTCATGGATTCAAACTCAAGGATTTAGACTTCCATCTCATTTAGTACAAGCTCTCTTCTGCTCAGTGTGTTTATAACCATATTTAACTTTATGCTTATGTGTTTCAACATAAATGTGTAGGTCTATATAAATTAGACCCACTTCATGTGTTACTAATTTATCTTTCCTTGGATATTGATTAATTATGGTACTTTATGGTCTAGGTACATGAAATTATCCGTAGGAAACATATAATGCCTCTATTTCTTTAGTGCTTATACAATGGTGTATAACTTTTCGTCATATACTAAGTATTCCTCTTGGCATCACTCAGCTTCTCATTAAAGTATGATATAAGCCTCCCTAATTGACTCAAAACCATTCTAATTTTTATGACACCTGCATTGTATTCTACCTAAAACCAATTGTTTAATTATGGTAGTGTTAACACTAGTTGCTTAGTCACCTTATTCTTCAATTATTTGAAGCTACATAAAGCTTCTGCAATTCATAAAAAAACATTATAATCAAATCATAATACTTTCATGATTATATACAAGTCCCACTAAATTTTCTTATGAAATTCCTACAAAATATTATTAGACCATGAAAACTTCATGCCTCAAATGCACTCCTTGTTAATGACCACTCTATTATCATGTGTAACTTATTTGGGTCCGTATTCAAAACTTATTTAAACACCATAAACATAAGTATACAATATATTCTTTCATAAATATAGAATTATTAAGTTTGATCGATAACTTCTCTTATTGAAACCTCTACAACGCATTCCATAAATATGTTACGTGTTCTTCTTTTATCTTGTTGAATACTAGAATGTCATCTAGGTATATGATAACATACTTACCCATAAATGGATTCAACACCTCATTCATAAACCTCATGAATGTTCTTGGCATGTTTGTTAAAATGAATGGCAATAGTAAATACTCATGTATCCCTTCCTTTATCTTGAATACTATCTTCCATTAGTCCCCTTCTCTAATCTAGATCTAGTGGTGACCACTTTTCATATTGATATTTGATGAAAAAAAATTGTACCACTTAGGTAATATATTAGGTCATACATTCATGGCAATAGGAATATATGATTAATCATTATCTTGTTGATATCCCTTGAATCTATGCACATGTACCACTCACCATCCTTCTTTGACACCAATACTATTGGTACTACACATGGACTCAAACTCTCCATGATCAATCCTTAATCCATTGACTCAATAACATGATTATACACCTCTTCATTATCTTGTGGCATCATCTAATAAGAGGAATATCTTTGAAAATTTTATCTAGATATTAAATCCATATGGTGACTGATACTTCACATTAGTGGCAACCATTTTGGTAGATCAGCTGAAATTTTGTATTCAAATTTACCCAATAGTTCCTTCACTTTGCTCAAAACTTCCTCATTTTGATCATTTTCAAACTCATATTGTGTTGGTTTTGGCATAATCACAAAACATTCCTTATCTTTCTCCACTTATTGCATTAACTCCTTTCATGTCACATCATTATGTGCATACATGTGTTATTGCACCTTTATTCTTGTTGATTTTTCTATGGGCATAGTTTATACTTCTTTCCATCCTTCTCAAGAAATAGGTGTTCATTCTTATGATATACATACCCTTTCAATCATACTACTAGTTTATTCCCAAGATAAAATGACACACTTCCATCGTCATCAATTTAAATTAGACCTCATCCTAGAATATTCCAATATATAATTTTAGAAGGCTTTATTCATTTACCAACACCTAATGATTTTTCAATAGCCATGATACCTTATATGGGTTTAGGTGCAAAAATATATTTAAACCAATTTTCTATACCATTTCACATGAGACTAAGTTATACATGTTTTCACTATATATGGTCACCTTGAAACACTTACCTCTTAACTTGTATATTGTTCATAAAAGGATCTTCCTCTATGTTAGCTCATTTTCCACCTCCAACAACTTTAGAAATTTTAACTTCATCACTAAGGATTCTATGCACTCTTTTCCTTATTTATAACATCATGTCAATATAGCTGATGACTCTTCTCTTTTATGCACAATGTGTAAACTAATATCATTTGTTCAGATTCAATAATTTTGTGTCTATAGAAACATGATTTTTATGTCTAATTTTTCACAATTATAACATGTTCCTATGAATCCTCTTCTCATTCCTTGACCAAATACTCATCTCCCTTTAGATGAGTTAGATTGACCTCCTTGCATGTATCTTAAATATCTAATGCACATTCCTCTTTGCTTGTGTGTGTGCATCTATTCACACATAACTCTATTAGATCCTTATCTCAGTTAGTGTTCTATAAATCCTTGTGGTTCCTTTACATGAAAATTTTCCTCTCTTTTGTGACACTCTATTATCTATGTGAAAATTTCTCTTTTTCCTTCAGTGTAAACTAGTAGCCTTCTTCTAACATTTGTATCTATGTTATTCTTATCTCCGCCTAGATCCCATTCTTAATCCATTCAAGTAACCTACCACCTTTTCTTGGTCAACCTTCATATGTATAGATCTTATGGTGATATTATAGAACTCTTATGTTTACTCCTTAACACTCAGATCCATTTGTCTTAGGTTTTATAGCTTCTTGAATAGATCCATCTAATAGTATCTTGGAAATAATTTTAATTTTAGCTTCACAAACATATAATCCCATTATTTAATTTCTATTTTCATCTCCCTCCAAATTTATCTCCACCATATTGCCACATTTCCCTTCAAATTAGTCTATTCTACCTTCATGCACTATGGATTATTTATCTCCTTGAACTTGAAATACTCCTCTATGTATGTGAGTAAATCAATGAGCTCTTCCAAATTCAAATACCCTGAGAAATATGAAATGTCCACCTTATTGCCTCATCTTATTCATGAAATTTATTTTAATAAAATATTCTCCCATAGATCTAAACGTGCTTCATTTCCTTCATATTCTCCTCCAATGCCTTCTACATATTTTTTTCCTTGACGTCACTTAGATCATCTCTCAAAAAAATATGATGTCTATCTTCTTCCATGGCATCTATTCATGTCTACATGGATCAAAATAAGTCCATCACTTCTTCTAATCTTTTAGCTACATTCACTAACATAGTGTCTCCTCTAGCTCTCTTGGGTGGCATATTCTCACTCTTTCTCTTTCTACTAAAGAATCTATTATTATGAGATTATTACTCAAATATTATACAAAATACTACTCTCACCTATCACTCCATGAAACCTTCACTCTAAAACTAAACTAGTGTAGTCATGGTTAAGTTAAGAACTACCTTAGACCACATGGATATATTAACACACTCACACAACACTTAAGACTTATCATATAATATGTATTCTTTTATTAATATAAATAATAATTACATATAATTACTCTTAGGTCTTAAGCCATGAACTTGCATTGATTAAAACATGAATCTACAAGATTATTGAATAGTAATGAAATAACTCTCTTGGACATTATTCACACTCATAACTAAAGGTCTTTTATCTCTTGGCTCACTTCACTATCTTTCAAAAATATGGTAAAGTTTCTTCAATGTTAAGAATTATGTTATTGATCTTCAACCCTACATACCTTTATATATTTTATGGATTCTATATGTTTCATTGTTTTAGATTATTTGTTATTCCATCATTTATCATCAATGTCAACTCATTATCCCAATAATTTCAAATTTAAACCCATAGGTTTTTTGGGGTGATACATTGATAGTTGGCATCCTCCACCTACCTGTTACGTGGGTTATAATTTAAATAAGAATCTACAAACTCCTACCTTGGAACATTCCAAAATTTTATGCCTTTTGCCTAGGTGTAGGTTGGTTATTTTTGGTCCCATGTGGTATCTTGTGTGTTAGTGCCCAACCATATGCATAGGTGATCAACCATGGTTAAATTATGTATTATTTTATTACACGTGTCCTTTTTTTAATACATAAAATATTCCTTAGGTATTTCCACTTGTGTCTCCTAATACTTATACTTATGTGTGACTTATACAAGGTGAGATTTTTTATCCCATCATGCCTACATTGTGAAACCTTGTACAACTATGCATAATCATGCACAAACTAATTCTTTGAGCCTTCTTTTTCGTCCCTATTCATTCTCTATGCACTCATTTCTCATTATTATTTTCACATTATCCTCTATGATCTAATTATTTTAGCTTTATATCCTTTGATTGATAAAATTATACTTAGCAATTATTGGATAATACCTAGGATGTTCCTGCATCGCATGAAGTTTAGAGAGATTTATCTTTGAAGAGGAATAATAGTCACCCTTTTATCTAACATTAAGGAGAGAATCTAAATACAAAATTATATTTGGTTTTATGTCCATGGAAAAAATATAATTTTATGGTGTACTTAAGGCATATGTTTATTTATCTCTATGCAGAGTTGTGTGAAAAAACTTGAAATTATGCCCATGGGATCCTCAAACTACAAGGTAATTGGAGTATAGTTTAACCTACAGATTGTATCAACCCATTCTTAAAGTGATTATATGTAATCTAGTAGTGTTAAATCTTTGAATAAATAATGTCCTAAGGTTATATCCATTTGGATTTTAGGTAGATCCTATAGATCTCATCTTTTATACCCCTATTTATATCTCTTTTATAAATATATGATGTATTAATTGAAAATTTATGTGAAGTAATTTTGTCCATGTCAATATTTAGAAGGAATAGCAAAGTGGAAACTTTGGCATACTAGTTAGAGTAAATCATGCACTATGTTAGCTACATAGAGGATTTGAATGCTTGATATGGGTACTTAAGGAAAGAAACCAAAGATTTGTCCATCCATATAAACATGTGTATCATAGTAACCACATGAAATATCACAACAAAAATGTGTGGGTTTGTACCAAATTCAACAATAATTATGTCTTAATAAATTTATATTTTATTATGGAGATGTTTACATAACATGGAGATAATAAATCTTTCAATTCAATATCAAATAACATTCATTAGGTAATTCCCCCTAGCTTTAGTGCCATATACAAGAGTAAGTGTAAAAATTTAATGAAAGAGGTGAATATTTATCTATATATCCTAAAATTAGAACCAAAATCATTATTTCTTAGGGATGGTGAGGAAAGCATCCCCTTTTCTTAGTCTAGATATAGTAGTTGTTGAGAAACTAAAGTGTGGCCTAGAAAAATGACTCCTATATATACATATAAATAGGCCATCTCAACCACTTGACCTTAATATGTAAGGAAATAGTTTTTGGAAAGATTCTTTTAATTTTTAAAAACCATACCTTTTATTTTCTCAAGATTTACCTAAATGCCATGTATATCACAAAAGGATGTTAAGATGTGTATTTATCTCTATAAACCTTCTCTAAGTGGAACACTAAAATGATATTTTTTAAAATTGAAGAATAATAATAGAAATTATAGATCAAGAAACCATATCTACCCAAGAAAATTGGGGGAAAATAATGGACTACATTGCTTATCTTATACATTCACCCATACCCACACTAAGAGAATGGATCGGATCAATCGATCCAAATCGAATTGATAGATCAAAGCATCAAATTTATGTGTTCCCATAGCCAATTTAAGAAGATCTTATGATAGGAAACATAATATGCATCTATCAACATAACATATCATACATCAATATAGTGAGGCATATAAGGATGTACATATGATTTATTCAAGCTCATTTATGCATAAATAAAAATGTGTAGGGAAAAGTGTAAAATGTTTTTAACACTAATTATGATTTTTATCCTCTCTATTTCACTAACACTTAGGATAAATTTGACAACAATGGGATTGTATAATTTCATAACAAGTAATATCACCAATTATGAAATACCTAAATCCCCAAATATATTAATGATCAAATTTTGAGGATCAATGGAAAAGTATTTGTGAAAGTCTATAAAGAAATAATAAACTTTGCACTTTTTTTCCTCAACCACCTCACTTATAGAGGTCAAGGTGAAAATATGATCACTACTAAAATGATTCCTCCTGAAACATACTTCTCTCTTAGGTCTTATATTTTTTGTTTCATCCTATTTAGAGATATGCATTTAAAAGCATCAACAATTTTTTTAACAAGTGTATGACCAACTGTGATGGTACAATAATTACTAGGATCATTTGTTCATTATATTTTTGTATTAGGTTAATTATGTGGTTGGTCAAATATAGAGGAAATACATTATAGTAATATAATTAAAATATAATCTAAGTAAATAGTTAAAACTTCTATATTATGGTTAAATAATTCAATGTTTAGAACATCTACATCTTGAGATTTATTGAAATTGAGTTAAAGGATGGCATAGAGGACAAGGTGATCAATAAATAAGTGATGATGATATCCATGGGGTTAATATGTATTCAAGGAAGGCTAGGTACATTGTAAAGGCTAGAGACATATCCAAACAAAGTAAAAAATATCAGATATAGTAAAAACTAACTTCTTGGAAAGAAAGACACTCCAAAATAATTTTAGGAGTTTATAAGTTAGTGGAGATTGGATTTACACTAATTTGTTAAATAGGTCAATTTTTTCCTTGTAAGGATGCTTCTATATATTATGTGATTTATTTATATTTTTTTGGAGCCTTAGTCATATTAGAATTTGATACCTTATATTGGATATTCCTATAATTGGAATCAAAATAAGCATTACAAGAGTAATTTCCAACACTAGGTTGGTAGGGAATATGGGTGGAATATGGAAATACTTTTAAAATTAAATAAAAAATGGCTTGGGTGAAGAAAATAACATGCATAATTAGGTTATGGATATCATAGGTTAAAATGAGTCTTGTTTTGGGGACATTAGTGTATTCTTTATCAAATTGGGCATCAAAATAAATAGTGGTGGTTTTTTGGGTTTAACTTACTAATAACATATTAATAATTGAGTGATAACATAAAATATAAGATAAAATAGTCAAAAAGAGGGAAGGGATGAGAGAGGTGGGAGGTTGTACAAGATGGGGAAAGGGGAAAGTAGGGACAAAAATTGAATATCCATGATCTTTCATAGAATATTCTTATTTAAACAACTAAATAGCTTACATAAAAAGGGAAACATTTGAATCCACCAAGGCGCATAAACTAACTAGTATCATTAAGGATCACCATTCCATGTGAGTCCTCCAGAGCTATTTAAGTGCTTCCCACATGAGGAGATTTTCTTGTCTAAAGAATTAATTTGAAGGCCTTCACTTTGTATGCCCATTGATTGAGTCATCATAATATATGATTAGATGTAATATATCTAATAAACTACATGCAATGAGTTTGGACATTAAATCACTAATCAAAAGGATATCACTAAAAAAATAAAATATTATTATTTATAGCTATAGATTTGTAAATGAAGTCAAAAATATTTGAAATTGTATATGATGATGAATTTTAAAGAGATTATTATGCACTAAAAATAGCCTCTTATAATTACCTCTCCTTAAAAACACCCATATAGTATATCATACACATCTTTACCCTCTAACTAGATGAAAGAAGCCAAATGGTCACTATATAGACATGCAATTCTACCAGAGCCATTCAAACCAATATGGTGTGATGGCCTATACATTAATATCGAAGAGGATCCTAAGAAATATAAAATTGGTTTTTCATTGGTATCATGATTTTTTGTGAAGAGATCATAATTGAATTTTGGATTATATTTTGTATAGAACATGGTAAGAAGAATATTGAACCCCTACAATTCCATTTAACAAATAAAAGATAATGTTTGGGTCTCAAGGATTGATTTCAGAAAGAAGATGATGAATATGTATGAGGCCATGTTTTATAGTAAACTAAATAAATTTCATCCCTAATCCATCCTCTACTATTCTAAATGATGTCCCACTTCCCCTGCATCCTAGTTTTAACCATCTTTACATTATTGTCTTTCAAATATTTATATTGAATTTGTGTGAGATCCTCATTCATGTACATATTCTCTATAAGGATTTTTTGGATCAAAGATCCCAGGGCCTATCTTGAGAGATCATTAACCAAATAATAAAAGAATAATCTTGAGTGAATAAAACTCTCTCTAGGACAATTTTGTTTTATCCCAAAGTATTTTGAATAAATTGTTTAGACAACTCAAGTGGATTGTCTTGTTTCTTTAATATTATAAATATAATATTAAGGGAATTGATTTTATTATCTCTCATTTTCAAAATACTATTGTATTAACCATAGCTTAAGGTTTGGATTTTTATCTTTCCTTAACCAAATGTTCTTAATTTGTATATGTGATCACATGATTGCAAAGGAGGCTATTTTCTCATTAGTATCAAAATTAACCAAAATAATAAAGATATGATATTAATAAAGAGATAAATAAAATAAATGGAAGACAAATCAAACCATTATACCATCCATTTTATATTTTTCCCTCTTACTAAAATTCAAGTGTGGATTGGCCTGGATATAGAGCTTGAGGTCTTTGGAAATGTTCCAAATCTATTCTAATATCATCTCCCCTTATGTTATGCATGATTTCATGGAAAATGTATTAACTTGGTGAATATTTTCATAAACATTTGGTAGCATAAATTTAGCACAAAAAACCTATTGAAGGAGAGTGAGGCTTGTTCTATTTAGATTTTTCCTTTGAATTGGGACCATCAATCTTAGATCAAGATGTGTGGACCATTCATGAGGTTTTGGAGTGTGTGAGTGATTTTAGTAGACATTCATTTTACTCCTCTCACCTGGCATTACACTTGCCTTGTGAAAGATACCCTTGACTTTTGGAAAATGATTTAAAATTACCAAGTGGGTGGAATGATATAGAAAATTAGGATTTAATTTATTTTTGGAAAATATGACATGTGTATTCCATGTAATCCTAATTTTAGAAAAAATTTAATTATTATAATCAAGTAATTAACTAATTAAATTAAATTAAATTATGTCTTTTTTTGGTCTCATTTGCAAGGTTTGATTTACTTAGTTTAACATGCCTAGTGAAATGTTTGTAAGAAGGGGAAAATTTTGGGATGTTGAAGATGGATTAGATGATTTAATACAATGTATTTCCTCAATCATGGATAAACCAATATGTTTTAAAATGTACATGTTAAATTGTGTGGATGATTTGGAATGTTTTAATAATTTTTGACTTGATTTGTGTGTTAGTATGAGTAATCTTTCTGATTTGCAATTTTGACGTGAAAGTGATGAAAGTGGAATGTCTAAATTTTCCCCATATTCAAAAAGTGTTGTGAGACACATGTGGAGTAATATATTTTTAAATAATTAAAAATCTATTTAAATTATTTGATAATGATTGAATAATGATGTGTTCACATTTTATTGATTCTTGTTCAATTTATCACAAAATGAGTGCATAATGATGTCCTAAATGATGTTTGGGATGCCCTAGATGCCTTATTGAGAGTAAATATTGGGATGAATGACATGGATGAGATATCCAAAATGGAAGGAAGAATCTATAATAGGATGAAATTAACCCATGGATAGAATTAACCCACTCAAACTAATTCTTGCATATTTTTATTTGCCCCTAGCATGCCAAATTAATTGATTGATTTATTAGCAATATGTAGATGATATTTTATGATTATGTATCACCTTAATATTTTACACTTGGAAAACTTAGACATTATTTGTTCCTCTTAGTTCTACACTCTCCTTAATTTTGTAAGACATGCATTTACTCCATCTTGTGCCCCTTGGCCTATCTCTTAGTCTGACTAATATTATATTAATGAAATAGAAAACCTATCTTGCCCAAAATGATTAAAATGTAATTATCTTATACCTCGACAAGTTATGATATTGTACATATTGTGTTACTCCTTGGACACTAATTTTTAAGATAGATCATAACTTCAGTGTTACTATCTTACTTGGATGCAAGTGTCTAGTTCCTTAAATTCATCCAATTTGTAAATAAAACATATCCTAATGGTCATCCTAGGTTATTTAATGTGATTTATTAATCCAAAGTGATTGATATAAATACAAGATTAATCTTCATTCATTCCTTGCCTAGAAAAAGCCAACGAGACCAAAGCACTTATCAAAAAGTAATCTATCAAGCATTCAATTGATCAAAGCTTCATTGTTTCCATACTAGTTATAGGTAAAATAAATATACAAGTATGAATTACTAAAGGAGAATCCCAAGTACCCATTTTTCCAAGTTACAATTTAGGTCATTATTATACTTGCTTTACACACATTTCATGATTCACACATAGGCCAACATGTAGGGGAGAACTACATCACTTTTAAGGTCCTCTTCAGAGTATTGGATATGTAGGAAACATCCTTTGGCACTGAGTCCATTGGGTAATCTTGACACCATATGGCCACTAAACCATTTTTCCCAAAGGTCTCATTGAAGATGGAAATATAGGGTTTTTCCATTTCACAAGGAATGACTATCGATGACCCATATTTGAACATACCAGAGTGAAGACAAAGCCAACCTCAAAAGCATCTAGGTGGTTACATCCTATTTCACTAGATATTCCATACAAGACACTATCATAAAACTCAAATAGTAGCATTAATGTAACCATCCAAGGTTGATGCAACTATCTAGATATCTAGAGGTACCAAATCTAGAATCTAATAACTATTCTAGATCTATCTTCCTTCATGATTTTAGAATGTTCTAGATCTAGAACTTCATTAGCATTAAAACAAGCTAATTACTTCTATTCATTGTCATTTCTATATCTATCATAGTTTTACTTTCCATATTTAGACTATATTAGCTTAATAAATTTAGTGTATGCTTATATCTAAGTTTAGCATTTAATTGGCCTACTATATATTTGATTATCACTATTGTGCCATTTCATTTATATATTATGAAACCTAAGTTTAAATTGAAATACATACCCACACATTTCATTATAGGTTCAAACATTTGGTAAACCTAAACTTTGAACATCAAACCCTAAGCATACCCTTTGGGATGCTTATTACCTGCTTTGTGTTAATGTTTATATACTTCATATATCTTATCATGGATGATATTGATTACCTTGATGACTTAATTATGAAACCATCTAATTCCCCCTCAATGAATTAATTAAAATTAACTACTCTTACCTTCTCCCAAGTGCTAAAGCATGTAATATAAAAGCATTAAATTATGGTAGCTATCATCCCTCTAATTAGGTCCACACTCCCACCATTTTAAGAGATAAATTGATCCATCTTATTCAATATCCAATAATATTAACCATGATTCATATACCACCATTGTATGAATTTGGCATTTTATACTTGAAAAATTATATATAAAAAGGCCAAGGATTGGGAAAATATGAGAAAGGTGTAACCCACCCTATATCTCTCAAAACTAATAATAAAAATAGACAAGGGTTGTGGTTTTCAAACAAATCCATGACTTGCCAACAAATCAAACATATACATTTTACCAAATAAATGGGTACATATGATGAATAAACTCCTTCATTTGATAGGCAAAAGTTTAGACAACTACATAAAGAAATTATGGTTGATATACAAACAAATAATAAATGGGAAAAGTCTTCAATCAAATTTGTTAAACCCCCCAACATTCCTACATTTCCAAGCAATATCCCTTTATTCAAGGGTGATGGTTTTTCCTTACCTTCATTTAAAATAAATTCCATATAAAAAAAGGTTTCCTTACCAACCTTTTCCAAAGATAATATTATTATACCCTTACTAAATGAAAATGAAAAAAATTATTCACATGGTACAAGTTATTCAAGTGATATACATCAAATCTAACAAAATTCAAATATTCCATGTCATTATCAAAATATCCTAAATTTAGTGATAACAAACTTTCACTTATTATATAAAAGGATGATGAAACTCATATGCCTAGATTAAAAATAGGTGGTGGGTTGAAACCAAATATAACACCTATGAAAACCACCTTTATCCCCATATAATATCTAATGTCTATGATGACCACTATTCGAGACCTTCAAAATCAAGTTTTTATACTCCAAATGTAAATGGCTTTCCATAATGATCATTCACATGTTACCCCATCCAATAATCAATCTCTTTCACAATATATACTTGAATATTCTTATCCTTAAGATTTTGAATTACCAGATTTGCCTCTTTTTTTGAGACACAAGGACCCATTCTACCACATGATTAGCTATGTACATTATTTTGGCCAATGGGCACAAGATAACAAGCTATTGATAAAACTTTTCCATATGAGTATTTTTGATGAGGCTCAAATTTGGTTGTATAATCTACCAAAGGGTTCCTTAAGCATTTTATTACAATTATAAGATACATTATTCATGGCCTTCAATATACACAAGGTGCCAAAATTTACATTATAACATTTACATAAATTCAAACAACATGATGATGAGTCCCTTCAAGATTATACTATTCAATTGAAAAGTAAATCATATGAACTAGAATTTAGACCCTCAGATTTGGAATTAAAAATCTTTAATAGAGGCCTTATTTCCCCATTAAAGGAAAAGACATTGCATAAAAATATGAATCATTTACCCATTTACATAATGACGTGTATATATATATATATATATATGTATATATATACATATATATATATATACATATATATATATATATATACATATATATATATATATATATATATATACATATATATATATATATATATATATATATACATATATATATATATATATATACATATATATATATATACATATACATATATATATACATATACATATACATATATATATATATATGCATATATACATATATGTATATATATATATATATATATATATATGTTTATATATATGTATATGTATATGTATATATATATGTATGTATGTATATATATATATATATATATATATATATATATATATATATATATATATATATATATATATATGTATATATATATATATATGTATATATATATATATGTATATATATATATATATATGTATGTATGTATATATATATATATATATATATATATATATATATGTATGTATGTATGTATATGTGTGTGTGTGTGTGTGTGTGTGTGTGTGTGTGTGTGTGTGTGTGTGTGTGTGTGTGTGTGTGTGTGTGTGTGTGTGTGTGTATGTATATATATTCTTACTTCATAATAACTCATTAAAAAAACTTAACATATCTCCTTCCAAATACAAAAGCTTTATCCCTCATGTAAAGGATGGAGAAAGATTTCCTAAGGAACATTATGAGAAAAATTATGGCATTCCTAATATTTATATGACCAGATTGTAAATGTTACTCAACATGGGGCCAATCCAAGGTCCACATCTCATGCAAGAATCTCAAAGTGAACAAAGCATCCACATAAACAATATTTAATATTTACCTTATACATAGGTGGTGTTTATTTTTGGCATAACCATATTGATCCTACATAATAAAAAACTATTTACAATATAAGATGCTTATAATAAATGGGTTTAAAACTAACAAACTTACAAAATAAAAGAGGTTGGAAAGACTCATTGAGAAACATAACAATACCAATCTATTATGGTCCTAAAGTATAATCCAAACATGGATTTGGGTTATGCCTACCAAATCTCCATATGCATTTAAACTATGAACTATTTGGCTATACCAAATGGAAGCAAAATTTGATACAAATCAGTAACGTATTTATTTTCCTCATGAAGACACATTAATACATATTTCAAATGATATCATTACATCTTATACTACACATGCAAAATGTGAGGAGGAATATGCTATGTACCTTTTCAACCTATCAAATTATGATGAAAACAATGTAAAATATCCAACTTAAGGTTGTAAGGTTCACGATGGAGGAGATATCTATGACCATCCTTTGGATGGTATCATAGGATGATATTTCCTCTTCAAAAATACCAAAAAAATAAAAAAAACATTCAAAAACCCAAAAACAATTGCAGAACTTACATATTTTATTGGATCCTTGGCATCCATATGTTACTTCCATATTGATGGATGTCATACTCAGTTACTCCTACATACACATATGTGTCACACTATTTGGGTGTGATACATGCAAACACATATACATGATACACTTATATTTTGGATGTTGGGATTTCCTTCTACTCATGTCATATGGACATTGGAGGCATCCACTTCCACAATATTGATACACAAGTTATAGGATTTGATGATCCCCATACACTATCTTGTTTGAGATTACGTATATAATTACGCATGCCTATTATCCATGATTATATCTTACACAAGGTACTTCATATGTTATACACTTTACATACTTTTCTAACACATTGGATACATGGGAAACTATGACATGTTTATTATGGATGATTATACTTCACTTTATGCTCTTCCTTGAGTGTCTTGTCTTGCTTGTTTGATCATTTGAATATACTCTTTTAATTGTGGCCCTTGTGCCTATGTATGATTTTTTTTACATTTCATAATGTCATTATTTTTTGTATGGATATTTTAATATTTCATTGTCACTTTCATGGACATTTGACTAAGTCATATCCCTTTGATCATATGGAATTTGAACATGCCCCTTGTTTGAAGTCTATTTGGATCATTGCTTATTAACTTTCTTTTGAGTGATATTGTGTGTATGATTGTGTACTTGTTAAACTTGTACTATTACTATCTAGACATTTCCATGATCTTTATCATGCATATTAGGCCTACATATGATCACATTGGTTTTATGTACATCAATGATACATTTACCAAGAATAGTTCCTTTTATATACTACATGGTTACATCCACATATTTTATAGTTATATTACTTTTTTGAGATAAGGTATCTCCTAGTTCCTATCTTTACATCACCTCAAAGTGTTTTTCATTTCAAAATCTGATTCACAAAATACCCATGAGATAGGGTATTCCCAAACAGGAAGATGGGAATAATGATGGACTTTTGTCCTCTATTTTAGGACTAATTTGTGATCAACCCAGGGCATGACTGTAGGTATTTGACTTCACTATAGAGTCTGCATGAGATAGTCTCCAAAAGATGTAGTACCACCACCAAAATTTCAATACAATAATATTAATAAGAGTATAATTATCTAGAGTTTTTATTGATTGTCATGTATTATGCTCCTCTATTTTCTAAACACAAGGGGAAAGGGTAGTTCAATCTTCAAAAATTAAACACAAAAAAAAGAGGGGATGGTAAGGTAGAAAAGAGAGCCTCCAAATTTAGAATTAAATAAATGTATCAACCATTTAACCAAGTTCCCTTATCATAGTTATACCATTGTGGGCTAATTTTCACCAAAATTTCTACCTCTAGGAACACACAATGGGAAGAGTCTAAGGAAATAGGGGAGCATGCCTCAACTATGAACCCTAACTAAATATAAGTAATTAGAAGTTTATAATAAGTTACATATAAGCACATTATACCCATATCATATAATTAATGGCAAGGTTTTAGTTTGATTAATCTAACATTGACAATCATTCAAAATGGAGGTGAGTGATAATTTGAAATACAAGACAATAATTTTGTAGTAAACTTAAATTTCATTCATTAAAAACACAAGTATTCTTACAATATCATTAATCATGTCCAACTTTACAGGCTGAAGAGATGAAGAAGAAAATAAGTGAAATCATGACTTTAATCCAACAACACTTTCAAGAAAAATTTAGTTGACCCTTAATTTACAATAAAGCTTTGTATTTTATAGATAAGGATGGGATTAACCTCCTAATAACATGATATTCCCATCTCGGCCATGATGGCCACTCATGGTAGTTATAACCCTAATTCAAAATTCAAAATAAAATCCTCCCCAAGGCCTCAAAAAGATTTGTGGTGGACCACTTAATTGATATGTGATAGCATGTGTGAATATTAGGATCT
Source organism: Torreya grandis (assembly GCA_037957365.1). Classification (NCBI taxonomy): domain Eukaryota; kingdom Viridiplantae; phylum Streptophyta; class Pinopsida; order Cupressales; family Taxaceae; genus Torreya; species Torreya grandis. The sequence continues at coordinate 56,631 of JARHVA010003418.1, read as the reverse complement.
CAACTATCTTGTCCTTAGATCCCTCTCTTCCAATGTGGTTTCCATGAGGTCAAACTCTTAGTCCAACTTAATAAGGTTTATCAAGGGTTCTTTGAATATCACCTCAATCTGCATCACCAATATTTGGTACACCTAGAAGGGAGCCTCTATAGACACCTAGACTTTGAACACTTAGTTGATTCTAACTGTGGATTACATTGGAATCTCAATAATTACTTAGTCCCCTTACCTATTCACCTTGGTGGCTTTATTCATCATTACCTAGTCAAAGTGACCTAAGTGGACTCTAAATTCTCCATTATCTAGTAAGGTGTCATCCGAGTGGAACAACACAGAGATATTGACCTCTTTGAAGTAGGCCAATATGTTTTTCCTACCCTCTTCCAAGGGTCCTATTATAGTTTGAGACACAGCTAGCCATTCATCCATAGTTTTTTTCATATTCCTAACATACATTTGATACAACCCCAGTCTGAGGTGGGCATTAATTTTTATTCTAGGAACATACCTTTATTGATTATCACTAGCATCTTCCAACATTTCCCATTAATCTCCATGACCCTCTCCATGTAATAATGAGTTCATTTGATAAGCACATTAGTCTCTGTCATAGTCTCCACCACCTTCCCTAGAATTGATAAAAGTAGTAAGAGCACATTCTTGACTTGCCTAATTAGCCTGGTAGGGAAGGTGATCTTTACATATGCTTCTAGTTTTTTAACCTAACTTTGTATAGCCTTGAGGAGCTTATTTGGCATATCATGAGTTGCCTAAAAAATGGAGAGTAGATCCTTGGATGCCTTTTCCTCCCCATTATAATTCCTCACCTTAGTGAGGGAGAACAAATCATGTTGGGTTTTCTAGACCACTAGGTTCCCCTTCTAGATGAACTTTTGCATTAAGTTCCTCTTCATACTTCCCATAGCTTAGTTGAAACTCCACTACACATCTGAGTTACATTGGATTTACATCTCTAAAATTTGTGACCTTGGGACTTGGGTTTTGGGAGGTGTTAGAGTGGTGGTAGAGATGGTGGTGAAGGGTGAAGGATGAGGTGGAGGTGAGATGGAGGAAGTATAATGGGTGAATGAGGAAAGAAATAGAGGAAGAGGTGGCATGGGAGCAAAGGGAGGAAGGATGAAAGGGGAGGCCCATAGGAACACCTATGCCCTCCACTACTCTTAGGTAATGTCTACCTTAGGGATAATGATTCCTGAGAGAGGGATGTTCAATAAGAAGGAACAAGATTGGTTGGTTAAATCCAAAACCATAAGCACCCAAGGTAATGGAAAAATGAGGTTGTGGAAAAACGTGTGGATCTACTATGATTGGTGCTAGAGGAACTATAGAGACCAATGGAGGATCCTAGATTAGAGTGAAAGGTTTCTAAACTAAAGATTGAGGATGAGTTGCCTTATTCTTTTTCTTGGGTCTCTTACATGGGTCAACTCTATATGTTGTGGTAGGACTAATAGGGATAACAGGAGCCATGAGGGGCAACTATAGAGGTTTTTCAACTACCAATGGAGGTGTTGGGATGATTGAATGGGGTACTGGGATGTTTTTATCCACTTTAGATGAACTCTTAATGGTTTTAGTAATGATCATTGATGAATATATGCCTATAGGTACCTGGGTTGAATGCATACCCAATGAAGGCACCAGGGAGATTATAGGTTGGGAAACAGATGGGGTAGATGGAAATTAAGAAGTGATGATGCTCAAGAGGACTGAGTGTTATTCTTATTCTCTATACCCCTCCAAATTTCAAAACCATACTTGATTCCATAGTGAAGACCTAGTAATAAAGCCTAAAACTATGTTGGGGACCCTTATTTATTAATGATATTAGTATATGCATTCTTGATAATGAAATCGTAATGATTGATTGATGATTCTATTTTATTTTAGTGGTTTCAAAAAGCAAAGTGGATGAATGAAAAAAATGTGCATATATGATTATAATCATGATTAGTTATATTTAAGTTGATAGTTTCAGTTCATGTGCATTTGAATTATTTTAGTTCTATTATAGATGTTATAGCTTTTTGGTATACTCAATATCTAATGATTCAATTGTTTAATTTAATTCTATATCAATCATTACCATATAATTTACTTATTATTTATGGATCAGATATGGCTCATTCATTTCAATAGTTTAAATGGATATAATTATAAAACAATAGTAATCTACAGGTCATAGCAAGGAATTTATAGTTTGATCTTATATCATTCGGTTGCTCGTATCAAAATAATCTATGATTTTAGATGCATGATAATTGTTTTGGCATTGTAAAATCATTGAGGAATATTTTCACTAGATGTATATAGCATTTCTAAAATAATGACATTGTATTCATCCTCACATGCATTAAATTATAATGAGTTTACTAAAGAATAATGTCCATTATGATGTTTGCCTAAGTTCATTAATCCTAGCATTCTATTGATATTGTTAGGGCCTCATCGTGGTTTGGTTTTAAATGCATATGGGATTAGGTATTTCTAAGATCCTAAGTTTATTTATGATAATAAATAAACAAATACAAAGGACCATGGCTGATTTTTTAGTTTCCATGATGCATGATGCTAGATTGAATGGGCATATGTACTTGAGTCTGTCCTCATGAGTTGAGTTGGCATGTGTATAGGAAATGAGGTTTGACATCGATAGGATTACAAGGGTGACTTACAATATTAATGGTATCAAATCTTATGAAAGGTGGCATTGTCATTTAATGTTTCTAGATGCTTCAGATCATGGAAATCTTGGTGTTAAGGTGTGTAGTAATGACTCACTTATCTCCTCAAAACATGTTGTTTAGCATGGAATTTGGTAGGAAGAAAAGGTGAATGCTAACTTTGATAGTTTGGTGAAATAGATTAGAAAATTGCTAACTTAGTAGGAGTTAGTCAGCACTAATGTGAAGTGAACACATAACCCAGGTAGTTATAGTTCAAGGGTGGTGAATATAAAAGTTGATTTTTTCTTTGATCATTCCATCATTTGGAAATCTTTAGGTAGAAGTGAAGCCTTGGCTCAATAGGAATTATAGAGAGGAAGGTGAGCAAGGAGATCTAGATAAGGTTATTGCATTTGACCCAAGTATGGATATTTCTAATTCATTACCTTTGAAATTATGAGAGGTTGGTGCATTATCATGGGTGTTTTCTAGTTTTTGATGAAATTTGGTTTTTGAGAAATGCATGCAGTATTTCTAAAGGGTTTGGTCCCATGGAATAGATTGAAGGTTAACAATTACAAATAGAAATCTATGGTTTAAGTTTTGATAGGTTTTCAAAAGGGTTTTTGTGAGTAAGATTGTTCAAAGTTCAATTTTTGCTTAAATTTTGATTGGGAAAATTGGTTTTCCTCCTAGATGCATTTTATAGCTTGCATGTGTGGATATGAGACATTACTATTGATGAGTTTGTTGAATGTCGAGTTTTGTTTCAAGCCTGAAATAAGTATGCAAATTTTTTAGTTCATTTTTATGGGAAATTTAAAGGTTTTTAGGTATTTATAAATCTCAGTATGGTTTTCATACTCATGGATTATTTAGTTTTAGTATTGAAATATGAATGCAAATAGTTGAATTTTTGTAGATTATGTTGGTTTCAATGATCAAAATTTGATTCAATATCTTTCAAAATTATTCCTTTTTTCTCAAAATGTCTATCTGGGAACAACCTATAAAAATAGTAATGATGATAGATGGGGTTGAAGGTCAAATTGAGGCATTTAGTCTTCCCATAGCTGATGTTCTAAAAGAACTAGATTTCATCTTGGGCATTTTGGCCCTAGATTTCCTCATGGCATGAGGATGTCCATCCACTTTGATGTGTCAAATCTTGACTTGTAGAATGTTTTGAAATCCCTTCCTAATTAGAGAGGTTTTGGTGGCTCTATAGGTTTTAGGGGTCATAAAGGTTTTTTAGGACAAAGGTTTGGGGCCTGTACCCAATCCTAGAGTATTTTTTCACACTTTCTTGAGCACTATCTTGAGCATGACCCTTATCTACAGTTGTAGCCTCCTTTATTTAGAGGGGAACCAATTGACCAACCTCTATCAGGCCATGAATTTCTTGATAGTCAGTCAAAAAATCAATTAAATAAAGAGGTGGCTCATGCTAAGGACCTTAGGAACATTACCACTATTTTAGGTACTCTTGCTCCACCTAATACTGAACTCAGCAAGAAATATAAGAGATTAAACCTTTAAGGAGTCCATAGTGAGCCTATTTTGAGATCTAAGAGATTAAATCTAAGGGATCAAGGATATGGTAGTAAAAGGAAATCTATTGGCATTCTTGATCATGTTATTAAAAAGGATGTTACTAAGCAAGGTAAAGAATGTAAGGCACCTAGTGAGCTCAGGAGGCTTAAAAGGGTGAAGTTAGAAGTTGATGATGACATGTCTGACACAGGCACTAGATTGTTGCCTTTCCCTACATTTAGAATTGAATATAATGTTTGTCTTGATTAGTAAGACAAATATATTATAGAGGTTTTATCAAATTCAAATGATTATTAGTTATCTAGGGAACAACTTTGTTTATTCAAAAAAATTGATGCAGTTTTAAAACTTATCTTGGTATTTGTTTTTTGAAGACATGGATAAAATAGATATTTTGAGATATAATTAATATATGCTTAATTTTAAAATATAAATTGCATTATGTTTTAAACAAGAGTAGGATTTATCAATTTATTATTTATTTTATGATTATTTATGTGTCCTACTTTATTGTTAATAAGATGGCATCCCCACCCGTTAAGATTAGTACCTAGGTTCTTTCATTTAAATAGTTTGATTTCATTAAGACTTTAGAGTCTTAATTAATCTCTCCATATATTATATATTAACTAATTGACTTTATAATTCAATTTGTTAACCTTAACTAATAACTAACTAAAAGTTAGTTATAACTTATTTCATAACTGAAGTTGAAGGATAAAAGGAGATAAAAATTTCATTTGAAGAGAGAAGTTCAATAGGTATTAAAGACCAGAGTATTATTATAAATTCATTCATTCATCTCTTTTTTTTATGCAATTTCTTTGAGATAGTACAACTTTTGAAGATAGACCCAATGGAACTTTATATGATGATTGAGTAATAACTTATGTAACACAGGTATATCCAGTTATATTTATCATCTATTACTGATTATCTGAAGTTTGATAAGTCTAATATCTTTTGATGACTATTATTTACAGTCCTATGTGCATAATTCAAAGTATTCGACCATAAAATGATTATCACTTTGCATTGTCTGCGACCCTTCATTGATCTAATCAATTGTTGAGTTGTCTTTTTTCAAGTTTTGTATTCAAAAATGTTAGAGTTCTCATTTCAAATATGTTCTATGATAAGATGACTCTCATGTTGAGACTCACAACTCTTTTTTAAATATTTGACTTAGTTTAATAGATGATTTTAAGTTTTTTTTTAATATCTTTAGTTTTTGTTTATCTTTATGGTTTAGTTTAGTATTTTCAAAAGTTTATTAATAGTAATTTAGAACTAACTATTAATTTAGTTCTTAGTTTAAAATATTTTATAGTTTATTATTTATATTTTTTTTAGTATCCCTTTAGTAGTTACTTTAATTACCTTGGTTTTGTTCTAATGCTTCATTTAATTTCTACTTTTAAAAGTTTAATATTATTCTAGATTATCTTTTTTTCTAGGTATACTTGTAGTTCATTGCTTTTTATAGCAATTTTTATAGCATTGTGTTCCTTAGTTTCTAGGTTTTAGATTAGTTTTAATTTTCCCTTGTTCTTTTTTAGGTTTCATTTTAATCTTTTCTATTCCATTTTTATTTTTTTGTTTCATTCTCTTTTTGTGGTTTGTCTTTATTGTTATTTTCTATTAGTTTTTTCTTATCACTTGGTTAGGTAATGAACCATGGAAAAATTTAATGAAGTGTATTTTCATACACATATTTTAAGAATCAAATTTATATTTTTTAAGAGATTATCTAATTAATAGATTATCTAATTAATAGATTATCTCTGTCAGATATTATAAATTATAGATTCCTATTTCAACTGATTCTTAATTGATATAGATTCTCAATTGTGATAATGGAATAAGTTACTTTGATAACTTATTGATTATTTTCTTAGAAATTATTATAAACCCCTTTGCATCTTTAGGATCCTAAAATGAACCTTTAAATCCCCTAAAATTAGACTTGTATGATTCTAATTTGACCTTCACGATAGGTGAAAGGGTTGATTCATTGACATGACAATATTTTTCATCAACAAATTTGGCAACTCCATTGGGGATCTATTTTGTAGAATCTATTTTCTTGCTAATGGTTCTTGTAGATCAACAACTTTCAATTATTCAACCTATTCTTAATGCTAAAAAGGATCAGACTAATATTGGTTTTAATTTAACACATTTTACATGGTATAATCATCCCAAATATCTCCCTCGAGTTATTGAAGTAATCAACAAAGAATTAGAAATTATTGAATTTGAAATCGATTGGTATTCTAAACTAACATGTGAAACTCAACGTGATATAATTAATTTTAATAGGAGAATTTGAGAAAATAGAGTAGTAGCAATAGCCACTAATCCTCATCCTAAAGTTCACTATCTTTTTTATTCTTTTCCTTTTGATGACTTTATTGAGCTTGTGAAATTCCTTTGCCTAATCAGCATTCCGGTCATAAAAATTAGATACAAGATAGTCATATCTTAGAGATAGAATCTACTAAAAATTCTAATGGCAAATCAAATTTCTAAAAATCCACCAACCAGGATCAATTGGAAGGAAATCAACCAGATGTAGAACAATAAATACCAGAATGAAGATTGGAAGATCTCCTTCATGAGTTACAAGATAATAGAGAAAATGAATAACTCATAGAAGGTGAAGATGAAGAATAAATCTAGCAAGAATGTCAAATAGTTGTAGCTCCTTTGATTTCTACAAATCTAATTAATGTTAGAAATCATCTAGGTAAGATGCCTTCTCTCAAAGGACTAAACATACTATTTTTTTTTGGTTTAACTAGAGAATCCTAAGAAAATCAAGTAGAAGATTTTAAATTGGTTTATACCACTCTTTGAATAACTAATGAGAAGACTTGTTTAAGGGTTTTTGCACAAATGTTAGAAGGAAAAGCTTATCAATCATTTATTAGTCTACCTACAAAAGTGATTGATAGTTGGAATGATGTAGAAAAATGGTAAGAATTATCCTTTGGAAAAGATAAAGAAAATTTTGATTTAGTTAATGATCTTGAAAACATTTTATTAGATCTAGGTGAAACTATGTAACATTTTTTTTCTAGGTTCACCAAATTTCATCCAAAAATTCCAAGTGATATCAGGTCATCTAGAAAATTATCCAGGCTTTATTTTTGTAATGTTTTACCTCTAAAATACAAAATGGCACTGGAAGATAAAGATATAATTGAATATGATGAAACCATTCAGTTATGTATTGATTATGAAAAGAAATTGAAATGTGTAGGTTTTAAAGATAGATCTAGTATGGGATTGAATTTAGATAATGCTAAAATATTAAAGACAATCCAAAGTTTGGGAAATGAGCTAGTCGTTAAAAGATAGTTTAATGATAAACCTTCCTCTTCTCATAAAAATGTTAAGGAAGATAGTGTTTTTTATTATTGTGAGGTTTGTGGCTTGATCATAATCCTGAAACATGTCAAGTTGTTATTAACTTCAAGAAATATATATTGCATGGAAAAGAAAATATAATAGAGGATTCAATGTATAATGTAAATTCTATTGATGAGTCTTCAAAAAAAGAAAATTCCTATGTTATAAATACTAGGAATAAAGATTATGAATTTTATAACAATAATAGGTCAGCAAATGACAAATCTCATTCTAATGATAAAAAAATAGCTCATAAAAATGATAAAGATAATCTTTTTGCTACTAGATATAATAATTCACAATATCAACATTATAAATCTAAGAATTTTAGGCAAATAGATACTAAGACCTAAAATATAATTGATTATTTGTCAACCATTAAAGCTAGATTTTCATTATTGCAAGATTCTAGTCTTCCTGGATAATTAGATAAAATTAATGAAGTTGTTAAGAATCCTAGATCAAATGTAGGTTTACAAGAAGAAAGTAATGTTGAACATATTTATGCTCAATAGTTTGATCCCCCTACTGATTATAATCAACCTTTCTATGTCATAGTTAAAATTAGTAATAAAATAATACATAATATTATTTTGGATAATGATGCTTGAAAAAATATCATGCCCAAGTGTATTGTTGATCAATTGGGCATTTCTTATAAAGCAAATGGCAGAAAACATATCGATTTTGATGCAAGACAAACTAAGAGTTATGGTAAATTGTATGATATAGTTATTAAGATCACACAAGATGAACGTATTAGTTGCATGACTAATATTCAAATTTTAGATATTCTTAGTAATTATGCCATGTTATTAGGAAATGACTGGTCAAAGGTAATTGGAGCATATATTGGTAAAGATGACTTGGGTTCTAATTAATAAGGAGATTGCATTTATTAAAAGAGAAGATTTTTTTGGTACTCTGATTGAATCTCTTTCTTCTTCCAATATCTCATACGTAGAAATAGGTATTGGGACTTATGAACTATTGAATATTGATGAACCAACAAATGAACATGAGGAAATATTTAGAAGAAACCATTTACGATATCTTTACTTTGATGGAGCTTGTTCCCAATAAGGTAGTGGTGCCAGTGTTTGTCTCATATCTCCCATCGGTAAGATATTTTGTAATGATTATAGATTGTCTTTTGAAAATACTAATAATATAGCAGAGTTTGAAGCATTATGTTTGGGATTAGAGAAAGCTATAGAATTAAATATTAAGAACCTATAAGTTTTTGGAGACTTAGAGCTAATAATGAGACAAATTTGGAAGATTTATAAGACCAATCAAACACGTTTGCATCGTTACACTCAAAAGGTATGGGCATTAATTTAAAAAATTAAAGTTTCTAATATTACCCATATTTTTATGGAATTTAATATAAGAGCAGATAAACTTACAGTTTATGCCTCCAATCTTACTTTTAGTGAAATTGAGCCCACCGTTGATCTCCCTTTGATTGAATTATTTCATCCTAAGATTCTTGATTTAAAAGAGAGTTGGTCAATTTTCAATTGTGATGAACATATATATATATATATATATATATATATATATATATATATATATATATATATATATATATATATATATATTTTCTCAAAGGAAACTATTTTGACTAGGATGATTATGTACTTAATTATGGTGATTATTTATAGTTAAGTACTAACAAATTGCTTTCTAGTTTAGTAAGTTTAGAATCTATGTTTTCTCCTAATGATCATCCCAAGGTTGCTAGAACTGAGGAACCATCAAGAAGAATCATAGGTGAAACCTTACCCTTAAATTTAGGAACCAAAGATGATCCTAAATATGTTTATCTAGGGATACAAGTAACTAAAAATGAAAAGATTAAATTCGTTAAACTTTTCAAAGAGTTTATTGATATATTTGTGTGGTTTTATAAATATTTTAAAGGTTACAATACAAATATTATCAAACATGATATTTTGATTAAACCAAGTATTAAGCCTATAAGATAGAAAATACAAAGGATTATCCCTTTGTTAGAGGACACCATTAACAAAGAGCTAGATAAAATGATTGATGTTGGTGTCATTTTTCCTGTAACATATTCTGAGTGGATGGCTAATTTAGTACCTATAAGGAAGAAAAATGAAGATATTAGACTTTGTGTTGATTTAGAGACTTAAATAAGGTAAGTACAAAAGATAATTTTCCTTTACCAAGTATAGATCAGATATTACATAAAGTTGTAGGATCTAAAATGATGTCTTTATTAGATGGCTTTTTAGGTTATAATCAAATTATTGTAAATCTTGAGGATATGCATAAAACCACTTTTGCTTATAATCAAATGCCTTTTGGATTAATGAATGTTGAAGCCACTTTTCAAAGGGCTATGCACATAGATTTTGATGATTTAATAGGTGTAATCATTTAGGTTTATTTAGATGACCTTACTATTCATTCCAAAAAGAGGAAAAAATATTTAGATCATCTTCGTGAAATTTTTACAAGATGTAGGAAGTTTGGAATTTTTCTAAATCCAAAGAAGTCTATTTTTGGTGTAACTGAAGGTAAATTTTTGGGTCATATCATCTCTAAGGATGGTATTTCTATTGATCTAGAATGAATTAAAGCAATAAAGGAACTAACTCCTCCAAAAGATCAGTCAAGTTTAAGACCTTTCTTTGGTAAAATCATTTTTTTTAGAAAATTCATTTCTAATTTTGCTAATAAGACTAACCTTTTACATTTTTTATTAAAGAAAGATAAGATTTACATTTGGGATGAAAATGTTGATCTAGCTTTTAATTCACTAAAAGATGCCATTGTTAGTGCACCTGTCCTTACTAAACCTAATTTTAATAAAGCATTTATCCTTTATGTTAATGCCATAAAAAAAGCTATAGGAGTTGTAGTTACTCAAGAGTTTGAAAATAATGAAGAAAAACCTATTGGTTACATGAGCCAATATTTGAAAGATACTGAAACAAGGTACCCTCTAGTTGAAAAGTTTGTCTTTTCTCTTATTTCTTCATTAATCAAATTTAGATATTTGTTGGTGGAAAACAAAACTCTTGGGTGATCTAATGTACCTATTTTTTAATAAAGCAACCAATTATTCAAGGGAGGTTTGCTAAGTGGATTCTTCATATTCAAGAATTTGATCTTGAATTTGAAACATCAATAACTATCAAAGGAAATGAATTAGTGAAATACTTAGCTAAAAATACAACATCAGATATCAATGTCCTAGTCCTTTCTATTGATGAAAAATTAAATGCTAGACCTCATTTTAAAACAATGAAAGTTTTTGAATATGTTGAAAAATTGAAGTATAGGCATGAAATGAATTATTGGGATTGCCTATTGGTTGAAGATGATTGGTACCGTGACTTAGTCCACTATTTTTAGAATCAATCTTTCCCAAACAAATTTAATAAGAAAGAAAGATGTTCATTACGGTTAAAATCATTAAAATTTTGTTTTAAAGAAAACTTTTTATTTTACCATAATCGTGATGGTGTTTTACTAAGATGTCTTATTCATGATCAAACACAGAAGGTGCTTAGAGGCTGTCACAAAGGAAGTTATGGTGGACATTATGTTGCAAAGACAATAGCTTATAAAATTTTAAGGGCTGGTTATTATTGGCCCACTTTATTTTAGGATGCTTATAAATTATTACGTTCATGTATACCTTGTCAATTCTTTGTTGGTAGGGATAGATTACCTACAATGCCTTTGAACCCAGTTATTCCTAAAAAACCTTTTACTAAGTGGGGCATAGATTTTATTTTATAAATTCATTTGCCTTCATCTATAGGTAGATATATCTTGACAGCCATAAATTACTTCACTAAATGGCCTGAAGCTAAATCTCTTAAAATTTTAGTTACAGGTGAAGTGATTTCATTTTCAGAAAATAAATTTTTTCTAGATTTGGAGTCTCATATGAAATTATTTTTGATAATGGACCATAGTTTGTTTCAAGTGAAGTTTTAAAAAAATTAGAAAAATATTCTATTATTTCTAGTCATTCCTCAAAATATTATCCACAAGGGAATGAACAATCCAAGTCCACTAATAAAAATTTGATTTATATAATGAAGAAGTTAGCTTGTGATAACAAAATAAATTATCATCTTAAAATATTTGAAGCTTTATGAACTGATAGAACTATTATTAAAGTAGCAACTGGTTATTCTCTTTTTATGTTAGCATATGGATTAGAAGCTACTTTACCTATAGAACTCTAGATTTCTTCATAAAGGACTTCATTATAATACATAGAAGAAGATGTAAATTTAATTGAGCAAAGGCTACAGGATTTGATAGCACTTGATGAATCTAAAGTAACTACACTTCAAAAATTGGAAAAGGCTAAGCAAAAGCTAAAGAAATTTTTTGATAAAAAGGTTGTCTAATAAGAAGTTTAATGTTGGAGATCTAGTATTATATTGGGATAAAGCTAGTAAGGACCCAGGGAAACACCATAAATTTGATACATTATGGCTTGAACCTTATATAATTACTAAAATACTTGGTAATAATTATTTTCATCTCAAAGACCTTGAAGGTAATTGGCTACGTTATTCAGTAAATGGCCATCACCTCAAGCTATTTATGATTAGTGTTTTTGGTTTGTTTTTCTTGTTTTTGTTTTTGTTTTTGTTTTTATTTTTGTTTTTGTTTTTGTTTTTGTTTTTGTTTTTGTTTTTGTTTTGTTTTTTATTTTATTTCTCTTTCCTCATTGTTTTTTGGTTTTTTTTTTTTTTTTTCACTTGCTGCTCTTGCTCTATTTTGATTAGACTAATGAAAGGTTTGAAATGAAAAAGATAACATTTGAAGAAAGGATACGAGAAACTACAGAAATACTATAACTTTCATTTGAGAAATATTCTTGAAAAATTAGAATCATAGTTAATGATAATATGACTATTTTATACTTGGTTGTGAGAAACTTACTTCATCATCAAATTTTGTTATTAAGGTATTTATAAATTATTTGTGCATCTAGCCCAAATTTCCCTGTTAATTATTTCCCTTTCTTCATGCCATGTTAATCAAACATTCCATCCCTATCTGAATTCATCTTTTTAGGGGTTCACACTTAGCTACTTGAGAAATGATTTTCCTATATCACACTCTCAAGGAAAATCTAAATTTTTTATATAAGTAAAATTTATTGCTAATCAAATTTAGTTCACAAATTTGACTAGCAAGGTCGCTAATGTTATGCCTATTTTCTATACCCCTCCAAATTTCAAAACCATACTTACTACCATAATGATGACCTGGTCATAAAGCCTAAAAATGTGTCAAGGACCCTTATTTATTAATGATATTAGTAAATGCATTCTTGATTATGAAATCATAATGATTGATTGATGATTCTATTTTGCTTTAGTGGTTTCAAAAAGAAAAGTGGATGAATGAATAAAATGTGCATATATGATTATAATCATGATCAGTTACAGTTTAGTTGAAAATTTTAGTTCATGTGCATTTGAATTATTTTAGTTCTACTATAGATGTTGTAGCTTTTTGGTATACTCAATATTTGATGATTCAGTTGTCTGATTTAATTCTATATCAGTCATTGCCATAGAATTTACTTTATTATTTATGGATCAGATATGGCTCATTCATTTTGATGGTTTAAATGGATATAATTCTAGAATAATAGTAATCTATAGGTCATAGCAAGGAATTTATAGTTTGATCTTATATCATTTAGTTACTCATATCAAAATCATCTCTAATTATAGATGCATGATAATCATTTTGGCATTGTAAAATCATTGAGGAAATTTTTTGACAGATGTATATAGCATTTTTGTAAGAATGACATTGTATGCATCCTCACATGCATTAAATTATAATGATTTTTTAAAGAATAATGTTCATTATAAGGTTTTCATAATTTCATTAAGCCTAGCATTCTATTGATATTACTAGGGCCTCATCATGGTTTGGTTTTAAATGCATATGGGATTAGGTATTTTTAAGATCCTAAGTTTATTTATGATAATGAATAAATAAATACAAATGACCATAGTCAATGGTTTAGTTTTCATGATGCATGATGTTAGTTTGAATGGGCATATGCACTTGAGTCTATCCTCATGAGTTAATTTGGCATGTGTATTTGAAATGAGGTTTGACATCGATAGGATTACAAGGGTGACATGGCATATTACTAGTATCGAAGCTTGTGCAAGGTAGAATTATCATTTAATGTTTCTAGATGCTTCAAATCATGGAAATCTTGATGGTAAGGTGTGCATCAATGACTTGTGTATCTCCTTGAAACATGTTGTTTAGCATGGAATTTAGTAGGAAGAAAAGGTGAATGCTAACTTTGACAGTTTGGCAAAATGGATTAGCAAATTACTAACTTGGCAAGAGTTAGTAAGCACCAATGTGAAGTGAACACATAACCCAAGAAATGGTTCAAGGGTGGTGAATGTAAAAGTTGATTTTTATTTTAGCATTCCATCATTTGGAAAGCTTCTGGTAGAAGTGAAGCCTTGGCTCAATGAGAATTGTAGAGAGGAAGGTGAGCAAGGAGGTCTGGATAAGGTTATTACATTCAATTTAGGTGTGGATATTTTTAATTCATTTCCTTTAGAATTATGAGAGGATCATGGGTTATCATAGGTGTTTTCTACTTTTTTATGAAATTTGGTTTTTGAGAAATGCATGTAGTATTTCTAAAAGGTTTGGTCCCATGGAATAGATTGAAGGTTAACAGTTAGAAATAGAAATCTATGGTTTAGATTTTTGATAGGTTTTCAAAAGGGTTTTTGTAAGATTGTTCAAAGTTCAGTTTTTGCTTAAAATTTTATTGGGAAAATTGGTTTTCCTCCTAGTTGTGTTTTATAGACTGCATGTGTGAATATGAGACATTATTATTGATGAGTTTGTTGAATGTTGGGTTTTGTTTCAAGCCTAAAATAAGTATGTAAATTTTTTGTTTCATTTCTATGAGATATTTAAAGGTTTTCACGTATTTACAAATCTTAGTATGGTTTTCATACTCATAGATTATTTAGTTTCAATGTTGAAATATGATGAAAATAGTTGAATTTTTTCAAATTAGGTTAGTTTCAATTATCAAAATTTGATTTGATATCTTTCAGAATTATTCTTTTTATTTTAAATGTCTGGTTGGGAGCAACCTATAAAAAATAGTAATTATGATGGATGGGGTTGAAGGTCAAATTGAGATAGTCAATATACCCATAGTTGAGGTTTTAAAAGAACTAGATTTCATCCCATGCATTTTGGGCCTAGATTTCCTTGTGGCATGAGGATGTCCATCTACTTTGATGTGTCAAATCCTGACTTTTAAAATGTTTTGAATTCCCTTCCTATTCAAAGAGGTTTTGGTGGCTTTATAGGTTTTAGTGGTCATAGAGGTTTATGAAGACAAAGGTTTAGGGCCCATACCCAATCCCAGAGTAGTTATTCACACTTTCTTGAGCACCATCCTGAGCATGACCCTTATCTATAGTTGTAGCCTTTTGTATTTAGAAGGGAACTTGTTGACCAACCTCTACCAGCCCATCAATTTCTTAACAGTTAGTTGAAAAATCAATTAAATAAAGAGGTGGCTCATGTTAATGACCTTAAGAACATTGCCACTATTTTAGATACTCTTACTCTATCTAATATTGAACTTCATGGGAAATATAGGAGATTGAACCTTTCAAGAGCCCATAGTGAGCCTATTTTGAGATCTAAGAGATTGAATTTGAGGGGCCAAAGATTTGGAAGTAAAAGGAATTTTTTTGACATTCCTGATCATATTGCTAAAAAAGATGCTACTGAGAAAAGTAAAGA
Organism: Torreya grandis; assembly: GCA_037957365.1. NCBI lineage: Eukaryota > Viridiplantae > Streptophyta > Pinopsida > Cupressales > Taxaceae > Torreya > Torreya grandis. The sequence goes on along the minus strand of JARHVA010003418.1, from coordinate 41,152 downwards.
ATCTAAGGCACCTAGTGAGCTCAATAGGCTTAAAAGGGTGAAGTTAGAAGTTGATGACAACACATCTGAGACATGCACTAGATTTCTACCTTTTCCTACATCTAAAATTGAATATAATATTTGTCTTGATCAACAAGACAAACCTATTATAAAGGTTTTATTAGATTTAGATGATTATTGGTTATTCAGAGAATAACTTTGTTTATTTAAAAAAACTTGATGCAGTTTGAAAACTTATCTTGGTATTTATTTTTTAAGGACATGGATAAAATAGATATTTTGAGATATAATTAATATATACTTAAGTTTAAAGTATAAATTGTATTATGGTTTAAAAAATAGTAAGATTTATCAATTTATTATTTATTTTGTGATTAATTATGTGTCCTACTTTATTTTTAATAAGATTGGGTCCCCACCTGTTAAGATTAGTACCTAGGTTCTTTCATTTAAATAGTTTGATTTCATTAAGACTTTAGAGTCTTAATTAATCTCTCCATATATTATATATTAACTAATTGACTTTATAAGTCAATTTTTTAACCTTAACTAATAACTAACTAAAAGTTAGTTATAACTTATTTCATAACTAAAGTTGAAGGATAAAAAGAGATCAAACTTTCATTTAAAAAGAGAAGTTCAACAGGTATTGAAGACTAGAGTATTATTTTAAAGTCATTCATTCATCTCTTAATTCTATGTAATTTCTTTGAGATAGTACAACTTTTGCAGATAGACCCAATGGTACTTTATCTGATGATTGAGTAATAACTTATACAACACAGGTATATCCAGTTATATTTGTCATCTATTATTGATTATCTAAAGTTTGATAAGTATATTATCTTTTGATGATTGTTATTTACAGTCTTATGTGCAAAATTCAAATTATTCAACTTGAAAATGATTATTACTTTGCATTGTTTATGACACTTCATTGATCTAATCAATTGTTGAGTTGTCCTTTTTCAAGTTTTGTATTAGAAAATGTTGGAGTTCTCATTTCAAATCTATTCTATGATAAGATGACTCTCATGTTGAGACTTGTAACTCTTTTGTAAATATTTGACTTACTTTAATAGATGATTTTCTTTAATATCTTTAGTTTTGTTTATCTTTATGGTTTAGTTTAGTATTTTTAGAAGTTTATTAATAGTAAGTTAGCACTAACTGTTAATTTAGTTCTTAGTTTAAAATATTTTATAGTTTATTATTTATATTTTTCTTTAGTATCCCTTTAGTAGTTGCTTTAATCATCTTGGTTTTGTTCTAATGCTTCATTTAATTTCTGATTTTAAAAGTTTGATATTATTATAGATTATCTTTTATTCTAGGTATACTTTTAGTTCATTACTTTTTATAGCATTATGTTCCTTAGTTTCTAGGTTTTAGATTAGTTTTAATTTTCCCTTGTTCTCTTTTAGGTTTCGTGTTAATCTTTTTTGTTCAGTTTTTTTTTTTCATTCTCTTTTTGTTGTTTGTCTTTCTTGTTATTTTCTATTAGTGTTTTCTTATCACTTGGTTGGATAATGAACCATGGAAAAATTTAATGAATTTTTTTTTCATACACATATTTTAAGAATCAGATTTCTATTCTTCAAGATATTGTCTAATTAATATATTATCTCTATTGGGTAGTATAGAGTATAGATTCCTATTTCAACTGATTCTTAATTGATACAAATTCTAAATTGTGATAATGGAATAAATTACTTTGATATAGTATTGATTATTTTCCTATAAATTATTATAAACCCCTTTGCATCTTTAGGATCCTAAAATGAACCTTTATAACCCCTACGATTAGACTAGTATGACTCCAATTTGACCTTCATGATAGGCAAAAGGGTTGATTCATTGACATGATATTTTTTTCTATCAACACTAAGGCCAAAGGTACTTGTGTGAATAGTGGAGGGGGTATAATAGGGAAAAGGGGAAGAACCACTTGGGGAGATTTTGAAAGGGGAGTGTAACTGAGTGGTGCCATGAGAGGGAGTTAGAAGGTGGCAAGAGTGAGGAGTGAAATCTAGAAAGTGGTAGGAATGAGGGGTAGAACCTACTCTAGCATTTGATAGAAGCCTTACTTCAGGCTTGCCTTTAAACTATTGGTAACATTAAACCTGAAGGTCTATGTGACCTAGGGTCAAGGTGCCGGTGGTTGAGTTGCCTACACTTGGGTTACCTGAGGCCAAGTGATGCAAGTCTAGTTTGGATAGGGTTAGAATACCAGAGCTACTATAGGAGGCAAAGTTGGAGCTAGAGTATGAGGAATGGGAACATCTAAAGGAGGAGGAGGATCTAGAGTATGAAGAGTAAGAGATACTAGGGAAGAGGAGATAGATCCAAGGGATGAGGATCCAAAACTTGTAAAGGATAAGTTAATAGAATACCCTACAAAATACTCTAGGAAATCATGGTAGGAGTCGAGGTGACATCTTCTACAGAGTGAGTAGGTGATAGAGAGGGTATAGATGGGCCCACCAAATGATCTTAGATCATGTGCTTAGGGTCCTAATGTCTAATTTTGGATCTCCCTAAGGTGAAGGAGTCCCACCTAATTGCCATTTTCTAAAGGGGCAAGAAGGCCTTGTAAACATGGCACCACATGGAGATTGGGAGCAATGGGCATACCTTGTGCTAGCAACCTATTCAAAAGCTAAACACACCCTCCACTAGCTAGTAGGTGATCTCATGATCCACCAGGTGATCAAAGATGAAGTATGGAAAGTGATTGGGCTGATTAAGAATTCTCACAAATTGAATCATAGTGTCTTCTTAGGAGTACCAATGGTCACCAATGGCTATAAATAGAGTCCATTATTTCATGTGATAAATAGGACATTAGGTACTCATTGATCACATTGTACACCACAAAGTAGAAGTGTTCATAGATATCCTAGATATAGTTATAATATCAATGTCCATATAGCTTATAAAAGACTACATGGGCCACTAATCCCCCTAAAATCCATACAGGAAAAGTTGATGGTTTGAAGATGAGCATCTTGCAGACCATATTTGTGAGATAGTTCATCATATAGAAATTAGCCTCCCACTTGGGCATATATTATGGCATTGACCAATTTGAAGTTAATCAATCCTCACATATCTATAAACATAGAGCTAGTGAGGATAATATGGAGGAGGAGCACCCATAATTCATTAACATATAGGCAGTCTTGAGAATTGAATAATTAGTTCAATAGAATCATACCCACTCAAACTCTTCTTAGAAGATGTGGACTATGTATGCATTGATGTCTTCCTTGCTAACCCACTTGGCATCTAGACTATTGGCCCAGACTTTTAGGACCTCATAAATTTGGAAGGTCTTAGTCTAATTTTACATCACTATTGTATCATTTAATAAGGTGAAATCTAGGAGGGAGGAATATGACTTATAGGCATTCTTGGAGATATCATCAATCTGGTATCAAGAGTTGGGTGATCAAACCTAGTCATGGATTCCATTCTACACTTAGATGGTGGTGAGAGGTAGGTTTCTAAATAAGTTAGTGCGAAGGAACATCTATGGTTTGGCCATGGCCCTATGAAGACTGCATTTTTTATAAACCCTAAGGGCATCTTCAAATTTAGCATGTTCATCATTGTCATTTATTGAGTCCTTGGGTACCTATTTGATAATTTTGAATAGGTCATTATAATGCTTTAACTGGTTCAAGCCTTCTTAGAATAGGGTATCCCTATACTCAAGTTTGGCCTTGGGGTTTAAGGAGGATGCAGTAAGATGGAGGATAATATAGTGGGGCTAAGTGAAGAAGATGAACACATGGGTGTGTGATGGGAATTAGAAATCAAGGGGTTGATTCACTATTGATGGTATATAGTGATAACTGTTAGTGATCATTCCTTAGTATATTTATTAAAGCTTACATTCATTCCCCTATATTAATGTAGTTTGGTGGCTCACTTACTATAGATTTAAATTTGATTTGGTGGATGTATCTTCTCTCTTTATTTCCTAAACTAGAGTTAAATTTAGAGATCATGATCCTATGCTACCAACCATATTCGGTAAGGTTGATGTGACTTTTTGAAATTGTCCAATCAGGGCCATCTTTCTCTTTTTTAATGCTCAACATGTGGTAGGTGTATGGTCACATCTCCCCAAGGCCTCCCAGGAAATTTTTTCCTTATTCCACATGTCATCTACTTATTTGTCCTCTTTTTAACATTTAATGCCTAAACATATCTTTTTACTTCATTACCATACCTTTAGGAGGGGTGATATGCCATTTAGGGACATGTGACATCCTCTAACTAGTTCTTAGGCTTTATCTATACTCCATTATGACTATATTAGGGCCATAGGTGGCCATCTGCTCATATGCCTAGTTAAATTGGGCACTCTAACAACTTGTTACATGGCATGATTTGAGTGGGTCTAGTTCCCCTAGGCTCTAACATTTCTAACAAGACTAGGAGACTGGATTCTTTGACACTTTATGATGTGGCACACTCTAAATGGGTTAGGATCCCCTAGGATTTGACATCTCTGATAGGAATAGGATATTAGTTGATTTGACATGGTATTATGTGTCATCTCCTGAGTGGGGTGGGTTCCCTTAGAATTTGACATCTATGATAAGACTAGGAGACTAGCCACTCTGACACTTTGTGATGTGGCATGCTCTAAGTGGGCTAAGTTCCCTAATACTTTAACATCTCTAATAGGATTAATATATTATATGAATTGACATTGTGTAATATGGATTCCTTTGAGTGGGTCAACTTCTCCTAGGCTCTAACATATCTGATAGGATTGGGAGACTATCCACTCTAACACGGTGTTATGTGGCATCCTTTAAGTGAGCTAGGCTTCCCTAAGCTCTAGCATATCTAATAGGGCCAAGATATTAGATGCTTTGACACCTTATGAAGTGGCATCCTCTCAGTGGGCTAGGATCCCTAAGGCTCTGACATATCTATCAAGATGAAAAGACTAGTTTCTTTGACACTTTATGATGTGGCATCCTTAAAGAGGATCAGGTTCCCTTGGGCTCTAACATATTTGATAGGACTAGGAGACTAGATGATCTAAAACCTATGATAACTTTCACATGGCTCTCCTCCATTGCTTCATTTGTTCCTAAAAACTCCACAAAAAAGACTAAGTAAAAATGAAAAGATGTACAATCCATTAATAACTTACCCAACTGTCATTAAGTCTTTGATTTTCCATGTAGGATGTCAGGTTTGTTACTTCAAGAAAGAACTGAGACTCTGATAGCTTCTTTTTAAAGATGACTAGATATTTTAGTACTCTAAATCCTTAAAATAATAAACCTTTGTCATAAAATAAAAAATGTTTGCCAATGTTCAGGGAAATTGGGGAAACATAATATTTCAAGGACCTAGTTCATGCAAAGCTAGATAGAGTAAAAGAATGGACTTGGGAGCTCTGGTTTTTGATAATTTTTAAAGGAGGGTTCCCCCATTTCTATGAAAAGGGGGGATGTTGGTCAAAAAAAATGGTGACTTTTTTGGGGAAAGTGATGATAAGAACTTAGAACCTAATTAGTTAATTTCCCTCCCCTACACAGAACATAGATTGTAAGAGAGATATGCATACATAGAAAAAAAGGCACTAAAGTCTCATAATAATAAGTGGTATACTAAAATTTCATCCTATAGATGGCCACCAGTGTGTGTAATAAGTGATTTTCAATTTTCCATTTAATTTTGGACTCTACTTAAGTAACAGAGATTAGAATGGGTATCAAATTCTGTTAAGGGCTTGATGGCTTAGTGGGGGATGGTGTGGTCATTACTCTACTACCATACAAGTATCCATAACCCTAATAGAGATACCTATGATCTTATTTAAGTCCTTGATCCATTTTTAGATAGGATAGAAATCCTACAATGGAGGTTGTATATATGGCCCTTTTGAAGAAGACCCAAAATTTAGATTCTACATGTTTTTCTTATCCTTTTCTAATAGTCCTTGTGAGACTATTATTTATTTTAGTCTCATCCATTGAGGTTTTAGGAACAATCCAAGGGTCAAAGGATGATGAGGAGGCCTTGAATACCCATCTAGTCTTTGATTTACTTGAATAATATTGAATTTTTCTAAGATGTTACATTAAGTACATCTTGGTGGTTTATTAGGATGTGGTTTATTCTAAAATCCACTTGTTTCTATTAAATCATTGGCCTTCCAAATCTAAAATGTAAAAAAGGTTAAATTACCATCCCTGACTTACTTGGATCAAATATTAAACCTAGCTTTCTTACTTCTCAAAAAACATTTTTTGGCTTTGGCCACCACATGGACCAGCTACTATCAAGGACATGTACCATCAATTTTTCTTAGGATTTGGCCACCACATAGAGTAGCTACCAGCAAGGACGTGTACCATAGGAACACCATGAAACAAGGTGCAAACTGAAGGAACAAAACACCAAACATAATCAAACACATGAAAAAAGAAAACACAACAAAATTAAACCTATATAATATATAAATTACCAACCCTTGCTTAGATTATTCAAAAATTATGCTGGATAGGATAGTCAAGAAATAGTGTTTCAAGAACTATCCGTATGTTGGCAATGGTAGGTCATTTCCCTTGATATCCTAAATTTGAAAGGCATTATATCCTAAAATTTTAGCTATTTGGTATGGGCCAATCTAGTGGGGGTCAAATTTTGAATGTTGTCATTTCTTATCATGAGCCTTATCCCATGTTAGGACTAGGTCAGAGATTTTGAAGGTCTTGATCTTAGTTCTTTTATCAAATTACCTTTTGACTGTATCTTGATGTTTTTTTAAGTTTAACAGAGCTTCATCTCAGGCCTCCTTTAATTGAATTATGTCCAGGAATCTGTAATTACCCTTATCATCTAGTTCCATGAATTTTTGAATGAATTTATAAGTTGGTATCCCAAGTGTGATTGGAATGATCGATTTTACTCCATAAACTAGAAGTAAAGGAGAGATTTTGAGAGCTTATTTATACCTAGTGTGGTTTTCCCATAGAGTGAACTTTATCAATGAGTGTCATTCTTGGGGTTTCTCTCTAACTAATTTCTTGATGGTGTTTATTAAATTCTTATTGGTTGATTCTATCAATACATTCTCTTGTGGGTTGTGATTGGATGAGAACCTTAGCATTATTCCATTTTCATAGGCCCATTTTGTGAATTTTTTAGATTAGAATGTAGGATTATTATCAAACACCAAATATATGGGGACCCCAAAATGGGTGGTTATGGTGTTTTCCAAGAACTTGATGACTTCAAAAATAGTGCTTATTTTAGTTTTGACTTTTTTAGACCACCTCATGTAATAGTCTATGCCCATGAAGACAAACTTATGGTTAAATAATGAATTAAGGTTGATGATTCTAATTAAATCTAATCCCCATTGGGAAAATGGTGTTGACTCAATGATGGGATGTAGTTGTTAGGTTGTGGAGCTAAAAGCTTCAACTATTTGAAGACATGGAGGAGTTACTGAGTGTCACAGTCACTAGCGTCGGTTAGGCCGATCGACGTCGGTCACGAGTGAATAAAAGGGCAACTGACATTGGCAGTAGTCAGCCGACGTCGGTCATCTCTAGGTAGACAGGGACCGACATCGATCACCTGTGTGGTTCTAGAACTGTTCATTTCATGAACAGTTAGTTCATTGAACTAAGTGTTTGCATGTAAAGGCTATTTTTGGTCTTGAGTTGTGAGTCTAATTATTGTAAATTGGAAGTCTAAGTTATTGTTTAAGTGTGGGATCTATTTATAGACCCATTGGCATGTATTGTACAGTGTGCTAGATAGCTAGAGTGCTAGTGAGAGTTGAGTAAGTGTAGCTCCTTCTAGCTCCATAGATGAGCAAATAGAGGAAGGCAAGGAAGATCCTTCCAAGTGTAAGATCATTTAAATTTTAGGTTGTTGCAAGTTCATGGAGAAGATCTACATGGTAAGTAAGATCATTTGAGTTGCAGGTTGTTGCAAGCTTATGGGAGATCTACTTGAAGTACTTTGAGTACTTGTGTACTGGCAGGGTTATTACTAACTGGTTGGAGGTGAACACCAATTCTGTGTGTGAGTTGTGTTTTGGGACCATTTTTGGTAGGAGAGTGAACTCTTGATTGAGAATTAATAGGAGCCCTTGAGGTGTGGGAAGCCTCACAGAGGTGGAAGAAGAAGTGGCATATTATTTATTGTATTTTCTTTCTGGATGATTATTAATATAGTTTGTGTTGTCTCTCATATTCTGTGTCATTTGTGAATTCTAGTTACTTATTACTTTTGGTTAATTCTGCATGTTTAGTTGCTAATACAAGGTAATCATATTGTGCTCTTTCTGAGGAGCAAGATCCTAACAAGTGGGATCAGAGCTGTTTATTGTTCTTGATTCCCCATCAACTGGTATCAGAGCTTTTGGTTGGGTTACTAACAGGTGTTTCAAATCTGATTAGTGTGTGTTGATTACAAGTTACTCACAGGGGCTTCTGTTTGAGTGGGAGTATAGAAATGGTATAAGAATGTAAGCTACGAATGGAGAAGTTTAATGGTAATAACTATCAATTATGGAGGATGCAGATTGAAGATTATCTGTATCAAAAAGATTTGTACTTACCATTGGGTGGGGTTGCATGCAAGCCCACAGATATGAAGGATGAAGAATGGGAGGTTCTTGATCAAAAGGCTCTGGGATCTATAAGGTTGAGCCTTGCATCGTCTGTGATTTCCAACTTATCTTAGGCTAAGACAATGGTAGAGTTGATGGAATCTTTGGCAAATTTATATGAAAAACCCTTAGCTTCGAATAAGGTATTTCTTATGAAGCAATTATTTAATTTGCAAATTTTGGAAGGTGGATCTGTTCATAGTCATCTTAGTGATTTCCATGGTTTGGTAAACCAGTTAAATTCAGTCAATATTATTTTTGATGATGAAATTAAGGCTCTCTTAATCTTATGCTCATTACCTGAAAGTTGGGAGAGTTTGGTAATGGCAGTTAGTAATACTACGTCTGCTTCTAAAATCTTAAAAGTGGATGATGTTGTGAGTGTAATCTTGAATGAATAAATTCACAGGAAAAGCACAGGTGAATCATCAGGAAATGCTTTGAGTGTGGAAAGCAGGGGAAGGCAAAGAGAGAAGATCGAGCATGGGAGATCAAGGTCCAAGATAGGCAGGAGATCCAAGTTTAGGTATGGTAGAATAACCTGCTAGAAATGTGGAAAGTAAGGGAACTTAAAGAGAGATTATTGGTTGGGTGAAGATCAGCATGAAGGACATGAAGAATCAGATGTTGTAGATTATGTTACACAGGATGCTCTGGTATGTTCCTTAGATAAAGTAGAATCTTGGGGTTTAGATTTTGGTGCCTCTTTTCATGCATCCCCAAATAGGGATTTTTTTCATGAGTATGTCCAGGGAGACTTTGGAGAAATTTATTTAGGGGATGGTAAGCCTTGTCAAATGGTTGGCAAAGGGAAAGTGAAGCTGAAATTGCAGACAAGGAACACATGGGTGTTGAAAGAGGTCATGCATATCCCAATCCTGAAGCAAAATTTGATTTTTGTTGGAAAGTTGGGTGATGAGGGTTGCACAGTAACTCTCACAACAGACTCTTGAAAGGTTACCAAGGGTGCACTTGTTGTAGCAAGAGGTAAGAAAGTAGGTAAGCTTTATCTATCTACTTGTATTACTGATTCTCTTTCTGGTTTATCTACTTCAATTGTAGATTCAAAGATGTGGCTTAATAGGCTTGGTCACATGAATAATAAGGAAATGCATGTTCTTGAGTCAAAGGGTATGATCTTGGATTTGAAAATCATAGATCGAGATTTTTGTATGCAAAAGAAGAAAGTGACATTTCTTGAGAAATTTGATGTTTGTGACAAGAACAAGAAAGCCTTGGTTTTCAAAGAGAAGATGATGGACAGAGATCAGCGCAAGGGGCTGAAGAATTTTGAGTAGAGCAAGGTTGATATGGACAAGGGTTTGATCCAAAAGGAGCTTGCGGGTAAAGGTTATCGCTCACAAGTAAAACACAGAGACCAACATCGATTAGAAAACTAGCATCAACATCCAAACAGGGACCGATGTTGGCTATGTTTAGCCTAATGTTAGTGACTCCGAACAAATAAACACCGGCATCAGTCAAAGGGAATTGATGTCGGTGATGAGGTAGTCACATGGAACTGACATCGATCGGATGCAAACTGAGATGTGATTGGCATCGGTCACTGAGATGGATTTTAGGCAAATAGCAAGCTGTCAAGGAGTCTCAAGTGCCCATATGGAGGACTTAAAGGGTAATTAAGCCTCAAATTCATCATTTCCCTTCTTTACACTACTTGTTGCTCACTGATGGTCAAGAACCAGGAAGTTATTAAAGAAGCAGAGTAGGTAGATCCAGGAAATAGTGGGAGCTTAGCATGGATGAAGGATGTGATTCCTTAGAGAAAAACCAAACGAGAGTTTTTGGGTGGAGTTGCCAGCTGGAAGAAAGCACTGAGAGATGAATGGATGTTTAGGATAAAGAAGAGTAGGAATGGACATGTGAGATAGAAGGCTAGGGTATATGGTCTTATGTAAGCTGCAAAACAATGGAGGTTTGACCATTATGTTTCTCTTTATCAGGTTGGATAATATTAGCTACATTATCCTATTACTGTATTGTGTGCTTGTTGCAGGGTTACACATACAAGGATTTGCTAAACTAAAGGTAAAGCTAGTTCAGAGGTGTGTCATGAGGAATCTGGGAGCAGCAAGATTCTTTGGCATGAGTGTGTTCTAGGGATATGGAAGGTCATAGGTTAACTTTGTCTTCAGAGGATTGTGTGAAACTGGTTAGCATGTCGACGGTTGGACAGTTTTATAAACAGTGTCTTGATTCACATAATGAGGTTAAGTGCATGGTATGTACTAGACCTAAGTTTGCCCAAGCAGTGGGTGTTGTCAGCAAGCTTGGAGCCAACCTGAGAAAGAAGCACTGGAGGGCAGTTCAGTGGATTCTCAGGTATCTGAGAGGGACCAGCAGCAGGTGCACATGCTATGTAGGGTCAAGTTATTTTCTACATGGGTTTGTAGATGCAGATGTGGCAGGTGATTTGGATGACAGGAGGTGCACCACAGGATTTGTGGTGGTTGGTCTTCAAGAGTGATCTTGAAGAGGGGTACAATGCCAAGAACAAACTAGATGATGTACAAGTATAGGTACAATTGTAGTTGTTTATCTCCAAGTGGGAGATTGTTAGGTTGTGGAGCTAAAAGCTTCAACTATTTGCAGACATGGAGGAGTTGCTGAGTGTCACAGTCACCAGCATCAGTTAGGTCGACTGACATCAGTCACGACTAAATAGAAGGGCAACTGACATTGGCAGTAGTCGGCTAACATCGGTCATCTCTAGGCAGACAAGGACTGACATCGATCACCTGTGTAGTTCCAGAACTATTCATTGCATGAACAATTAGTTCATTGAACTGAGTGTTTACATGTAAAGGCTATTGTTGGTCTTGAGTTGTGAGTCTAATTATTATAAATTAGAAGTCTAAGTTATTGTTTAAGTGTGGGATCTATTTATAGACCCATTGGCATGTATTGTAGAGTGTGCTAGATAGCCAGAGTGCTAGTGAGAGTTGAGTAAGTGTAGCTCCTTCTAGTTCCACAGATAATCAAATAGAGGAAGGAAAGGAAGATCCTTCCAAGTGTAAGATCATTTTAATTGTAGGTTGTTGCAAGTTCATGGAGAATATCCACATGATAAGTAAGATCATTTGAGTTGTAGGTTGTTGCAAGCTTATGGGAGATCTACTTGAAGTACTATGAGTACTTGTGTACTGGCAGGGTTATTACTGACTGGTTGGAGGTGAACACCAATTTTGTGTGTGAGTTGTGTGTTGGGACCATTTTTGGTAGAAGAGTGAACTCTTGATTGAGAATTATTGGGAGCCCTTGAGGTGTGGGAAGCCTCACAGAGGTGGAAGAACAAGTGGCATCTTCTTTATTGTATTTTCTTTCTGGATGAGTATTAATACAGTTTGTGTTGTCTCTCATATTCTCTGTCATTTGTGAATTCTAGTTACTTATTGCTTCTAGTTAATTCTGCATGTTTAGTTGCTAATACAAGGTAATCATATTGTGCTCTTTCTGAGGAGCAAGATCCTAATAAGTGGGATCAGAGCTGTTTGTTGTTCTTGATTCCCCATCAGTAGTGGCAATAATTCATGGGTTTCCATTTTAATAAAGGTTTGTCATTAATGGAAAAAAGTGAACATGGAATAAAACATCTTTGAATAGTGTGGGCTAGTAATAGCCTACCTAAAGAACTCTGTGGGCCATGGCATTTAATATAAGATGACCAACTCCCAATTTTTCATGGAAACTTTCCATTATCTATTTAAATTCCACTTGTGACATGCATCAAAGGTAGATTCCTTTGTGTTTACTTTTGAAGATAACTCCCTTCTCCATCATGTATTATGTATCCTTCAACTTGAGGATCCTCTTCTATGTAAGGTTGAGTCCAAGAGGTGTGGTTCCATAGAGTAGGATGTGCATGATTGGGGCATACCATTCTAATTTTGGTACCCTCACTTGGTCTACATGGTTCATAGTTATCCTCATTCTATCTTAATTATTAGTTGGGTGAGGCTTTATCCTCTAACTAGTTTGGTTGGTTTGATTTCTAGGTTTTACTTTTGTAATTTTGTCATCCATCAGCCTCTACTTTCATCCAACTCATTTTACCCTACCATCTACTTTATTGATGGGTCTAGGATAATTACGTGTACTGTATTCCTAAGGATGTAGTGTTTGAACTTCTTTACTACCTTGATTAGGTCATAGGCATGCTTATCCAAGGTATAATATTAAAGTTTATCATCCTTAATATTGGTGCTCATAAAAGAAATGGGGTGATCTTCTCCCTCTAATATCTAGGTGAGTCAAGCATCAATGGTGTGTTTAAAACTAAAGGGGTAGATATATAAATATTGCATATAATTTAGGATAATGAGGACCAAGGACTGCATAATGGCATATTTGATATCCTAAAAAGATATTTTTGATTTGGCTTGCCTTCTAATTTCACATCTTATTTCAACATAGCATTCAAGGGTTTTACTATTTCAAAAAATTCAAAAATAAATTTACACACAAATTTAATTTCCCAAAGAAATATTTTAGTTCTTTCTTATTGTTAGGAAAAGGTAGTTTATAATTTACATATGCCCTCTCAAGATCGATAGCAATACCTTGTTTTATGACAATGTGACTGAGAAGCTTACCTTAAATGACACTAAACATGATATTCTTTGGGTTTATGGAAATTTCATACCTTCTATATCTTCTAAATACTTTCTATAAATGGTACACATGGTCTGACTTTTATTTCAAAAACATAGTTGGGTCATCCATATAAATTATTATGCATTTACCAATCATCCCTTAAAAATAAAATTCCATCATTATTTGGAAAGTTGTGCTAACATTGATTAACCTAAAGGGAATTCATTTATAATTAAATTTACCCCAATTGGTAGTGAAGTTGATCTTGGCTCTATCTTTAGAATTAACCAAGAACTAGTTGTATCTTAAAAATTCATCCAAAAAAGACATCATCTGAGATCCACTCACCATTTATATTACTTCTTCAAGGGAAGGCAATGGAAATTATCTTTGTTTGAGGCTCAGTTTAAGTTCTAGAAGTTACACACAAGAATATTTCTCCATTTTTATTTCATAAAGGACTAGGTTAGCCACCTAGGTGGAGTGGTAAATCATGAAAATTATCCCTACAAAAAGTAACTTACAGACTTCCTTGTGTATTAAGGGTTCCATGATTGGATTTATTAATCTTTGTCTTTGCCTAAATGGTTTCTAACTGGTTTTGAGGGGAATAGTGTGAGTGATCACTCTCATCTCAAAGACCTTAAGGTATCCATAGGCATAGATAATTACATATCTATACCTCAGTAGTAACCTTCGTAACTACTTCAATTCGTAGTCTATCTAGTCAGGATCTACATTGACTATCTAAGGGTTGTTTACAAGGCTGAGGTTGATGAGTCAACACTTTTGGTCCTCAAACTTTAGTTTTTTCACTTATAATGTGGGGTATAAGGTATCAAACACTCTTTTCAATGATATTATCCCCTTTAGGATATGATTCTCATTAATATTCATGATCCCATATTTATCCAACTCATTCCCAAGGTTGTCTTTCTCTTTCTCATCCATAACTTGGGTCTCAAATATTCCCTCATTATTCAGAAATTGAATGATTTATTGGTCATCCTCAAAGAAAAAATTTCATCATGTTATTGGGGATAGAGGGACATGGTACAAGTTCCATAGGGAACTATTATAACTCAGTGTTATCCAGGGGGTTAAGTTAGTTGTCATATATGCTACTGAGTCAGTGACTTGGTTTCCTCCTGAGGGATAAGGATTATATTAAATATGTTAAACATTTCAATTAATTCCCAAGCCTTATGATTATACATTTTGAGGTATGATAGCTTACATTAAAATTTAGTCTTGATCTAGTTGACCACCAACTCATAGTTGCTAAAGACTCTCAATTCATTTGCCTTGTACTTCAATGCAAATTGTAATCCTAGGATTAGTGCTTCATACTCTACAGTATTATTCATGTAAGGAAAATGTAACCTATATGATGTTAAATGTTTCCTCCCTAGGTAGTCTATGAGAAGAACACCATACCCACTACCATGTTTAGAATGAGCTCCATATATATATAGATACCATAGTCTAGGTAGGTTCAGGCTATGACTAGCTTGGTCTTTAGGTGGCTTTGTGCTCAACATGTAGATACCTATATCTGAGGAAACTAGGTTTACCTTGTCATTAATAGAATTGTACTTAGTTATCATGTGTTTTATGTAAGTTTATTTGTCTACCTAGATTTGGTTGGTTACTCCAATCCATGTTAACCACATATGGGAGAAATCTATGGCCATATACCCATTTAGGGTTTTGGACCGATCTCTACTAAGGAGCATGCCATAGGCTTCAAGAATTTTCACCACTTATATATATATGAAGTGTTGAATCCTAGACTTGGATTCCAACTATATGTGGGCATTGATTAGTTCTCATATCACTTTCACTTTAGACTTTTCGAGCTAGACCACTACCTTATCTGACATTATGGGGACCAACCTAAGCTTTTCACATATGCTTTTCAGTATTACATTGGGTGAGGCTCCTAAATTTACTAGATAATTATGTAGATTCTTTCCAAATAATTTAATTGATGAGAGGAAAGGGGGTACCTCCATATTATTCTTTTGAATGATCAAATTGGTGTGGGTTACTTTTGGTTTTGGCTGGGTTGATAGGATGAGCCTCTAAAGAAAGGATTTTAACAAGAGATCATGTTGATCAGTTATTTGAGTAAGATCATGAAGTTTAATGTTGGATTTGATCTTTTTCATTTTATCCACTATGTTATAACCTCCTTACTTTGGACTGATGGGGTCTTTATAGGATTCTTAGGTTCTTCAAGTCTCAGAGGTGGTGGTTCATTCCTAGATTTTGGTCAAGTGGGTTACACCATTATTAAGAGGAGTTGAGGTAATAATGGGTTGTTGTAGTTTCATGTTCCTAATGGTGTAGTTATTCCTTTATATTTTTGAAATGATTGAACCTCATTAATACCTTCCTCTATCTCATTTTATTCTTGGCTAGGTAAATCCATGATTTCCAACACCATACCAGTGTTAGGGATTTATTTGGTTTGGATGATTTGGGGTGATTTGGGACCACTTCATATTCTTCTATTTCCTTTTATAATATTTCAAAATTAGAACCAAACTCTATAAAGTCTAGTTCCCTATGGGCTACTATCTTATGCACTCGACACTAGTTAAGTAGGGTTATCTTGAAGATATTGATTTTAGGCAACCTATTGGGTGAAGGTTATGGAGGATTATGAGGATGGTTATAGTTCCTACTCAATATTTGATATGTGAAGTTTTTACTATAAATATCTACATTATAGTTTCTCACCTACCTTTTTATCTAAAGGAAATCATTATTGAGTTTTTGTATCATTTATTGAATGGCATCCAACTCATTCTTTGTGGACTCATGGGGTATAGATTAGGTATTGTTTACTGCTACCAAAATTACCTAGTGTGGTACCTAAGGAGTTATTTCATGACCCCCAAGGTTAATAAAACCTAGTTTTTGGTTTGAAATGGGATGACCTAGTGGGAATTGATGCATTATCAGGAGTGGTTGAAGCATTGGGGAATTCTAATTGATGTTGATAAATAAGTTCAACATGGGCATATGTGGTAACACATTAGGAGTGTGGGCCATCATATAACCTTGGGGGTTCAGTTGCCTATCTACCTTGATGGCTCTTCCATAATCCAAGGATAGGTCCATTACTAGCAAGTCTCTCCTCAAAAACATGGTCATTCAAGGGTCTAACACATTCTTATACATTTCAAATGCTAGATGGGTGTTAAGTTCATAAATCATGGTAACTTAGATGTACATATTTTGAAACCTATCACTTAAAATTTTTATAGCCTCATTGGGCTCCCTTTTAATACAAGAAAATTGTTGGTATAGAACATTAGAGTCTAACACTTTCCTGAATTGAGTGAGGATAGTAATACTAAAATGGTTCTAAATAGGGATAGAGTCTTAAGGAAGGTTGAGGAACCAATAATATGCTAATTCCATCAATATGAAGTGGAAAAGCCTTCATGTTGTGTCCTTATGTTCTACATTTAAGATCCTCAGGGTAGTTTTATAAGAAGTTATATATTCTTTAGGGTTTCTAAGTAAATCATGGATAACCCCCAGGATGTTAATGGTAGAGCCAGCTAATCAAACCATTTTGGGCTATAAATTTGGAAGAGGTTGTGGGGACAAACTAATTGGAATCATGATAAGTCTAGGTTGGTTGAATCTAGGTTTCTTGTGGAAAATTAGGGGGAGAATCACTAATCATCCATGATGGGACTTAGCCCTAGTGATAGGATAACTAGTCTCTAAGATGTTTCACAATCAAAAAATAGTTAGCACATTATTATTAACAATCACAATTTTAAATAAACTAACACTCAATACACAAACACTTGTTACCTTTTATCCAATTAATAAAGTATTCTTAAAATAGGCCATCTTTATAGTGCTAGCTATTATTAGGTCCAAAATCTAGTTCATGACATAACCATTAGATTAGGTATTCCCAAGAGGAAGATGGGAACAATAATGGACTTTCTCCTCCATTTTAGGACTAATTTGTGATCAACCCAGGGCATGACTGTAGGTGTTTGACTTCACTATGGATTTTGTGTGAGGTAGTCTCCAAAATATCTAGTGCCACCACTAAAAATTCAATATGAGATTATTGAAGAAGAGTCTAATTATCTAGATTTGTTATTGATGATCATGTATTGTGCTCCTCTATTTTCTAAACAGAAGGGGAAAGGGTAGTTCAATATTCAAAAAACAAACACAAAAAAAAGAGGGGAGGGTAAGTTAGAAAAGAAAGCCTCTAGATTTAGAAATAAATCAATGTATCAAACTTTAAACCAAGTGCCATTGTCATAATTATACTGAATTGGATTGAGTTTCACCAAAATTTATACCTCTATGAACACATAATGGGAAGAGTATAAGGAAATAGGGGAACATGCCTCAACTGTGAACCCTCAATAAATATAAGTACTTATAAGTTTATAGTAAATTACACATAAACCTCTAATGGTAACTTGTATACTAAAACACAAATTAATAGTACTTTTAAAAATAGAAAAAAAAGAGTTGATAGTGGGATCATAATAGACAAGCACATTATAAACATAGCATACAATTAATGGCAAAGTTTTAGTTTGATTAATCTAACATTGACAATCATTTAAAATGGAGATGAATGATAATTTGAAATATAGAACAAGTATTTTTCATAAAAATTAAATTACATTCATTAAAAACACAAGTGTTATTACAATAACATTGATCATGTCCAACTTTATAATCTAAAGAGATGAAGGACAAAACAGGTGAAATCATGATTTTAATCTGACATAACTTTTGAGAAAAATTTAGTCAACCCTCAAATTACAATATAGATTTGTCTTTTATAGATAAGTATGGGATTAACCTCCTAATAGGGTGATATTCCCACCTTAATCCATGATGGCTATTTATGATAGTTATAACTATAATTCAAAATTCAAAAAAAAATCCTCCCTAATCCCTCAAAAGGATCTATAGTAGACCACTTAATTGATACATGGTGACATATTTGAAGATCAGGCTCCCAACTATTTTTAACTTGCATCCTTGGCTTTTAGCATATATGTCACAAGGTCAAACTCTTGATCCAAATTAGTAAGGTTCATCGAGGGTTCCCTAAATATCACCTCAGCTTGCATCACTAGTTTATGGTACACCTATAAGCGAGCCTCCATGGACACTTGGACCTTGGACACTTGTTTGATGCTTACCATGGAATACATTAAAATATCAATAATTGCTTTGGACCCCTCCTTATTTACCTTGGTGAATTTCTTCTTTGTTACCTAGTCAAAGTGACCCAAGTGGACTCCAAATTCTCCCTTATCTAGTAAGGTGCCATTTAGGTGGAACACCATAAATAAATTGACCTATTTTAAGTAGATGAATATCTTTTTCCTTCCCTCTTCCAAGGGTCCTATTATGTTTCAAGCCATAGTCATCCAGTCCTCCATAATTATATTCATGTTCTCGACGTACATCTGATACAACCCCAATTTTAGGGTGGGCATTAATTTTATTTTTGGGAACATAACTTTGTTGATTATCACTATAAAATTCATAAATTCCCATCAATATCCATGATTATCTTCATGTAATCTTGATTTCATTGGATAAGCACATTGATCACCACCATAGTCTCCACCACCTTTCCCAAAACTAAGAAGAGTAGTAAGAGGGTATCCTTGACCTTCCTAATTAGCCTAGTAGGGAAGAAGCTCTTCACCTAGGCTTCTAATGTCTAAACCTAACTTTTCATATCCTCAAATATTTTCTTAGACATACCATGGGTTGGCCAAAGAATAGAGAGTGTATCCTCAATACTTTTTTCTCCCCATTGTAAGTCCTCACCTTGGTTAGATTGGTGGAAGATATGGTGGTAAAGGGTGAAATATGAGGTAGAGAGGAGATGGAAGAAGTAGAAGGGGTGAATGAGGAAAGTAATGGAGAAGGAGTGGGCATGGGATCAAAGGGAGGAAGTATGAAATGGGAAGCCCATGGGAACATTTATGCCCTCCACTACTCTTGGGGCATGCCCACCTTAAGATCAATGAGTCTTGAGAGATGGGTGTTCAATAGAATGGAAGATATTAGATGGTTGAAGTCAAATCCATAGACACCTAGGGTAATGGAAAGAAGAGTCCATGGAGAAATGAAAGGAGCCATTTTGACTAGTGTTGGAGTAACCATATAGGCTGGTAGAGGAGGCCAGATTAGAATGGAAGGTTTCTAAATTGAATCTTGAGGATGAGTTGCCTTCTACTTCTTCTTGGGTATATTACATGGGTTAGATTTGGATGTTGTGGTAGAAGGACTAATAGAGATAATAAGAGCCATGGGGGCCAACTGTGGAGGTTTCTCAACTATTAATGGAGGTGTTGGGATGACTGAAGGGAGTGTTGGGATGATTTCATCCACTTGAGATGCACTCCCAATGGTTGTATCCATACTCATCAATGAATATGTGTCTATAGGTACTTGGGTTGAACGCATGCCTAAAAAAGGCACTAGAGATATTATGGGTTGGGAAATGGATGGGGCAGAGGGAAATTAATAAGTGAGGGTGTTCAAGAGGATTGAGGCCAAGTGTACATGTGTGAATAGTGAAGGGGGCACAATAAGGAATAAGGGAGGCACCACTTGGATAAATTTTGGAAGGGGAGTGGAATTGAATGGTGACATAAAAGGGATTTGAAAGGTGACAGGAGTAAGGGTTGGAACTTATAAAGTGGTAGGATAAAATTTTGTAACCTTCACTAATGTTTTCAGAGATCCTCACTCAAGGCTTACCTCTAGAATATTGGTGACATCAAACCTCAGAGTTTATGTGACCTATGGTCAAGGTGTTGTTGGTTGAGTCTCTTACACTTAGATTTCCTAAGACCAAGTGATATAGGTCTAGCTTGGTTAGGGATGGGCTTCAGAGCTAATGGAGGAGGTGGAGGTGGGGCCAAAGCATGATGAATAGGAATGTCTAGAGAAGGAGGAGGAACTAGAGCATGAAGAGCAAGCGCTGCTAGATGAGGAGGAGATGAATCTAGGGAATGAGGAGCTAGAAATCATAGAGGAGAAGGCAATATAACACCTTATAAAATCCTCCTAGAAATCATGGGAGGAGTTGAGGTGACATCTTCTACAGAGTAAGTGTTTAAGGGGGTGCAGATGGGCCCACTTGGACCTTATTTCCTTCTTATTCTAGGCCATGTTCCAAGCCAGTACCTCCTAGTCATTCGTAGAATTCAAGTAGAGATCATCATCTTGTTTTAAATGGTGGTCATAATTTATATAAAGGTGAGTTGAATACCTTATCAGATGAACCATGATCATGCCCTTAATGTCCCAATTCCATAGCTTGGCTCTCCCTAGGTGAAGGAGTCATGCCTGATTGCTATTTTTCGAAATGGTAGGAAGGCCTTGTAAACATGGTACTAAATGGAGATTGGGAGAAATGGTCATGATTTTTCCTAATGTCCTATGTAAAATTTAAACACACCCTTCACTAACTAGTATGCATTCTCTTACTCGACTAGGCAATCTAGGATGAAGTATAGAAAGCAGAGGAGCTACTTGAGAATATATGTGACTTGAATTATGGTGTCCTACTATTAGTACTAATAGTCACTAATGGTGATGATAGATTCCCTAATTTATTTTGATAAATTGGGCATTAGATTCTAATTGATCACATTATACACCATTGACTAGAAGTGCTCATAGATGTCCTAGATATGGTTTCAGTATTGGTGGCCATATAGCTTATAAAATACTGCATGTAATGTTGAGTCCCTTGGAATCCATGAAGGAAGAGTTGATGGATTGAAGGTGAGAATCTTGCAGACTACATCTATGAGCTAGCTCATCATATAGAAATTACCTCCCACTTGGGCATCTGATATGGCATTGACCAACTTAAAGTTGATCAACCCTCCCATGTCTAAAACCTTGGATCTATTGAGGATAATATGGAGGATGGGCACCCATAAAGTGTTTACTTGTAGGTAGTCATAGGCCCTAAATAATTTTTTGATCAGAATCATACCCACCTAAACCTCTTTTGAAAAGGTGAAGATTGTGTATGCCTTGATGTCCTCCTTGCTAACCCACTTGGCATCTAAATTATCAGCCTAGTCTTGTAGGACCTCATAAATTTAGAAGGTGTTAGTCCAATTTTACACTATTTTTGCATCATACAATAAGGTGAAATCTAGGAGGGACTAATATGGCTTATAAGCATTCTTAGAGATATCAATAATTTGGTATTAAGAGTTGGGAGAACAAATACAATCATGAACTTCATTCTACACTTAGTAATGAGAATTAGGTTGATGAATAAGTTATCATATGGGAACATATCTAGTTTATCTAAGCCCTATGAAGACTATATTTCTTATAATCCCTAAGGGCATCTTCAAACTTGGCATGTTCATCATTTAAGAGCCTAAGTCTTTGGGTACCTGTTCAATAATTTTGAACATGACATTATAATGCTTGAACTAGGTCAAGCCTTCTAAAAATAGGGTATCCATTTAATTAGGTTTGGCCTTGTGGTTTAAGGAGGATGTAGCCATTATATCAAGATAGAGGCCAATAGAATAGGGCTGAGTGTAGGGGATGAACATAGGGGTGTGTGACATGAATTTAAAATTAATGGATTGATTCTTTCTTGAGGGTATATAGTGATAACCATTAGTGGGCCTTCCTTAGGATATTCATAAAATCCTACATTCATTCCCCTTTATTAATGGCATTTGGTGGCTCACTTACATTGGATTTAAATTTGAGTTGGTGGTTGGATCTCCTCTCTTTATTTTTAAATCTAAAGTTAAATTTAGAGATCATGATCCTATGCTACCAACTAGATTTATAAATGGTGATGTAACATTTTAAAACTATCCAATCAAGCCCAACTTTATATTTCATTAACACCTAGTGCATGGTAGGAATGCAATCACATCTCCTTAAGGCCTCCTAAGTAACTCTTATCTTATGCAATGTTTCATCTAATTAGTGGATCTATTGTTAATGTTTTATACCTAATCATATCTTTTTACTTCATTATCATACCTTTATGAGCGTT
Source organism: Torreya grandis (assembly GCA_037957365.1). Classification (NCBI taxonomy): domain Eukaryota; kingdom Viridiplantae; phylum Streptophyta; class Pinopsida; order Cupressales; family Taxaceae; genus Torreya; species Torreya grandis. Next base: position 18,806 of record JARHVA010003418.1, on the reverse strand, counting down.
GAGGTGTCATTCAGGGACACATGGCATCTTTTGACTAGTCCTTAGGCTCTGTAAGTTCTCCATTCTGACTATCCTAGGGCCTTAAGTGGCCATCTACTCATATGCCTAGTTAGATTGGCCAATTTGAGATTTTGATATGTGGCATAATTTGAGTGGGTTAAGATCCCCCAATTTTTGACATCTCTGATAGGACTGAGAGACTAGCCACTCTAACACTTTATGATGTGGCATGTTTTGAGTGGGCCTAAGCCCCTCAAGCTCTGACATTTTTAATAAGATAAAGAGAGTGGCTAAGATAACATGGTATGGCATGGCATCCTTTGAGTGGTTTAGGCTCCCATGGTCTCTAACACCACAAGGATACTAGTTGATTTGACACGGCATTACATGGCATCCTCTGAGTGGGTCAGGCTCCCCTAGGCTCTAACATCTCTGATAGGATTGGGAGACTAGTTGTTCTAACACCTTGTGATGTGGCATGATCTAAGTGGGTTGGGTTCCCCTATGCTCTAAAATCTCTAATAGGACTAAGATATTGGTTGAGCTAACATGGTTTGACATGGCATCCTCTATATGGGTCATCCTCCCCTATGCTCTGACATATTTTACAAGATTGAGAGACTGACCACTCTAAATGGCACTACATGGCATCTTATGAGTGTGTTAGGATCTTCCAAACTATTAAATCTCTAATAGGACAAAGATATATATTTCTCTGACATTTTTTGGCATGGCATCCTCTGAATGGTTAGTCTCCCTCAAGATCTGACATCTATGACAAGACTAGGATAATGGTCACTCTGGCATCTTGCAACGTGGAATCCTTTGAGTGGGTATAGTTCCCCTGGGATCTAGCATCTATGACAAGACTAAGATAATTATTTATCTAACACCTTATAATTTGGCATCCTCTAAGTGTGTCAGGCTCCCCTTGGCTCTAACATCTTTGACAAGATCAGGAGACTAGTCGATCTAATGCCTCTGACGACCTCCACATGGATCTCCACCATTAGTTCATTTATTCTTATGAAACCCACAAAAATACTAAGTAAAAATGAAAAGATGTGAAATCCATTAATAACTTACCCAACCACCATTAAGTCTTTGATTTGCTACATATGGCCTTGGTTCTATTGCTCTGAGAAAGAACTAAGACTCTAGTAGCTTTTTTTGAAATTTGACTTGTAAGGTTAGTTCTCTAAATCCTTAAAATAATAAGCCTAACCTAGTCATAAAATAAATAAATTTTGACATTATTCATGGAAATTGGGGTGACACAATATTTTAAGGACCTGGTTCAAGTGAAACTGGCTAGAATGAAAGAATAAACCTAGGAGCTCTAATTTTTTATAATTTTTAAAGGAGGGGTCCCCCATATCTACTAAATTGGGTGTGTTAGCCACAATTTATAATAAATTACACATAAACCTCCAATGGTAATTTGTATACTAACATACAAATTAACAGTGTTTATATTTAGTGAGGGTTCTATTGTCACCAAATCTCACACCCTAGAAGAGGGTGTTCAAGCCTCTTCCAAATTTGGGCAACATGGGAACATTTATAGGTATGTTGGTGTACCTATAATGTAAATGAGCCTCTAGATTTAAGGGCTATCTCCTTGAATGTATCTTAAAAATTTTATTACCTATACTAATTGATTACTTATGGGAAAAAGGTTAGAGATTGTAAGAATTGAACCTACTCTAAAGGAAGGTGATGCACCAAGATTTTTCCACAAGAATATCATACTCCATCACAAAGAGACAAGGCATACAACACTAGTATTAATATTCCTAGAATGCACAAGCATTAATTTTTCAATATGAAGGTGACATACATGAAGACTATCCAAGGTAAGTGAAACCATAGATTAGTTACAAATACTAAGGATCATTTTACACTTAAGGACATATCCATACACTTAACAACACTTCATATGACCTACTAGGTTGGAATCACTTGCATCAAACATGGAAGGACTGAGAGAAAGCAAGAATAGATGAATATATCTTGACCATTCACTATATATCTCTTCACATACTTTGACAAGATGATATATGAACTCAAACCAGATTGCATTTATTATTCTAAGGTAGAGTATAATGTCAAAACTAGTAGGGATTTTCCATACATGGTGTGGTCTTCTTTTTACAAGGGCCAAATGTTAGGTTGTGGAGCTAAAAGCTTCACCAAGATGTAAACAGGAGGTTGTTGAGAGGTTGCTAAGTTGTAGAGAAACCAACATCAGTCTGATCAACTGACATCAGTCATATACAGTGAGAAGAGCAACTGACATCGATCAGGATCGGCCGACGTCGATCTCCTGTGCAGTTTTAGAACTGTTAGTTCACAAATAATTTGTTAACAAACCAGTTGTTTGCAAGTTAAAGGCTAATTTTAGTCTTAGAGCTGTGGATCTAATTATTTTAATTAGATGTCTAATTATTGTTTTCATGAGATCTATATAATAGACTCATGGGCTGTATTATAAAGTGTGAGGGATCAAAGCAGGGATTCCCCAAGTGCTAGATAGAGAGAGCAAGTTTGGCTCCTCATAATGCCATAGTGCCAAGTGTGTATGATCAGGTAGATCTATAGGAGAGAAAGGTCTGGTAGAAGATTCATAGGGGTGCTGGTTTGGAGGACAAGTGTTCTTCATGATATGTAAGATCAAGTTGGTCTGCAGGTGTGCAAGATCAGGAAGGAGATCTACATCTGTAAGTAAGGTTAGTTGATCTACAGGGGTGTGTGTGTGTGAGGTCTAGGTTTGCAGGTGTGCAAAACTAGGTTGATTTGTAGGTGTACAAGATCAAGGAGGTTAACAACACAATAGGTAGCAAGATCAGGTGAGACCTACTTGGAGTATGTTGTGTACTTGGAGTATGTGTGTATACTCAGACTTGGAGTACGTGGAGTACTTGGTGGACCGGCAGTATTGTTACTGACTGGTGGACTGGTAGTATTGTTACTAACTGGTGGAGGTGAACAATAACTCTATGTTTGAGTTTATTTTTGGGACCGTAATTGAGAGAGTGAGCTCTTGAAGAGATTTATTGTTTATGCCCTAGAGGTGTGGGAGCCCTAGAGGACTGTAAGGAAGAAGACTGTGGCATCTTCTTTGTTGTATTTCCTTCTGAAAGAGTATTAATACAATTGGGTATTGTCTCTCAAATTCTGTGTTGTTTCTAGTTTCTAGTTACTTATTACTTCTAGTTAAATTCCATGTTTAGTTGCTTGTACATTGTAATCAGTTGTGCTTCCTGGGTCCTGACAAAGTGGTATCAGAGCTAAGGTTGCAGGGAGCAAGTTTGTGTTTAATTACAGGTCACTCTTAGGGGTTTCTAATTGAGTGGGAGTATAGCAATGGTAGAAGAAAGTAAGCTAAGAATGGAGGAATTCAAAGGCACGAATGGTCAATTACAGTGTTATGGAAAGAAAGAGCAGGAAAAGAAAAGTTGTTGGTTGATAGCGGATCACCATAAAGGGAATGAAGAAGCATGTGTTGCACATATTGTTACATGGATTGATCTTGTATGTTCCTTGGATAAAGTAGAATCTTAGTTTATAGATTATGTTGCCTCTTTCCATGCAGCCCCAAATAGATTATTTTTCCATGTTAAGGTCCATGGAGACTTTGGAAAGATTTATTTAGGGGTTGGTGAGCCTTGTCAAAGTATTGGCAAAGGGGAAGTGTGGCTGAAATTGCAGATGGCCAACACATGGGTGTTGAAGGATGTCATGCAGGTCCCAGTTCTGAAGATGAGGCTAATTTCTTCAAGAAAGTTGGGTGATGAGAGATGCACAGGAACTCTCACAGTGGATGCACTTGAATTAGCATGTGGTAAGAAAGTAGGTACTCTTTATCTACCTACTTGTATTACTAATTCCACTTCTGTTGCAAAGATGTGGCTTTGTAGACTTGGTCACATAAGTGAGAAGGGAATGGATGTTCTTAAGTCAAATGGTAAGAGTTTAGCTTTGGAGAGCATAGACTGAGATTTTTGTGAGCAGTGGGATGCTACAAGAAAGGATTGGATTTATTGCAGGAAAATGAAGTCTAATGTATTTGACAAACTTAAGAACTGGAAAGCCTTAGTGTTCATGGAGGAGATGGTGGATAGAGATCAGTCACAAGGGCTAGATACTTCTGAGTAGGGTAGTTTGGATAGGGTTTTGATTCAAAATAAGATTACGGGTAAAAATTCATCACTCACAGGAAAACATAGATACCGACGTCGGCCAGGGCTAACCGACATCAAATAGGTAGGCACCGACATCAATCATGTGCAAACAGGCATAGTCGGTGGTGTCAGGCAGGTGATGATTGAAGTTGTTCATGGAACTAGCGTCGGCAATCAGGTCAGTCGCATGGAACCAATGTCAGTCAGATGCAGACTAGGTGGTGACTAACATCGATCACTGGAACAGATTTTGCGCAGATAGCAAGCTGTCAAGGAGTCTCAAACACCCATGTGGAGGACTGAAAGTGTAATTAAGCCTCAAATTCATTATTCCCCTTCTTTATACTTGTTGCTCATTGCAAAGTAGGTAGGATCTAGGAAATAGTGGGAGCATGGCATGAATTCTTTAGAGAAGAACCAAATGGGAGATTTGGTAGAGTTGTCAGCCATTATGAAAGCACTGAGAGACGAATGGATTCCTTGGTTAAAGAAGAGAGGGAATGGACATGTGAGATGAAAGGCTAGGTCATATGGTCCTGAGAAAGCTGTAGGACAGTGGTACAGGTTTGACGGGTGTATGACAAAGCATGGCTTTAGTCAATGTCATTGTAACCATTGTGTTTGTCTTACCAGGTTGGATGATGGTCGCAACATTATCCTATTACTGTATGTGGATGGTATGCTTGTTTTAGGTTTAGACATATAGGGTTTTTCTGAGCTAAAGGTAAGGTTAGTTCAGTGGTGTGCCATGAAGGATTTGGGAGCAGTGAAATTCTTTGGCATGAGTAATCCTAAAGACAGGGAAGATCATAGGTTGATGTTGTCTCAGGATGATTGTGTGAAGGTAGTGTAGAATGCAGTATGGAAAGCACACTTATGGATGGACAGTTCACAAAATAGGGTCCCCAATCACATGATGAGTTTGAGTACTTGTGTACTCCTTGATATTGCCCCAGCAATGGGAGTTGTCAGCAGGTTTGTGGCCAATCTGGGAAGGAAGCACTAAAAAGCGGTTTAGTGGATTCTCAGGTATCTGAGAGGGACCAGAAGTAGGTCAACATGCTATGTAGGGTCAGGACCTTCTCTACATGGGTTTGTAGATGCAGATATGGCAAGTTACTTGGATGAAGGTGTTGCACCATAGGATGTGTGGTGGTTGGTCTTTAGGATTGATCTTGAAGAGGGATATAAGCCAGGAAATAGATTAGATGATGTACAAGTATAGGTATAGGTGTAGATGTTTATCTCCAAGTGGGAGATTGTTAGGTTGTGGAGCTAAAAGCTTCACCAGGATGTAAACAGGAGGTTGTTGAGAGGTTGTTGAGTTGCAAAAAAACTGACATCGGTCTGATCAATCGACGTCGATCATATACAGTGAGAAGAGCAACTGACATCGGTCAGGATTGGCTGACGTCAGTCATCTCCAGCCAGACAGGGACTGATGTCAGTCTCCTGTGTGGTTCTAAAACTGTTAGTTCATGAACATTTTATTAACAAATCAATTATTTGCATGTTAAATGCTAATTTTAGTCTTGGATCTGTGGATCTAATTATTATAATTAAATGTCTAATTATTGTTTGCATGAGATCTATATAATAGACTCATGGGCTGTATTGTAAAGTGTGAGGGATCAAAGCAGGGATTCCTTGGGTGCTAGATAGAGAGAGCAAGTTTGGCTCCTCATAGTGCCATAGTGCCAAGTGTGTATGATCAGGTAAATCTGTGGGTGAGCAAGGTCTAGTAGAAGATTCATAGGGGTGCTAGTTTGGAGGACAAGTGTTCTTCATGGTATGTAAGATCAGGTTGGTCTGCAGGTGTGCAAGATCAGGAAGGAGATCTACATGTGTAAGTAAGGTCGTTTGATCTGTAGGTGTGTGTGTGTGTGAGGTCTAGGTTTACAGGTGTGCAAAACTAGGTTGATTTGCAGGTGTGCAAGATCAGGGAGGTCAACAATACAATAGGTAACAAGATCAGGTGAGATCTACTTGGAGTATGTTTTGTACTTGGAGTATGTGTGTATACTTAGACTTGGAGTACGTGGAGTACTTGGTGGACCGACAGTATTGTTATTGACTGGTGGACTGGCAGTATTGTTACTAGCTGGTGGAGGTGAAAAACAACTCTGTGTTTGAGTTGATTGTTGGGACCGTAATTGAGAGAGTGAGCTCTTGAAGAGATTTACTATTTATGCCCTAGAGGTGTGGGAGCCCTAGAGGAGTGTAAGGAAGAAGACTCTGGCATCTTCTTTGTTGTATTTCCTTCTTGAAGAGTATTAATACAATTGGGTATTGTCTCTCAAATTATGTGTTGTTTTTGGTTTCTAGTTACTTATTACTTTTGGTTAAATTCCACGTTTAGTTGCTTTTACATGGTAATCAGTTGTGCTTCCCGGGTCCTGACACCAAAATGATAGCTACTTATATAACTTTAGAGAGAGGAGAAAATAAAAAAGTTTAAGAGTCATCAGAACACGTCCAAGCTTGAGAACTAGTTATGTTATAGGTGCAACTGAGTGTGAAACAGACCATGAATGCCTCTTAAGACAATTGTCCATATAAATTATGACAAACTCTCAAAAATGGTGCAAATATTCTTTAGCTAGCTTTTATGAAACTATTTTCATCATGGATCATTTCTTAAGAACTTGAAACTAGGGTAAAGGAGTCGACGCATAATTTATGATAGTCATAGATGTTTTCCAAACTACTAACTATCTTCTAGACACATGTATTCATCATCTATAGTCATTCATTACCTTCTTAGACCCTTTTTTTTTTACATTTGGTAGTCATTGGTCATCTTGGACCTTTCCCAGGCTTTCATGGTGGCATATAGGTTTGAAGAGCTTGATATTATATATAATGTTTAATCCTTCATAGTTTTCTAGGTGGTACTCTCTTCCCACCTTGCTCATTTCATTCTAAACTATATCTATAATACTTTCTTGATTTGGTTGAAAATGGATCTTTGGTTTGACATTTATCTTATGTTTGATCTGAAGGAAGTCCCTTAGTTTATCAACCTTTAATTTCATTATTCATTGATATATGACTCAACCTGTTGACATCTTGACCCATCTTGTATTGTTGATCCTACTCAGTAAGAATTACTATGAGTCATTGATCTTGCTCTTGACTTGTCAACTCTATCCAAGATTATGCCACATGGCACCCATACATTTTATTTAGGATCCATTATCTATCTATCATCTCATTTTCTTACACCACATATCAATCTCTTGATCTCCTTGAATGTTAACTCATCTCATGTCATTGGATCAAGATGTATAATGTAACATAGACCATTAGATCAGCTAGGACCCATTATTTGAAAAAAAATGACAAATTCATGAGTTTAAAATTAATGTTCTCACTTTCATCAAATGAAATTCATGTGACCATCATTGACATTCTCATGATCATCAAAATTAAGCTCAAAAGGATTTGTTTTGCTTGATCTTAAAATTGACATTAGCGTGAACATCTTACGTTGCAAGTCCATCTTTAGAAGATTATAACTTGAGCCAAAAAGCTCATGTGGGTATGAAAATTTTTGAGCATGTTCCTGGTATGTATAACTACAATTACACTTGATCCACTATTCGTGTGAGGCTTTCTGAGCAAAGATAAAAATTTCACAAGTGGATTAGTCTATTTGATCTTGTGTGACGTGTATGATGGTCTGGCCCCTTAGACTCAACAAGCTAAACGTGGGAGGCTTGTATCTTGAGATAAAAGACTCATCAAGATATGGAATTTATAGATCATGATATTATTATGTATAACATTGATCACATGTGTCTGATGGTCATATGAGGCTTTTCAGGCATATTTAAAAATTACATAAACAACCTACTCCATTCTAGTTTCCACGTGATGTCCTCATGATGGTCTGGCTTCACAAAGTTTATTATTGGGATATTGTTTGATATTTAAAATCTTGGATGAATTCCTTGAGGCATAAGTAAACTTGTTCCATGCTCTAATTACATTTCTCACCATGAAGACCCTACCATTTGCATATGTGACCCTAAAATGACCCCTAAGATATCAAATGGCACAAGGATTGAATCGGGCCATGATTAAGAATAGGATGGCATATTAAATGACATCAAAAAAGATATAAAATACCACATGACATTATAAATATCCCTTATACAAGATTTGAATTATAAGGGGTTGACCCATTTTATCCTAAGGTAAAAATGGTCAACATCTTTAGCAATTTCCCAAGGGTGGTATGCTTTTTATGCCATGACCAGTTGCCTAATCTTGTCCATTGGGTTATGGAGTCACTTTTACATCAAGTTTGACATATAAATTTCCTTGAATAACACACAAAACACATAAAACAACAAGAGGAACTAAGAAAAACACACTTGTGCTTCAAGAGCACTTATTGGAACACAACACATTAAGAAAGGAAACACACACCTAATCTAATATTTACAAAACCTCATCTTGAGGTGAAACATCTGATCTTACCTCAACCATGGTCAAAAATAGTTCCCCTGACATCTTTATCAATCCACAAAGGTAGCTTAGCATGAGGATCATGTTCATCACCAATCACTTGCATATGTAGGTGATCAAGAAGCCTATCACATTTGAATCTTCTTAGGTCTATAAATGAATTATCTGGGACCCTCATGAATGATATTTATTTATCTCTAAGAGCCTTTGTTGTAGCTACAATCCTCTTGAACATTGCCATATCTGATATACATTCTTCATACTAAAAAATAGGAATGATGATAGTTACCTCAACCTTTCTATCTTCTTTCAAAGGATATACTTGATGCTTGGTAGTATCAAGTTATTCTTTATGATCCAACCCCTCTAAACATGTCTCAATACTAGATGGATCTCCTAAAACAAATTTTGCCTTGACCTCACTAGGTCCCTCTAGAACTATAGGCTTTTGAATAGTAGATTGATGTCCATCTTCCTTAACAACATTCCCTTTACTTTTATATTTTATAGAACACTTGAGATCCTACTCATTAGTTTCATCAACAGACACATCAGACATACATTTCTTGGGAGAAGAAGGAATATTACCAATCTTTTCAAATTCTTGACATATGGCCTCAAATCTTAGCCATAAGTCATCATCCTCTTCTTCATAAGTGTCACTAATTAGAGCATATTCATAAATATTAGGAATGAAAACATCATTCTTCCCATTATGGTGCTCAATTATATTCATAAACCTATGATCATCATACTCATTAATCATATAGTTACACTCAGCAACATGAGAATGTTTGACACTTACCTCAGCTCCTTCAAATGTCTCCTCATGCAAGATGTAAGTCCCAAGATTAGTTTACTCAAATTATGCATAAATATCATTCCTATATGCATCTACACCATACTTATCTAAAAACAAATCATAAATGCCGTCAATTTTAAAAGCACCATCATCCACATTAGAGTCCTTTTCTTCATATGCCACACAATTCAAATTATAACTTGTCTCAATGTAAGGTTCAATATGAAACCTTGCAAGAGGTTGTCTCATAATTTTCACCTTTACCCCATACCTTGTTTTTATAAGTCCAATAACGACCATCTAGTTAAAAGGTAGCCACCTATCTTAGCTATGAAGTCCCTTGATAGGCAGATTGTAAAGTGGGTTGGGAGATCAATAATAACTACGTCTTGCAAGATGGGGAAACTAGGACAATCATGCAATAAAATTTTCAAGTTATTAATCAGCCCCACTATCTTGGAAAGTGTGAATCTAATTAAAATAACCCTTTTCTATGTGACTCATATTTCATGCCTAGCTTATCATCCATAACTTTGGGCATGATAGAAGTTGAAGCTCCACTATCAACTATGCAGTTATGGACCATCTTGTCACCCACTATGAGAGTAAGATATAATGGAGGAGGTTTCTTAGCTCTAATTGATGGTTTAGCAATAGTATTAGGTACACTTGTAAGGACAACATGACTTTGACTTTGATTTAAAGGAGGGACACTAGTAGGGAAAGTAGATAACTATTTTTATAGGATCTCTTTCTAACTAGGTATATGTAGAACATCCTAAAGGGAGATGAATGTTTTAGTAATCTTTAATGAATCTATAATGTTTAAAGAATCCATACCACATTTCTCTTGGTTTCTTGTATTATCTATGATAGAGGCTCTTTAATTTAGCACAAAATTATCTTCAACCAACAAATTAGTGAAGATCTCTCCTTGAGGTTGCCAATCCTCATTAACTTGCATCTTCACCTCATATTCATTTGATAGGAGGGGAGTAACTCCTCCTTGAGATACCAGAGCTTTCTCTCCTTTCTCATTGGCATCTATGAATTAGTCTTGATAGCAATCTTCTAAACCTACACCAAATTTTTGTGGACTGGTACCATATCTCTTGCATTGATGGTAGAGTTAGGATTGTATGCATTAGCAGGCCTATTGGTATTAGGCTACCATTGGCCTCTTCCTCTTCCATATTATTGACCATATTATTATTTATAATGATATGGATTCTTATGGACACCATGTAGTATATTCCCTTACCTATTTTGAGATTTTGAGGCCAGGAACTTTGCTTTCTAATAAACATTATTTTATGCCTTCCTAGGAGTAACCTTTGTTTTGGTATTATCATTAGGAACTTGGGCTACATCTGGAGCATTAGCAAAAGCATGAGACAATGGAGGCATAGAAACTTTAGGATTCAATCTTCCAGCTTGGATGAGATTATTTTCATCTTTAATAACAAGCTCATATGTTTTAGGGAGGGTGGAACCACTCATGGATTGAATCATGATAACAATCTTAGTGCCAATAGCTCTCAAATAGGTTGGGAACACAAAGCTGGGAGGTGGCCTCATAGGAGGAGAGAGTCTATTCCAAGTCTTTTGAAACCTCTCATTAAAATCATGCATTATCTCTTTGGGTCCTCTTTTTATCACGTTAAGATGATGTATGAGAGAGGCATGGTCACTCTCATTTATAAATCTTGAGGTCAACAATAATCCAAATTTATCCCATGACATGATGCATCCACCTTCTAGAGTCCTATACTAATCTAGATCCTTCCCTCTAAGGTAAAAGGCAAGGATTCTAATGGTAATTTTTTCTTGAGTGATATTATGGAAACTACAAAAGTTGGATACATTTTTGATGTGCTCATTAGGTGTAACATGACTCTCACCATTGAATAGGGGTACACCTTTTTTGGTATTACGAGGAATGGCATCATATGCCTGAAGGTGAATTGGATTTTATATATTGAATACAGGTAAATCATGAGTTCTATCAATTTCTTCTTCAATTTCTTCAACTTGTTCATTCTTTTGACTTCCCTCATTGGTAAAATCTTCTTGATCTTCAAAGTGAAAATTAGGATGAGGATATTGAACTCCAAGGGGAAGTTTAAGTTGAAGGAGTGGGTCAATGGTATTGAGAACTCCTCTAGATAATGACCTAGTCGAAACCATGAATTATGAGAGCAAGTTTATAACAATATAATGGCCTTGAACCAAATTTACCTTGATGAAGTCACCAAATGTTGAGTAGCACGCCAATTTATAGCTGATGTTGTCAAGACCAGTATTAACCTTGACAATTTATCTTGAAGATAGGTCCCACTGGGCATGCCAAAAATATTATCACCAAATCTCACACCCTAGAAGAGGGTGTTCAAGCCTCTTCTAGATTTTTGCAACATAGGAACATTTATAGGTATGTGGTTGTACCTATAATGAAAATGAGCCTCTATATTTAAGGGCTAGCTCCTTGAATGTATTTTGAAATTATCTTACCTATACTAACTAGTTACTTATGGGAAAAGGGTTAGAGATTGCAAGAATTAAACCTACTCTAAAGGAAGGTGATGAACTAAGATGTTTTCCACAAGACTATCATACTCCATCACAAAGATACAAGGCATACAACACTAGTCTTAAGATTCCTAGAATACAATAACATTAGTGTTTTGATATGAAGGTGACATACATGAAGACTATCTAAGGTAAGTGAAACCATAGATCAATTATAGATACTAAGGCTCATTATACACTTAAAGATAGATCCATACACTTAACAACACTTCATATGACCTGTTAGGTTGGAATAACTTGCATTAAACATGGAAGGATTGAGAGAAAGTAAGGATAGATGAATATCTCTTTACCATTCACTATATATCTCTTCACATACTTTGACAAGCTAATATATGAACTCAAACAAAATTGCATTTATTATTCTAAGGTAGAGTACAATGTCAAAACCAATATGGATTCACCATACATGGTTTGGTATTCTTTTTACAAGGGATAAAATGGTAGCTACTTATAGAACTTTAGAGAGAGGAGAAAAGAAAAAAGTTCAAGAGTGACTAGAACACATGTCTAGTCATGAGAACTAGTTACATTGTAGGTATAACTAAGTGTGAAACAAACCATGAATGCCTCTTAAGACAATTATCCATATAAATCATGACAAACTCTCTAAAATGCTACATAGATTTTTCAGCTAGATTTTGTGAAACTATTTTCATCATGGATTATTTCTTAGGCACTTGAAACTAGACTAGGTGAGTTCACACATAAGTTATGACAGTCGTAGACATTTTCCAAGCTGCTAACTATCTTCTAGAAACTTGTATTTGCCATCTGTAGTTGTTCATTGCCTTTTTTGACCCCCTTTTTTACATCTGGTAGTAATTATTCATCTTGGACCTTGTTTAGGCTTTCATGGTGGTATATGGGTTCGAAGATCTTTCTCTACTATAGAATGCTTGATCCTTCATATTTGTCCAAGTGGCACTCTCTTGTGATGTTTCTCATTCTATTCTAAAATATATATATAATACTTGCTTCTTATATATATAATACTCAACCTATTGACATCTTGACCCATCTTGCACCATTGATCCTACTCAATACGAATGACGACGAGTCACTGATCTTACTCTTGACTTGTCAACTCTATCCAATCTTACACTACATGACATCCTTATGTTTGATTTTAGGATCCACTATCATTATATCATCTCACTCACTTATGCCACATGTCAATCTCTCAAGATCCTTGACTATTTGACTCATCTCATGCTATTGGATCAAGATGTATGATGAAATGCATATCATTAGATCTATTGAGACCCATTATTTGAAAACCAACATCTACTTCATGAGTTTAAAATTGCCATTCTTGCTCTTGTAAAATGACACTTATATAACCATCATTAATGTTTACACAATCATCAAATTTAATCTCAAAATTATTTGTTTTGCTTTATCTTAAACCTGATGTTAACGTAAACATCTTATGTTGCAAGTCCATCTTTAGAAGCTTATAACTTGAGCCAAAAATCTCACATGGGCATAAAATTTTTAGAGCATATTATTAGTATGTATAACTATAATTATGATTGACTTTTTGGTCACATGAGGTTTTTTGATCTAAGATAAAAATCACACAAGTGAACTGGTCTGTTTACTCTTACATGATGTGCATAAAGGCCTAGCCCCTTAGACTCGACAAGCTAAACTTGGAAGGCTTAGATCTCGATAGAGAAGAATCATCGAGATATGGAATTTTAAAATCATGATCTTGGTATGTATAAAATTTATCATGTATGGTCTAATGGTCATGCAAGGCTTTCTAGGCATATTTTAAAATTACACAAGCAAGCTACTCCATTCTAGTTTCCATGTGATGTCCTGATGATGGTTTGGCTTCATAAAGCTTATTTTTGAGCTATTGCTTGGTCTTTGAAATATTTAATGAATTTATTTGGGTATAAGCAAAATTTTTCCATGCTCTAATTACATTTCTCACCATGAATACCTACCATTTGCATATATGACCCTAAAATGAACCTTAAGATATCAAATGGCACAAGGATTGAATTGAACCATGACTAAGAATGTGATGGCATATGAAATAACATCAAAAAAGCTAAAACATACCCCATGACATTATAAATATCTTACAAGATTTTTATTATAGGGGATTGACCCATTTTGGACTAAGGTAAATATGGTCAATAAGTTCATAGTTGAGGCATACTCTCCTATTTTCTCAAACTCTTCCCATTGTGTGTTCATAGAGGTAGAAATTTTCCTAATACTTAGACCACAATGATATAATTGTGATAATGGAACTTGGTTTAATGGTCGATACATTTATTTAATTCTAATTTGGAGGCTCTCTTTTCTACCTTACCTTCCCCTTTATTTTTTGTTTATTTTTTGAAGATTGAACTACCTTTTCCCCTTGTGTTTAGAAAATAGAGGAGAACAATACATGAGCATCAATAAAACCTCTAGATAATTAGACTCTTCTTCAAGAATTTCATATTGAAATTATATTGGTGTAAATTCACCTCTTGGATACTATCTCACATAAACTCTATCGTAAAATCAAATTCCCCACATTCATGCCCTAGGCTGATCACAAATCAGACCTAAAAGGGAGGACAAAAGTTTATCATTGTTCCCATATTCCTCTTTAGGAATACCCAATCTCTTGGGTATTTCATGAACTATATTTTGGACCAAACAACATAATGTGGGGGTATATTAGTGGGGTTATTCTTGGGAAGCATGTTCTCCACACTTGGCACAGTTCTTAGATTTAGTGGGGGCATGCTTTGGAAGCATGTTCTCTACATTCATTTAGTATTTAGTGCTTATATCAATTTGAAAATTTAATGGAGGCATGCCATATGGATGTGGCTTCAACACATTCATTATTTTTGAATTTAGTGGGGCATGAGTTGGAATCATGTTCTCCATACTCATTTAGTATATGGTAGTTATTTTAGTTCACAAATTCAATAGGGGCATGCTTTAGAAGCATGTTCTCCACACCTATTCAATATTTGGTATCTCTAGTTTATAGTTGGGGCATGTTTTGGAAACATGTCCTCAATATTAGTACTTATATCAATTTTTAGATTTCTCCATATATAGTTTTGGGATACTTTCAAATCATGTCCTCCACACTTACACATTTATCTGAATAAGACATAGCACATAATTATATGATTTAAATTCATAATTATATATATTGGTACCATTGTTATACATAGTTTTATCATGATACATATTTAAGGTACATATGTTATGTAACATGTGCCTAATATTGAAATATTCAAATTAGTTTCAATTTTCAAAACCATTTCATATATTGATATCCCACAGACTTTTATAGACCATATTGAGCCAACTAATGTAATATTTGGTTCACTTTTAAGTATGGTTGAGGTGATCAAATCGATCAATATTTCTTAGTTTTTAGGTGGACTTGATCATCCAACCTTACCAATTTATAAGGGTTACATGGTTGAGCTAATCTTCACTACTAGGTGGCAACTTGATTTTACTCTAGAGTTGTGGGAATGTGCCTCTCTCTCTCTCTCTCTCTCTCTCTCTCTCTCTCTCTCTCTCTCTCTCTCTCTCTCTCTCTCTCTCTCTCTCTCTCTCTCTCTCTCTCTCTCTCTCTCTCTCTCCTCTCTCTCTCTCTCTCTCCTCTCTCTCTCTCTCTCTCTCTAGACATATGCATTTTAAATATTTATCTATATTTATCCTGATCTTAGTTTTATAGCCTTACAATGATACATTTTTTATAAAACAACTTGCCAATAAACAATATGGTTACATTGATACACAGGTGTACTCCTAAACCTTGCTCTTTCAATTTCAATCTATTTCAAGTAATTTTAACCTAGATTATATGCACCAATTTTATATTGTAACATGCTCTTGGTTGCATGTTAGTCACTAAGGAAATCACTCAAATTAAATTTAATTAGAGATAATGTGTGCACACACACCCAGGTAATTATTTCTTTCCTTTAATACTATAAATCTCATTAATATATTAAAAGGGGAGGAATGTAGATGATATTTTGTGATTAAATAGCTCCTTAGTCTTGTACACCTAGAAAACCCAAACCTTGGTTTTTCCTCTCTAGTTATACACTCTCCTTTGCTTCTAAAAGTCCTTAGTTCTACTCTATCTTGTATCCCCTTGGCCTCATCTCTTAGTCCAACCAATCTTATATTGATGACACAAACATCTATATCTAGCCTATAATTCTTAAAAATGTACTTATCTTACACCTCTAAAATTTGTGATCCTCTACCTATTTTTCTACTCATTAAAGACTAATGTTTGGGATAGATATTAGCATCATTGTTACTATCCTACCATCAGTGCAAGTTTCCATAGTTCCCTAAAGTCATCCAATTTGTAAAATGAAATGTGTTTTAATGGTTATCCTAGGTGATTTAATGAAAATTATTACTCCTAATAAGGATTTGATATAATTAAAATATCAACCATCATTCATTCCACACCTATGAAATCTAGACTAATCAGAGACTAGAGATCACTTGTAATTGAGCACTTTATCAATAATTCCCTATTTATTCATAGCTTCCCTATTTCCATACTAATAATAGGAACATACACATCTATAGGTATGAATTACTAAAGGAGCATCCCAAGTGCCTAATTTGTCCAATTTATAAGCTATGTCACTATTGTACTTAATTTACACACATCACATGATTCACATAAAAGGTCCAACATGTAGGGGATAACTACATAATTATAAGGCCCTATTTAGAATATTGTCTATGTAGGTAGCATTTTATTTGATAATGAGGTTCATTGGGCTAAGCCTTAAACTCATATTCCCATTAACTTATTTTTACCCAAGGTCACATTAAAGATGAAAATATATGTTATTTCTATTTCACAAGGAGTGACTATCCATGACCTAGATCTGAATTCACCAGAGAAAAGTTAATCCAAACCTAGAGGCTTCTAGGTGGTTGCATATTTTTTCACCATTTATTTTGTATAGGATATTATCATTTAATTTAGATAGTAACATTGATGCAACCATCCAAGGATGACACAACTATCTAGATAGATAGAGGCACCAGATCTAGAATTTGACAATTGTTCTAAAACTATCTTCCCACCTAATTTTAACCTATTCCATATCTATAAATATATTAGAATCAAAATAAACTAATTAATTCTATTCTCTATCATTTATATATCTAACATAGTTTTACTTTCCATATTTAGACTATCTTAGCATAATAAGTTTAATATATGATTATTTCTTAGTTTATCATTTAATTGGATTACTATAGATCTAATTATCACCCCTGTTCCATTTCATTTATATATTATTAAACTTAAGCTTAAAGTGAAATACATACCCCCACATTTCATTTTAGGGTTAAACACAAGCATATATCAAGGATTTTACTAATAACATGGATTAATCATGAGTTTTAAGAACTTAATGGATGACAAGAAGTGATAAAACTAACACAAACATATGTGTTAATGGTATAATGAATTTTTAAAGAATGAAGAATCGTAAAAAAAATTGATCATGTAAGGATGCCCAAAGTGATAAAATGAAGAAGATTGGAAGAAGAAAATAATTTTAAGAATGGTGTGATTATATTTGGAAAGAATTAGGTAAATAAGGGATGAACATGGAAAAAATAACAAGAATGGTGTTCGATCAAACCTCAAAACTATATTATCCTAAAAAGGAATAAAATATGATGAGAAATGATGAATATGGATGAAAACTTGATGTGATCTGCTCTAAAATGAGATGAGATGACTTTTCAATGGATAAACTACAACTGGAGTGTGACATTGTATATAAATCTTCAGCACTTGATTTTTTATATAGCACATGCCAATATTCACCATGATATAAAACATCATGATGACCTAACTACAATTGTGTAAGGACTAACCCTCATTCCAATAGACAGATGAAATAAACACACTATGATCTACCAAAATCAAGATGACATTTTTTTTCATATGTTGATGGGTTGACTGAAACATAAGCACAAGGAATCATCATGATATGAAAAACCATGATGAACCTATTTATGTATATAAACTACTTCAAGGCACAACAAGAAAAGTAAACAAACAAAAAATTTCACACATACATACATACATTTGAAATAAATAAACAAACAATATTTAGTCATTGTGGGCATGTAATGGTAAGGTGTTACTCTTGTGGTTTGTCCTTAAGTCTAGGATACTTTAGATAGGATAATGTAAAAAACTTTGACAAATTGGAAATGGAATAAAAAGGAGGGAGTGGTCGAGTTGACTTTAGATGCTTCTATGCAACAGAATGTTGCCTACATAGTCCATCATGGACTTTAGGCCAAATTTATTTCTCCCAAAATGGGAAAGAATAAAAGTGATGAAATTAATTAGGTTGAAACTAATGGAGAAGAAATATATAATTGAATCATAAAATGATGAAATCATTGTAGACTTGGTTTGTAAGATGACGAGATCATATAATTAAATATAAAAAAATATTAAAGAGGGTTAGATGACGAAAATGGGAATGAAAGTGATATTAGTGATAAGAGAATGATGTTGACATCAGTTGAGCTAACCCTAGATGCCACATGTATCTAAGTGTTGCCTACATAGTCCATGTGGAACCCTAGGCCAATGTGTTTCTACCATGAATTAAAAGTGTAATGGATAAATGAAGATGTTGATTAAAATGATCATGATTAAATGAAATATACCCTTGAAAGACATATACAATTGTATAGAAGAGTGAGATGGT